>JACEFZ010010780.1:75000-120000 GCA_014155875.1 Cepaea nemoralis | reverse complement strand
AAAACTAGAATATTCCCCTAATGCATTACTGTCCTCAATATTATTCATTTCATCATCAGTTAATTCATTATCTTTCTTTGAAAATTTGTGAAATCCTCTCATGAATCTTTTATCTGTCCGACTGGTATCATCACTGTTACTTTCCTTCTTTGAATACAGCCCTCTCATAAACCTTTTGTCAGACACTGATTGAAGCTCATTTTCTTCTACATTCTTCTTACCAAACCCACGCATAAACCGTTTATCTATGTTTTCTTCATTGACTTCGTTACCACTATCCGAGCTACCCGAGGACTGGTCAAGCGTGTTCTCATTACTCATATATCCTGTATTAACCCTCTTCTGCTCACCCCCATCATACTTTTTATGTAAACCTCGCATAAATCTCTTATCGTCCTCGGATTTTCTGACTAATCCTTTGATAAACCTTTTATCCAAATCTCCCTCACTGCTATCGGACTTTTTACCCAAACCTTTGATAAATCTCTTATCAAACTCGTTACTGTCGCTACCGGAATGCTTCTTTGTTAAACCTCTCATGAACCTCTTATCACTAGCAATATCACTTCCAAGATTCGAATTTTCTTCACTGAAAGGACTATACTTCCTGGAGTACAGCCTGAAGCCTTTCATGAATCGTTTGCCATGATTGGCATTTGTATAAGGACGCAGACCTTTAATGAAACGCTTACTCATGTCTTCCGTCTTGGAACCCGATTCATCTGCATTGTTAGTAACTGCGTTTGCCCTGCGTCCATAGCCTTTCAGTCCCACGATAAATCTCTTTTCATTGTCTAGGGCTGCTGACTGGTCACGTTTCATTAACCCACGCATGAAGCGTTTACCGTAGTTCTGCAACCCATGGATGAATCTTTTATTGTAGTTGCCAAATCCCCGCATAAATCTCTTGTCTAGACTGGCCAATCTGTTGAGTCCAACGATGAATCGTTTGTCTTCAACGTTATCAGAATCCACGTCTCGTAGCCCTCTCATGAACCGCTTCTGATTGTCAATGATGTCTTGGAAATTGCTGTCTCTTAAACCCCGCATGAACCTCTTCTCGTCTTTCTTGGCGTACCTGTTTAAGCCCCGCATGAAACGTTTCTCATCCAATGACATGTCTTCTGTATCGGCATCCACAACGTCGAAATCTCTCTTAAAAACCAGTCCTCTCATGAATCTTTTGTCCTCGTTGGTTTCTGCACTACCGTCCCGCTTGAGTCCTCGCATGAATCGTTTATCTTCTTCTGGTAGATTCAGAAAGATGTAGTCAGTGGACCCAGTTTCTGGAATATGCTGGATGTCATCTTGCCCCGGATACATTTCACTATCATAATACAGATCGTCGTTAGCTGGAAAAAAGATGTTGGAGTGGTCTGGATGTTCTGTGTTTTCTAAGAGAGCTACTGGAAGGGCATTTCTGTGTGTCTCGAGATCTTCACTGGAGGTGGCCAAAGAAGGACTGATTTGAAGTTGGAGAGCATCTTTGCTTTGATCTGCACCCTCGGTTTGTTTAAGAGAGCTGGAAACGGTGTTGTGAATGAAGTCTGAATCCGCATTGGATGACGGAACTGGCTGTGATTCCTGTAAATAGAAAGAAATAATAAATGGTTATATTAACCCAGATGTTGTCAACGTAAAACGGTTCTCTGTACTAAAGTTAAGTAAACCACGTAGTTTTCTTAGGCATATTAGAATGTATGTTTCTTGGAAACAACCAAGAACTCAGTTTTACTGAAATGTTATGATACCCCCCGTTGTGGATTGTTTCATGATCCCGTCATTCAATTCGCGAGTGCAGTTTTCTCAGAGACTCCTGGGAGTCGTCGCTGTAGCTATGGAATGTGTGCTCTGTGCGGCTCTTGCGGTCTGCCTCTCTGCAAAAAGAGACTCAGCCATAAGTGACTCAGGCAGGCAGACGTGCACTCATGCGGCGGCACTAACAATATACGGACATATCTACATACAAGCATATTGACACACAATTAAAAAAACCCGGCAGACACAGAACATATGACATTATCTATTTTATATTACTAAATCGCACTAGCCGGTCTCCCTGGCTCAGAGGTTAACGTCTTTCTCCGCAATCCCGTATATCCACGTAGGGTAACGCAGCTGTGCGAGATTCGGTAGCGGATCGCGTCGCGCTTGTTACTTACTGGGTATGTGAACCGGTCGCTCAGAAAGCAATGGCAAACTACTGAACGTCATCTTGCCAAGAAATCAACAACAGTGGTAAAATGCTGGTGTTGACAGCAAAGTCCTGTAAATATGATATGCGAAAAAAATCGCACTAGTACCTCGCAACAACGTAATGACACAACAATGAGATCTGGTTCCTGATGCAACAAATACAAGTGACGTTTACGTAATAAATAAAGCGCCATCTACTTAATGACATCATATATGGGCAGTTACTAACTAGAAATATATGTTCTCAGACCTCGTGATTATATAATCTCTGATATTTAGAACTATCACCTTTGATGTGCACAAGCAGGAAATAGTCATGTGAAATGGGGGTATCCATAAAATTGCGAGTTTAAAGGCAAAGATGACTTGTCGGGTTTATTTTATGGTTTCCAACCCCTTTTTGTTTTTGTGTCTTAATTTGGGGTCATTTTTGAGCCCCCGGGGGTCCCCTTAAAAATTTGGGGCTTGGGGCCTCTTGGGGCCTCCCTGCAAAAAGGCTCGCCATAATCTGGGCCCAAGACTCCCTTCTGGGGGCCTAAAATAAGGGCTTCTACAACAAGATATTCCCAAATTTAAAAAACCCGAAAAAAAAAAAAAAAAAAAAAAAAAAAAAAAAAAAAAAAAAAAAAAAAAAAAAAAAAAAAAAAAAAAAAAAAAAAAAAAAAAAAAAAAAAAAAAAAAAAAAAAAAAAAAAAAAAAAAAAAAAAAAAAAAAAAAAAAAAAAAAAAAAAAAAAAAAAAAAAAAAAAAAAAAAAAAAAAAAAAAAAAAAAAAAAAAAAAAAAAAAAAAAAAAAAAAAAAAAAAAAAAAAAAAAAAAAAAAAAAAAAAAATTTTTTTTTTTTTTTTTTTTTTTTTTTTTTTTTTTTTTTTTTTTTTTTTTTTTTTTTTTTTTTTTTTTTTTTTTTTTTTTTTTTTTTTTTTTTTTTTTTTTTTTTTTTTTTTTTTTTTTTTTTTTTTTTTTTTTTTTTTTTTTTTTTTTTTTTTTTTTTTTTTTTTTTTTTTTTTTTTTTTTTTTTTTTTTTTTTTTTTTTTTTTTTTTTTTTTTTTTTTTTTTTTTTTTTTTTTTTTTTGGGAAAAAAAGGGGGTTTTCTGGAGTTTGTTTTTTCTCTCTGGGGCTTTCTTTTTCCTCTTCCTGGGGTCCGGGCTTTTAAGTTAACTCTTTCTTTTCTCCCCCTTTTTTTTCTAAACTTTAATTTTTTTCCCTTTGGGATACAACCAACCTAAATAGAAAAATAATAAATGGTTATTTAAAGGAGAACAAAAATTCCACAAAGAAAGAAAACGATTTTCTTCAATTGAAAACGGAAACCCAAAAAATTTTTTTGCGAAATTTAATACCCCGGGGGGTTTGTTTCAACCGCCAATTGGATGTTTTTTAAACTCCGGGGACGGGGGATATAAATTTGCTCTTGGGTCGGGTTTCCCCAAAAAAAAGGAAAACCCAAAGCTTCCCCAAAATCTCATTCCCCAAAAGTTTAAAAAACTTTTTCCCTTAACCAACTTTCAAAAAATAGGGTTAAGTTTTTTAAAAATTTAGAGGGCTTTCCATATTAAATTTTAACCTGGCCTTTTTGTAAATTTAAATTTATGTAAATTTTCCCCCCCGTTGAAAAATATGGAGGTAAAAACTAAGCCTTTTACCACAACACACAAGTTAAAACCAAAAAGGCTTATTAAACCCCAAAAATTTTAACCCCAAAAACCCCCAAAATTTCATCCCGTCCATTCTGCTTTAATCAATACTTCCGTAACCGGTTTCCCCGCATTTCCAAAAAAGGCAAAAGGAAAGAGTTTTTTTGGGGAAGGTATTTAACGCGGGAAAGGAATTACGGTCACGAATTAACCGGTTGAAAAAGCTCTGTTTTGGCACCCCCGTTGCGTGGTTTTGGGGGTTATTCTTTCAGAAAACAATGGCAAACTACTTAACGTAAACTTGCTAAGAAATCACAAACAATCAAAAACAATGCAGGGGTTGACTAAAACATCCTGTAAAAGATATGCAACTAACTCTTAATGAGCTAGTTTTATTTTGCCTTAACATCTTGAAGAATATGAGTATTTTTTCTACTTCTTTGGTTATTATATCCAAGTACTTTTCTGTAACTTTTAAGTTCGAAAGCCGCGAGTGTCTTCATTCGTGATTACGAAATGTGTCACAACTCACTGCAGTATGTTGCGAATGTTGATCGTTCTCAAATGGTGTATTTTAATTTGGTGCTGATGTTGTGCCAAAGATTCTTAATACTATTTAACTTGACGGACAAACGGACAGACGGACAGACGGGCAGACGGACAGACGGACAGACAGACAGACAGACAGACATACAGACAGACAGACAGACAGACAGACAGACGGGCAGACGGACAGACAGACAGACAGACAGACAGACGGGCAGACGGACAGACAGACAGACAGACAGACAGACAGACAGACAGACAGACAGACAGACAGACAGACAGACAGACAGACAGACAGACAGACAGACAGACGGACGGACGGACGGACGGACGGACGGACGGACAGGCAGGCAGGCAGACAGGCAGGCAGGCAGGCAGGCAGACGTGCACTCATGCGGCGGCACTAACACTATACGGACATATCTACATACAAGCATATTGACACACAATTTAAAAAAACCCGGCAAACACAGAATATATGAAATTATCTATTTAATATTACTAAATCGCACTAGCCGGTCTCCCTGGCTCAGAAGTTAACGTCTTTCTCCGCAATCCCGTATATCCACGTAGGGTAACGCAGCTGTGCGAGATTCGGTAGCGGATCGCGTCGCGCTTGTTACTTACTGGGTATGTGAACCGGTCGCTCAGAATGCAATGGCATACTACTGAACGTAATCTTGCCAAGAAATCAACAACAGTGGTAAAATGCTGGTGTTGACAGCGAGGACCTGTAAATAGGATATGCGAAATAAAAATCGCACTAGTAACTTGCAACAATGTAATGATACAACAATGAGATCTGGTACCTGATGCCACAAATACGACTGAATGTTTATGTAACAAATAGAGCGCCATCTACTTAATGACATCATACATGGACATTACTAACTAGAAATATATGTTCTCAGACCTCGTGATTATATAATCTCTGAAATTTAGAAACTATCACCCGTTTTGAATGCGCACAAGCAAGAAAATAGTCATATAAAGAATAAATGGAGGGATATCTAAAACACTAGAAGGGAATTAGAAACAAGGAGGTATAAACTGGGATGAACAGAGACGCGGGATATAGAAAAATGATATGACAGCTTCGTCTGGGTTTGTTAGTTGTTAGTGGCGGTTCCTCAAGGCAACCTCTAGGGAAAGGATCATCCCAAAGACTCCGTTGTTGTGCAAGTGAAATCACATACAAAAGCATTTGTTGAGGGCCTGTGATCGAGTGGAAGACAAAGGGATGAGAAGGAGGTGGAGGAGGAGAAAGAGGAGGAATAATAATAATAATAATAATAATAATAGTAATAATAATAATAATAATAATAATCAGAAGAAAAAGAAGAAAAAGAAGAAGAAGAAGAAGAAGAAGAAGAAGAAGAAGAAGAAGAAGAAGAAGAAGAAGAAGAAGAAGAAGAAGAAGAAGAAGAAGAAGAAGACTAGTATACACATAACTAGGTCCTCGTCATTGCTACTGGAATCGCCTACTGTACTGCGCTCGTCATGTGTTAGATTCACAATTGAGACGACGCTATATTTCGAACTAGCCTGGGTTAGCAGGTCTACCCAGCTTGAGATGAGGACTAGGAAGTGTTCTATGGAGGAAAGGCTTCCAGCATTGTATTCACCACATCAAGTCAGATATGCAAGTGTCGACTAGCACAATATACCCAATATTCATTCATAAGGGCTTTTATGGCGGTACGTAACCATCACATTCTAGAAGATTCTTTCTTTTGTTATTCCTTCTCGTTTGCTTCAATATTTTCCCCGTAAATCTGTCTTCTATTATCCATATGCAACCACTGACACTCTTTTCTACGAGTTATGTTTCTTTCTCTCTCTCTCTCTTTTGTCTTTCTATCGCTAACCCGCCCCCCTCATCCTCTCTGTCTCTTCTCTCTCTATCGCTAACCCTCTCTCTCTCTCTCTCTCTCTCTCTCTCTCTCTCTCTCTCTCTCTCTCTCTCTTCTCTCTCTCTCTCTCTCTCTCTCTCTCTCTCTCTCAATATTCTTTTTTTCCCCACCAAAGTTGACTCACTCCAACAATTCCCCACTCCTTAAAAACTAGTGAACAATTTAATCTGAATCGAATTAAGTGTGTGAAGGGAGCGAAGGCAAACAAAAATTCACACACACAGAGAATACGACTTTTCATCCTCCATTCGCTTAAACACAAACAGATGACCCCAAACAAAATCTACAGCAAGCAAGAAATTAATAGAACGAAATGAGAACTTCGCATCTTGGCAACAAACGGCCAACGTGTGAATGGAGATAAAACACTAACTGCATAAACAGGAATTGAAATTTATCGATCTTCATGCATCTTCAGAAGGAATCGAATTAAAACAGGGCTAAAGCATTGAATGCTGAAAATGCCCTTTTCTGCCACCAAAAAAATTTCTATAATTGTAATGCACGAGGTTCCTTGCGTGAAAACATATCTACAATACCAAAAACAAAAGTCATTACAACAAAAATAAACTGATAAAACATAGTGGGTATTAGAAATCGCTGTTTCCACATATATTTTATTCAGTTATTGCTGTGACACCTTTGGTGAATTATAAAAAAAAAAAAATATGGTGAATTTTTTGATCAGGTATGAAACAATTATGGAGTTAGAAAAATCCTAACAACAGCAATCAACGGCAACAGCAACAGCAAGAACAACAGCAGTAAAAACAAAACGCATACAAAGCGCCTGGCGTTTTGATGTGAAAATTTCATTGAATTCACTTGGAAAAAAAAAACAGAAAGAAAAAAACAAAAGAAATATCTTACAATTACATGTAACCAGTTTACCCTGACAAAAATTATTACAAAATTACTTTCAGCTTAAAGGCAAGCATATTACTTCGTTCAATGTTTCGGAAACAGGCAAACAACCGGAAGCAGGTTGTGTGTCGGTTAAGTTTACTTAAACGCGCAGGTCAGTATAACCGGTGTCACGAAGATTAGTTATATCGGGTCTGATACATTTTTATAGCTTCCTTATGATTGACATCACAGTGTGTGTGTGTGTGTGGGGGGGGGGGGGGTGTACTCGGATATTATGTGGAACATGTGGACATGTACACTTTTTAGTTTGTGTCTTTTAGCTGTAGCTCAAGGTTGCCACCGCCATTCAGTGATCGCATAAATGTGACATTTGGCTGATAGCTAAAGATAGAAATATGGGATAGCTTTCTTCCTCTTCTTCTTCTTCTTCTTCTTCTTCTTCTTCTCGCCTTCTTCTTCTTCTTCTTCTTCTTCTTCTTCTTCTTCTTCTTCTTCTTCTTCTTCTTCTTCTTCTTCTTCTTCTTCTTCTTCTTCTTCTTCTTCTCGCCTTCTTCTCCATCCTCGTTTCGTATTTTATCGTCATCAGGAGAAAATACTTCATATAAGAGCTCCCTTGTTTGACTCACACCGTAGCCTCAAATATACCATCAGCATCGTTCACAAGCCACAAAAACATGATCCCATTCTGTCGTGTCTATGTAATATGCTTCTGCGTGAGGCACTATCTTTGCATCAATTTGTTACATGACCAAACCAACAGATATGTTTTTTTTTAAATAAATTTTCATGAGCTGTAATATTGCAGTAGAAAGCACGCCTGTCTGCCAGCTCGATGGTTTAGGATTCCAATTTCCAGGCCGACTAGGAAAATTGACTTCGGCTAACAATTCTACCCTGCCTAAGATTGGCACAAGAAATTGTTGGGGAAGTAATGACGGTGGTTATGATACTGAACACAGCTTTCACCGAGTGACCATTGGTCTGTGTATCGACAAGGACATTGTGATGTCATTGTTACTAACCTTGTTTACTTGTTGTTCTTGAAATTAAAGCTCCAACTAATAAAAAAGAGGTCAAGAGCGTATTAGGACTGATTAATTATTACCCAAAAAAAAAATAATAAGAGGGGGGAAATATTACGAAAACGAGAAAGAATAACAAAAGAAGGAACCTTCTAGAAAGTGACGGTAACGTACCTTTTTCAACGTTCTTAGAAATATTGGGTATATTGTGTTACTCGATATGTTTATAGAAAAATCGAATTGATGTTTGTTCATATGGGCCGAGCATCGTATGTCCTGTGCGTCATATGGCAGTGGTAAAGAGGCATGTACTTTCTTGACATAACCCTAGAACTACCATGGGGTCCAAATGGCCTCAGTGTCAACTTTCGCTTTCTCTACTTTTCTTAAATATGCTTTAATATGTTTGATAATTTATGACTTTGTTATCAATATATTCCCCAAAAACATGCTACAATATTTCTTTAATCGACTGAAAATTACATGTACTATCATTCGTTCTTATACTATTTACCTGTGGACCCCAATGTGTTTTCTATAGAAAATAAGCATATGTTCAGTATTAATTTATATTAACCTTGATTACATTATAACTCATTTATTTCATCAGGTGGGCAATGCTTATTCATAAAAGAAAACAGCAGTATGTTAAAGGCCACCGGTGTATTGCTCATTTCAGCCGTCGAGTGGGAGCCTCGGCAGAGTTATGACAAGACACTCGCCTGACAAAACAGAAGGTCATGGGTTCGACTCGCAGCTGGACGAATTCGAATATTTCAGAACTTACCTGGGCGCCCAGGTTGCCTTAGCCTAAAATGGGTATCAAAAATGTATCGGTGAGTAAAGTTGACCGGTGTGATACGGACATCATCCCCCACAGAGTGCGGGTTGATCCACACAAATATGGGTCTACCATCGTCCGTCTCATGCGCCTTAAACGTTACTTACGGCCATCAAGTTCCGATTGGTCAAATAGGTTAGGTATGTGGGAAGTAAAAATGAGTAAAGCACTCTTGTCTTGCTGCGTTTTGTGTGTTTGTGTGTGTGTGTTTTGTGCGTGTGTATGCTTTGTGTATATTTTGTGTGTGTTTTGTGTATATTTTATGCTTTGTTTGTAGTTTTTTTAGGTATTCTGTGTGTTTAGTGTGTGTATTGTATATTTTGTGTCTTTTGTGTATATTTTGTGTTTTGTGTATTTTGTATTATTTTGTGTTTTGTGTGTGTTTTGAGTTTTGCGTGGGTATTTTGTGTATTTTGTATCTTTTGTGTGTATTTTGTCTATGTTGTGTGTTTTTTGTATTTTGTGTGTTTTCTGTGTTATGTGTATTTTGAGTGTTGTGTGTATTTTATGTGTTTTGTGTGTATTTTGTGTGTGTTGTCTGTGTGTTTTGTGTATTTGTTTAGTAAATAATCAATAAAATGATAATTTTACACGCATTGTTGCACACTGTGAATATGATGCTAGCCTCACACGATTAGAAACCAATCGGCACTCGATGAGTGATATGTTCAGTATCACACCTCCCACCCTTTTACCTCCCAGATCATACCCTAGTACCCACTATAGTGTGGGTTCCCGCGGGAACCTAAGTCCGGTTTTAAGAAATAAATCGTCGCCGTCATAGAGATTCGAACCCATAAGCAGGCCAGCTTGCTAACCAGTGCGTTACCACGACTACCTGGTTAGACGGTGCCAACTCAGAATTGCTATAGACCAGTCGACACTAGTGGGCTGATTGTGGTCAGTATCATCCCAGCTGCTTTACTTCTGATACAATTCACAGAACATTATGAAAATTAGCCGGTATCAACCTTAGGACATTATTACATTGTCGGGCAATAATTGCAGTCAACGTTGTAGAAACTGATCATTTCACAATACATTGGTACCTCGGGTTACGAACTTAATTCGTTCCAGAACTCGGTTCGTAACTCGAAACGTTTGTAACCCGAAACATTGAAATCAATGAACTAGAGACAATCCGTTTCAATATGAAAGAATCGTTCTTTTATATTAACATCCGGTCGTTTACCTGACATAACGCAAAGAATGCGTGTACTTCTCGTATTCAATAGATTTAAAGAAAACAACCAGATAAATTAAATGTAAACTAAAACAAGATTTAGTCTATCTTTCTTACCAAGAAAACAATCATGGGAAATTTGTCACTTTCTTTGCTATTCTGAATCATTAGTTTCAGGAGCTTCTTGTCGCTGTTTCTTGGCAGCCGACTGGGAATCTGTCTGCACCAAGAAACTATCAAGGGAATTTTATCGCTTCCTTTGCTGGAGAATCTTTCTGGAGTGCGTTATCAATCGCAACCTGTTTGAACACTACCTCAGTAGAGACTACATTACCCCATAAACAGAACAATAAAAGACAATAATAAGGAAAAATTATCTCAGACGACAACTAGCCACAAAACATTCCCATATGTATGGCACATTACACCTTCCTTAGGTATTTATAATGCCCATGTTAAACGTTGCTTCAGTGAATCATGTATTATTGATTAATTTTCATGCGTTTTAATGCTTTGTTGTCAAAGAATTGCTTCATAAGTGATGTTGAATGAAAGAATGTATGAGAGGAAAGAAAGAAGAAGTGCAGAATGGCAGATGGGTCTCCGTGCCCAATTCTTAACCCTTTGAAAGTAAAGATTGTTCGTTCGTTCGTTCGTTCGTTCATCAGGTTTACTGCCCAGTTAGTAACAAGTTTGTTTGGATGATGGTTCACAATGAAGTCTTCGACGTCTGCCCACTTGCTGCAAATTTCTTTAATCCTTGCAGTTGGAATGGTCACTGGCTCCTCATCATCGGACGCTTCTGCTTCTTTCTAGTTAGAACTTGCAGCCATTCCGTGCCTAATTACACAATGAATATCACTTCTTTTTTTCTTTTTTTTTTTAATTTTTTTTTAAAAACTTTTCAAATAGCCTCTGCTGTCATTAAAATCGTCAGTCTCAGCACTTGTGCCAAGCAATTTCAACAGTAAATCACAGCTTCCCCTTTTCATATATCTTTGTTTCACTAATACTGTCTCCTGCAAGTTGCTTTTCAATGATCCAGATCAAGAGAAGATTTTCAACTTTATCTAAAATTTGAGGTCTTTGCTTCTGCAACTTAGTTACGTCTTTAGTCACATCGACTAATTTCAGTAACTCTTTGTTCTTTATGATGGTGGAGATAGTTGATTTTGCCATGCTGCTGTACTCATTAACGATGTCACACAAACGAACGCCATTTTCATGTTTCATAATTATTTCCTTCTTTACCTCCATTGTTATACGTTTCTACTTCCTAGCAGCACCACTACCGTTCTTCGAACTCATAATTGATGGGGTTAACTGTACTGCACACGATCGTTTGTCTCCAACGTTAAATCTTGCTCTCTCTCTCTCTCTCTCTCTCTCTCTCTCTCTCTCTCTCTCTCTCTCTCTCTCTCTCTCTCTCTCTCTCTCTCTCTCTCTCTCTCTCTCTCGCCTTCGTTCGTAACCCGACGCACTGTTCGTTACCCGAGACAAAAGAATTTCGAAATTGTTGTTCGTAACCCGAATTGTTCGTGACCTGAGACGTTCGCAACCCGAGGTAACACTATATGTTAAAACCTCGGTTCTAAAACTAAAGAATCGGGATAGACTCGTAGATCCGTAAAGGAGAATCGTGCCTCTCCTCTGATTGAACCCAGACTTCTGGCATAGAAGTAATTAATTAATTTTAGTTGCATGTTCTTCACATGACGTAACAGTTAACGCCAGCCTTTTGGCTGTTCGTGATTCCGGGGCTAGTTTTACGTTCAGTAGTTTGCCACTTCTTTCTGAACGACCGGCTCCTATACCATTTTCGACAAAACCAGCACCGCTGTGGTTCGAACCCGACATAGAAGTAATACATACATAATAAGACTAGTCGACCAAGTCCTTTCATCACCAATTCCTTCCCATAAAATTCCCCGAAGAGATTGGAAAATTAACCTGTACCTCTTATATAGTCCCACCAATGCCACGTAGATTTACAACAGAAAATCCTACTTGGGTTGAACCCCGACTTTTGTCTTGATAAGCCAACACTAATCACTAGGCCAAAGCGAATTAATGTTTACATTTGTGTTTGGGTGGTTTTATGATGCAAATTCGTGTGGAGCTGATTGCTTCCAGATTATCCAGCACTCGTTTTAGTTTACCACGTCGACCTCAGAACCATTGCATTGCTGAGATAATACGGCGCTAGTTAGTTGCAAATCCTTTACCGGACATCGCATTATTTGACTGTTTGTGATGTTTTGGCCAGTTTACGGTAAATGTACGTTCAGTAGTTGTCCATTGCTTTGTTGCTGAGGATGGGGATGGAGCGAATATGGGAATGCCCCGAATGCTGTGATGTCGGTTCCTAGATTAATTAATCAATCCATTGTCATGAAGAAGCAACACTTCTCTAGTCAGCAGTCCTGGAAATTTCAATCGATCATGCATTATGCTGTATGCTGAACCATGTGAGCACCCTATTGAAGATGCTAAAGATTCTATCGTTACTCGCCTGTCACCTCTAAACATATCCTCCACCCGCTGCACGGATGCTACTGTTGCAATCTCAACAGGACGACCTGATCGGATTTCATCAACGATGTTAGAACGTCCTTGAGAAAAATTTTCTACCCAGCTTTGCACCGCTTTACGGGACAAACATTTGTCAGCATAAACAAGAAGCGCTTCCTTATGAATGTCCTTTGCAGTCAGTCCTTTTGCCCACACACAAAAAAAAAAAAAAAACGCACAACAGCACCTTGCTCTTTGGTTGTACACGCCGTAAGTACAGTCGCCATTTTGTTTATGGGCTGCGCATGCGCATGAGACACCTAGCGCCACCTGACGAACAGGAATATAAAGTTCGGTGTTGTTGTCACCTAATGACACCTGTAGAAATCATCACCTACATTTACCTGCCATCCCACATAACTATGTGACTTACATATTGACTCGTCCACGTATAAACTATCAGGCTTCAAAAAAATATATACTATATATATATATATATATATATATATATATATATATATATATATATATATATATATATATATATATATATATATATATATATATATATATATATATATAATTTTATTTTTATTTTTATTAATAATATTATTTTAATAAAATAAAGAAATAATATTAAGAATAATAAAGAAATAATATTATTTTTTTGTATTTTATATGTTATTATTACCACGTGTTCACATGCACCCACTGTGAACGGACATTTACAGCGCAAATTGGCCTTATCAGTCACATTCGCTACCGCCATAGGTAAAAGTTACTTTGCCTTTTTAAAGCACAAACTATCGTCTGTCAAGACGGCAAGGTGCCAATGTATGTAAATATAGTATATAATAATATAATAATATAATAATATAATAAACTATAATGGTGTGGGTAAATATTCTAATTTACTATGTTTACCAGAGCGGCGGTAGTGTACCTTACTCTTTGCGATGTGCAAATAGTGATGACTTCTCAACGTCCGCAGCAAGCATCCTTACTTTTGTGGCCTTGCTCGAAAAGGGTCTGCATCAGATACATTACTACGAATACATTTAGAATGTTCGTCTTATAAAGTCGCTTTCATGGTCGTCGTCAATTGAATTCAAAGCCGCACTTTTCGAGTTAGATACATCTCCTTAGCTACAACTTGTCGTTCGTCTCCCGCTAAATTGTCGCCAAGGATATAAATGATATAAGCAGACGTGCCTTCAAAAGAAAGCATTCCCCTGGCGCGTTATGACTACCCTGATCATAGAAATGGAACTTAATCTCGTTTGGGAGCTCAGATATTGGCTTTGGCGTATTTCAGCTCTGCGGTGGATCTTAATTTTGACGGGACCGAAAGTATTTCTGTCTGAATGTCAGAATAAGGGAATTTCTCATCGGGGAGTTGGTTCCAGTGGTTTCTAGACCAAGAATTCAAGGACAATGTTGGAGCTCTTTGTGTACCAATGAGTAGAGGGTAATTAAGTTGCCAAGCCTGGGGAAGGATACTGAAACAAGAACATCTAGACCGGATATGCGAGTGTATAAATAGAACAGGTTTCATGTTTTCCGCAGGACGATGATATCTACCTCGGGATGATGTTCTAGTGAATTATACGTTCAGTAGTCTGCTATTAGAGGTCTACGTGGCCCCAGGGATTAATGCGCTTAATCTTTCGGTGCGCTATCGGCGGTGTAAAAACTTCAACCCCTACACTGGTCAGTTGACGTCTTGGTAAGAAAGCAATGGCAAACTTCTGGATGTAAAATTGCATAGAAAATCATCCTATGGTTTGGGTTGATCGAAATGTACTCCAAAGGCATGCATTTCTTTTACAGACAGTTTTCACGGTCAGTAGTTTGCTATTGCTTTCTGAACGAACAATGTCTTATACTATTGTAATCAACGCAAAGTGGTCTGCATGCACATCTCCAGCAGTTTATCTATAACCCTATTCTCGGTATGTCGGAGAACTGTGTCACGCACGCCATGCCTCTAAGACGCGGATCATATACAATGAGAAGCGTCTATTGCTAGTCTTAAAATGCATCATATCTATTCATTCAGACTCGTTATCATTTCTTAACAGACACTACTTGTAACAGAAGAAAACTGCTTTAAAGGAAACAGTTTGGAGGGATGGGGGAAGTCAGTATACATACCAAATAAATGTATATCCCTGACTGGGAAAATAGCAGTCATGACCTTTTTTCTATGACCTGCTAAACAAAATTGTATAATCTCTTGTGGAAGTCAAAATGTGGATACGGGTAGTGTTTCCATAGAGTGGTTCCATTTTGATGTCAGGCCGAATAATTAATCTTACTGTGGAATGCATATCATAATGTTCTTGGTGGCGTGTTATCTATGTTGCCGTCATGACGGATGAGGAGGTGGAGAGGGCAGAAGAAGGTGAAGAGTAAGAAGAAAAGGCACAACGGCAAAAAAAACAACAACAATAATAATGGCAACAATAACAACAACAACTGTAACAACAGCAACAAAAACAACACAACAACAACAACAACAACAACAGCAACGATAACAACAAAAACAACAGCAGCTGCAACAATAACAACAGCAACAATAACAACAGCAGCAACAATAACAACACACACAAAAATGACAGCAACAACAACAACAACAAACTAACATAACATCTTCACGCACACACACACATACACACACACACACACACACACACACACACACACACACACACACACACACGCACGCGCAGCGCGCCCTCTATGTACCGTCTAGTTTTTTTTTTGTTTCGCATTTACAGGACATCGATGTCAACATCGGCATCTTTCAGCTGATTATTGATTTCTTGGCAAGATTGGCTCAGTAGTTTGCCATTGCTTTCTGAGCGTAAGTTACCGACGTGGAGAGAAACCGCTACCAATTCTCACGCAACGTCACGTTACTTACGAGAGTATACGAGATTACGGAGAAAGTCGTGTAACCTCTAGACCAGAGAGACCGGCAATCGTCTATCGTCTATTAAGGTCCCCAAACAACATCTAACTTAGAATGCAGACACCATCCTGCCAGCCGACATAAAGTCCTTAAAGGTCTGGTCTCTGCCGTATCTGGGCTTGTCATGACATGTCATTGGCGAACACTACTGAAATGTTGTAAAGAGTGCTTAACCTTGTCTAACTCCACGAAAACCCCTGATTTCGGCCCGGAATTCCACACAAATTGCTGAAAAAAGCAGACGTCCTTTACATTAAATAAATTCTTGAATTTTCAATAAGCACCTTTCTTCAAGTAGTAGAACTGTACTAACAGTTATCACCCAGGAGAATGGTCGTTAAATATTAGAACTTTCTGGAAATACTGTTTGAAAGAAGTTTTCGCTTTTCGTTAGAAGTCTCGCGGGGAACTAATTGACTTGGAGTATGTTGGCGATAATGGTTTCTCTTTACCATTAAAGTTTAAGCGGATTACTATAGTCTCGACTGGCTAATGTAATTAGCGGCGTCGCAACAACAGAAAGTGGAACTTGGAGACTGCGAAACGGGAATAACTAATAGTGAAAAGCTCTAAAAGAGTACATGATTATACATAAATTAGCAAAGATGTGGCTTTTAGAAATATGTTTTCTTGCTTGTAATCCTCTGAAAGCCGAGTTTCAACGCCTTTGTACCAATGTCAGACTGATCAGGGTGTCCGTTTGCCAGATGGCATGTAGGCCATTGCGGGACCCTGATGAAGTTGGCCCCCTTAAACATTAGGCAATATGTTACTAATGTTAGTGTCCTTTCAATGGCTTCACTGATTAAATGCCATGGGATGATTAATGGTCTTAAGAGACGTTCTGTGTCTGCCAAGGGGTTATATAACTCCGAAATGTTGTCATTCCGTTATAATACAACTTGTCTGCTACGATATTAATAATTTTTAAGCCATAACTGTGATACACCCCTACTTTCCATTTTCCGTCTATCACTTTTGCTTTGTTCAAACCTATGTTTTGTTTGCACAGAATCTTTTAATCTCCAGGCAATCGATATTTTTAGTCTGTCATGATACTTTGGTGTTCACGTTGTCTGGGCCACAAAAGAAGCTTGCATCTGTCAGTGATTAGTGAATATCATCTTTAGTGCACTGCGGACAGGTTCATGGTACGCCAGCGTTTATCAACTGATTGTACCAGTTCCGTGTTGATTAATTAAAAATCGTGTGCCCTTAAGACAAAAGTGTTCGTCTGGCTGTTCTCCGCCTTAACCCCATCTACCTCACTCTAGACAAGGAAGTAGAATAGTTTCTGGCATTTATAATGCCTGGTCCATTCATTAACCTTCCCTCTACGATCACCACCATGTCCGTCACAAGCTAGTTGCCTTTCACGTCTGAATAACCCGAGGTAGCTGGATGACAGCTTGGCTAATTGTGATGTGTTCTAGACTTCTTTATTGCATCTATTGCTATAAGGTTAATGTTGAGATCATTCTATCCACCCAATGGCAAAGTATTTCACCCAAAGAGTAGTCTATACAATTATGGCTCCTAAACAGTCTCGCGAGTATTGTTTGGCACCTGTAGAAAAAGAAGAAAGAAGTAGAGGCTAGAGAACACACCAGACAACTTAAAGATTGAAAGCTATATTTGCGATACAGCGGTTCGAGCCTGTCACCTTCAAATGACTTCCAATCAAACATGGAGGATAGGCGGTTGAGCTGTTAAGACCCCTGGAATGTTTACGCTTATGGCTACGGTTTACTTACTCATTTTCCTTATGTTGGACTGATAGTGCATGGTTCAGTCGCCCAACTACTGAGTTGAGCACGTGGAGCGACACTGTAAGCTGTCAATTTAGTGTGGAGTGCTTTTACATATGCCCGAGGTTGTTTGCAGCGTGAATTGCATGGAAAAAAATGGCAGCCGGTCGCTGAACTAACTGGCTTGCCTTATGCAATAATGTGTGGCTGATGTTTTTCTAGTGACTGCAGCTTCCATCGACAATGAACTTCATTTTTCGTGGTGGACTTTTATGTTGGCATTCTGCCAGCGGCATTATGCATACTATACCTGTGCGGGCTGTTGGTTTGTCGAGACTCCCGTCTGATTCACTTTTCACTTAGGTCAGTGACGAGCATTTTGTGTGATATTCACTAGCACAGGAACGGGGCATATTGGGACGACCCTTTACAGTGAAGTTGGAACCGCGACTAACGATTAAAGACAAGATGTACTTCGACGCATGACATGCAAGACATCTCGTCATCTCTACGTCTTTCTTCTACCTCTATGAGTGCCAAACAATACTGGTGAACTTGCATATAAGCTGTCTTAATTGTCTCAAAGGGTTCCCCAAATGAGATTTCAATAAAAGATACGAGTCTGACACGATATGTCAATTGCACCTCTAGGCACGATCTATAAGGGCATTCTATTTCAGTGCTTGCTTGCTTGATTTTGTTCGTTGGCTTGAGCTCCAACGCGAAGTCCTGTATGTCGGGTGAAGGCATCCTGTTGTCCAACATCAGTGTGATGTCATACAGGACCTGAAGTTTGCGTGAGTATCCGCTTGTCCCATGATTGGCTTATTGGTGTGCAGACTGATGGTTCCTCGCCGTACAGGCAGACACTCTCCGACTTCGGAGGAATCGGCGATTCTACTGACTTTAGCCAGGACCCCGAAGGGACCTGTTGCCCAGGACGCTCGACGAGGACGCGTCAATAGGTCTTGGCCAGTATATAACCCGGCCCTGGTGCCTTGGAAACACCACTGCGTCCCTCTGTTGCAGTGAACTCTTTCCACTTTCTAGGCTTAAACAACATTGAAGTATGCAAGACCGGTAGTGGAATGGTACATTTATGGGACGAACTATTAGGATGTAAGCAGATAATAATTAAGAACACTGTGTAAATGGCTTGATTGGATTATCTTTGTGGTTTCCATCCCTCCCAAGTTTCTCAGTCATTATCTGTGTATGTATTCAGACTACTGCAACGCTCATCAAAACCCGACACCCAACATTGCGCCAACGGATTCGCGCTGTGTAGCGCAGTTGGGAGTGTACGACCCTTACCCTGGTGCTAGGCAATGCAACCTAAAGAATAAATGTCCTGACATGGCAGACCAGACACTAAGCCTTGGTCGGCAATTGGTCTAGGATCGAAGCTCAGAGCAGTTCCAACATTGATTTGATGATCCGGCAGCGTCTGCAGCTTGTCTTGTTCCACATATATTGGTGTAACATTTCCTCTGGAGTCAACTAGGCAGACCGAGAGATGGATCATGCTGCGTGGGCAACACATGGTCTCTACAGCTCAGCCCAGGCGTTATTGCTTTGGAAAGGTATAACTCCATCTCTGGTCCCCGCCATGGGTTGTACGGGCCTTTTTTAAGCAACATGTAACAAACTATGGCCTGTCAAGACGGCGAAGTGCCAGTTGTTGTATGAACCGTTTTTTATTTAACAAACCTATTGTAACATGCTCTAATACAGTGGTTCTCAACCTTTTTTGGCCCGTGCCCCCCTTTACCATATTTTCATAACGTAATTCCCCCCCCCCCCTTTCGTATTTCCTACCTAAAAATTCTCCCTCCCGCCCCAACACAGTATACGTAATAATGGAAGCGCATACTAAAACATGTCTAGACGTCCACATAAAACGTGATTTGTGGGTCTACTTACTTTATAAAATGAATTTTAGAAGCGATCAGACGTACAGAACCGTAAAATATGAAGGGAAAAACAAGATCAAGTAATCGGTTCCTGAATTAACGCGATCTTGAAATAATCTTCAGTTTCCCCCCCCCCCCCCTGGAAACCCAAAAATTCCCCCCTAGGGGGAATCCCCCACCGGTTGAGAACCACTGCTCTAATAGTTAGTTGCATGTCTTTTACAAGTCAACGACATAATTTCTTTACTTGTTCGTGCCTTACTAGGCAATTTTACTAGGCTCCCGCCTGTCGGATCATCCGAATAAACCAGCTGCTTACCAAGACTTTCGACTTTGATGATTAATAGGTCGTACCAACACAAGAACTGAAGCTGCGAAGCACAATTCTGTAAACTGAGAGAAAGACCGTAACACGATTTCCTCTTACTGTAAAATATTTCCTCAATCTCGGTTTTAAAGTTATTACACAGATGTCAGCGTGGACTAAGAGGTTTCACGATCTTAAACACTCTTGTGCGACCGCGGGTAGTCTTGCAAAAGGCCCCCTTTACCATAAGAAATACAAATTCTCAACACTTTTCTCTCTGCGCCCGTTTTCCAATTTGGAGTCCACAAGAAACGTTGCAGCTTCTTAGTTGTTCACAAATGGGTATTGTAATACTTAAACCATTGTCATGCTTAACTGATTCAGTGAACTCCCATTTGGACTGAAGGATAATATGTCGCCATATTTGGGTAATCATGATGTTTGTTTTGTTACGTGGTATCTTCCACAATTTCAATGCACAGGGAACGGAACTTTATATTTTAATACTTGTTGATTTGAGTGTGTATCATGGTTGGTGCAAACCTTTTTGCTTGGCACTGAATCAGTTAAATAACGTTTGACTTGTCAAACAACTATCACGTGTATTGTTCGGCGTTCATAGAAGTAGAAGAAAGGATTAAAGATTAGAAGACATCCGGTGTGCTGATGCCGAGGTAAGGGGTTCAACCCCTACACCCGGCAGTTGGACTAAAATGTTGACTTCTCGTCCTTGACTTGGGGAACGTACATTACAAGCACCTCTGAAGTCGGAGTGGATTCGCCTGTTGGCGAAGGACACGGGTAATAGGGAAAGTTATTCCGCACGCAAAATTCAGTCTAGCATTAATAGAAGTAGTGTATATGGACTAATCTTGAGTTCAAAGCTAGAGAGCGAAAAAAAAAAATTAAAAAAAGCAGTAGTTACCAACCTTGATGCAAAACTGTCATCTCTAAATGACGACAGCGCCCCGCTGCAGGAGTAAGTATACACCGCTAACATAGATACGAATTATGTCCATAATCCGTATCTATGCGCTCATATGGATGATAAACTTAGCTAATAAATACCCCATGAGGCGGGTGGCTTACCTACTTCGCCATGGAGACCCTCCCCCTCTTCCCCTCCCCTCCCCTACCCCCAACCCAATGTTTGTATTGTTGGGGAACATTTTTGTGGAACCTGCTTCAGTTGCACCGTTTGCAGTTTTGCCTCAAATGCCCTATGGTAAACCCGGCAAGTGAACCATGTTGTTGGTGTTCTCCTTCCCTTTGATACTTCAAGCACGCGCTTTTTTTTTTTGCTTAATGTTTTATTCATTTCTGGGGTGACCTTGCCTCGGGTCACTCAAATCTTCACCACATAAAGAGCAATGTTACATTACAATAAATAGCATCACGGTATGGTAATAGAAAAAAGAATTAACAAAGCATGCGGATCGATGTCATTGGACTAGGTTTTATCCCGTATGGCACGTTGTCTTTCCACATGGCGGCCGGCCGAAAGCAACGCAAAGACCACGAACACTGTAGCTCCAGTGACGATCCCCATTGGCCTCCGTGAAAATTGCACTCGTGAACTAAATGAGGTAGCCCGGAGCCGAACCGACGACTTTCAGTGCGCAGGGCAAGCGGCGTTACCATTTCGCCACGGAGACTCCCATTAGTGGTAATAATGTCACGGAAGAGTTCGCTAGCTTAGAAAGCAATGTGATTCTTGCAGAACTGGCGAAATAAGGTGATGTTTGCAGAACATGGAAACCAACGTGTTTATTGCAGACCAGGCAAAATAAGGTGATTCTTGCAACACTTGGAAAACAAAGTGATTCTTGCAGAACGTGCAAAACAATGTGATTCTTGCAGAAAACAAGAAGCACAGCAAGAACAAGTAAATGTACAGACAAGTTGTTTTCTCCCTGAGTTCGGTGATAAGGCAGTGGTCAACATGCGTACCAGCCGCCTCGGCGGCAATGTGTTCGACTACTCTTCGAGGGGAAACATGAGATGCTATGGGTATTCCCCCTCCCCCTCCCCCCTCCCCCAACTGATCTGGGCTTCTAGGCAGGCGGAGACGAAATTGTGTATCAAAACATTATCTGTGAAGTAACGGCGTCCAGAGTCATATAGACCATATCACTCTTGGAGTGGTACTGATCTAAAAAGATGAGGGTAGCACCCTATACTCCGTTAGCTAATGTGGCGCTGTGGATAGCACTCTAGTCCGGTGGCAGTGTACGTGTTCCAGTCCAATAGAGAATTCTTTTTTTTTTCTTTTTTTTTCAAACCAAACTGGGACTGCTACATCGACATAATCTCAAACTGGCATCAACAAATGTTTAGGGGAGTACAGGAAGTAGTTGCATATTCTTTATAGCACGTCGTAGTCAACCCCATCATTATTTTTACTGTTTGTAATTTATTGGCTCAAATATCCTCTTTCTTAATTCTATTGCTCAGTTACTCATCCAGCGCCTCCAGGCATCTCATCTCTATTATGATTTTGCATTTCATTAATTTCAGTAATGTGTTCATATTTTACATTGGTAGCATTATGTTGGTTAAAATACAATTGTTATTATAATTACTTTAGTACTATGCGACAGAGTGGTGCTAAATGTTTCAGTGTGTTGATTTCTCTAGCCATTATGCCATCTCAAAAGACAATTGACACTAGATATTAATTTCTTACGTTCTGTAGTTTGCGATTGCTTTCTGAACCACCTGCACTCATACCATTTTATAATAACCAACGCAAGGCAGGCTGCTATCAAATCGCTAACAGCTGTATTTCGAACGCGACCGTAACCATTTCGACACAGAGCTGACTCTGAAAGTAGACCAGATTTATATTGATCACATGATCAACCAATTTCCGTTTGTCTATAAAACTGAGTGAATATCATGGCACGAGAGAGTGATCAGCGCGCCGTTCCGCAGGTTCACTCTAAATGATGATGACAGTTAAATATAAAAACAACGCCTACACACAATACTTATTTATCTTGTTGTTTATAAATGTAAATCAATGTATGCTACTTACATTGCAATGTAGCCTCTAGTCTATGCGTTTCCTCTACCGAGATATTGTGACATTTATGTCTTTGAGGTCTGTCTGGCAAAGGTCTTACATAAAAATGCCACGAACATTATAATAACCTTAAATGTTTCAAATTATTGTTATTTTACAATGGAATAATAACGCTTAAAAATAGTTCATTAAATATATGGAGAGCCAGAAGCGAAACACAGACAATTACACTGCCTCCTCTTCGCGATACTTCAGGGTACAAGCTGTAGGACACATGACGAAGGAAGGGTGAAGAAGAAGAAGAAGAAGAAGAAGAAGAAGAAGAAGAAGAAGAAGAAGAAGAAGAAGAAGAAGAAGAAGAAGAAGAAGAAGAAGAAGAAGACAAAGAAGAAGTAGAGCAACAACAACAACAACAACAATAACAACAACAACAAGTGACAAAAAGAATGCCACAGATGAATGCTGTCAATGAAACTGCAGTGACATTTAGCGCAACAGTAATAAATGCCCTCAAGTGAAACAGGGACTCTAATATCAATACTGAAGACCAAAAGTTACAATTCACGAGTTTCAAAACCTTGTGACATTGTTAAAGCTATCATGCTAGGCAGGCCTCATTCGTGCACCCCAGACACCGGTTACTTTAACTCATTTTTTCTAAGACAGTTGTTACTTTAACTCGTTCTATATCAGACAGTTGGCTGAGTTGAGTTGAGTTGAGTTGAGTTGAGTTAAGAACCGACATCATTGCACGCAGGACATTCCCATACGTGCTCAGTCCTCTCGTTCAACAGCCAGCGAAGAGTCATACTACTAATCGTTCCCACCGCTATCTGATTAAAAGTTCTCCTTGTCTTCCCTCTCAGTTTTGAGATTCTTCCAGAACCCCTGCCGATCCCCCGCAATTTCATTCTTTCCACATATGGGTTCTCGATCTGTTCCTGCCTCTTCTCCACCTGGTTCCACAGGCAAAATACCACCAAGAGGTGCATTCCCTGCTAGCCTATCAGCCTGTTCATTCCCCCGTACACCCGCATGGCCAGGGCAAAATATCCATGCAATTTTCATAATCTGTAGACAGTTGGTACTTTAACTCTATCTGTCCCAGATCTAACCCAGGCACTTGTTACTTTAACTTGTTTGTGTCCCAGACAGTTGTTATTTTAACTTGTTCTAACATAAATAGTTGTCACTTTAACTCGTTCTTTTCCAGACAGTTGTTACTTTAACTTCTTCCATTGCTGGCATATGTTATTTTAACTTGTCCTACCAAGGTGGTTGTTACCTCGCCGTGTTTCTATTAAAAAATAATACAACAATAATACCAAATGTAAACAATACTTAAACAGAAACCTTTGAACAATCAAACTTTGTTGTAACACAACACCTCAATAAAATAAAACCACTACACAAACACGGTTGTTACTTTAACTCGTTCTTTTCCAGACAGTTGTTACTTTAACTCGTTCTTTTCCAGACAGTTGTTACTTTAACTCGTTCTGTATTATGCAGTTATTACTTTAACTCGATCTATACCAGAAAGTTATTACTTTAACTAGTTCGATACCAGGCAGTTGTTACTTTAACTCGTTCTATACCAGACAATTGTTACTTTAACTAGTTCTATACTATACAGTTATTACTGTAACTCGATCTATACCAGACAATTGTTACTTTAACTAGTTCTATACTATACAGTTATTACTGTAACTCGATCTATACCAGACAGTTGTTACTTTAACTCGCTCTATACCAGACAGTTGTTACTTTAACTCGTTCGGTGCTATGCAGTTATTATTTTAATTCGTTCGATATTAGGCAGCTGTTACTTTAAATCGTTCTATACCAGACAGTTGTTACTTTAACTCTTTCTTTACTGTGCACTTGTTTCTTTTCCTCGCTCTATACCAGGCAGTTCTTACTTTAACTCCTTCTATACCAGTCATTGTTAAATTAACGCATTCTTTCCCAGGCAGCTTGTTACTTTAACTAATTCTATATCAGACAGTTGGTACTTGAACTCGTTCTATATCAGGCAGTTACTTTAACACGTTCCATTGCTGCCATTTGTTATTTTAACTCGTCCCACCCGAGGTGGTTGTTACCTCGCCTCGTTTCTATTAAAAAACAATACAACAATAAAACCAAATGAAAACAACACTCAGACAGAAACCTTCAAACAATCAAACGTTGTTCTGATAAATGTTGACACAACACCCCAATACAATAAAACCACTACACAAACACTTAAACGGAAACTCCAAACAATGAAAACCGATAAAAACCACAATTAAACAAACATCTTCAAACAGTTTAGCTATGTTGAAACAACATTTAGAAACCTCCAAAATATATGTGTAAACCACATCTAGAAACCCCACAAAAATATGTATAAATCACATCTATAAACCCCACAAATATATGGTAAACTACATCTAGAAACCTCATAAATATATATGTAAACCACACATAGAACCCACCATAACAACTGTTTAAATCACACTTACCAACCCCCAAAATATATTTTTAAACCACACTTAGAAAGCACAGAAAGCACCAACATATATGTTTATACCACATTCAGAAATCCCTCAAAATATATGTTTATACCAGCCGTAAGCAGATACATCTTAACAAATCAAGCTATGTCTTAACAAAACTTCAACAAAACACCAGCACAAACAATGAAATCAAATGTAAACCACATTTAAACAATGTAAACCACATAAAATACTAAACAAAGCAACCAGGTTGAAACTACACCTAACTTAGCGGAAACATCCCCAAACTTATTTATGCTTGAAAAACAAAAACGCGGTAAATTGCCACATTTATGCTTGTATAAAAAGTGGCATTTCCTAGACACGTTTTAACGATTTCTCACACTTCATAATCGAATATTAACGTGAATGCCCGAGGACACGTTTCCCCAAGCCTTAATTTGGCGGAAATCAAAGCCAAAGTTTAACTCCCTTGTTCCTGGCAATTGATGATGATCATCATCATCATCATCATCTTCATCATCATAATCATCGTCATCATCAAGAACCTCATGCTCCTCCACTTCTTGCTATTACCTATTGCACGTATCAATTCGTGTGTTGACACAACTTCATGTCAAGATAAAATACTGGCAATGAGAATTCGATGTAACGTATAGCTTTCGTCGAACGCCTCTGCTTCTTGTAGTTTTTTTTTTTTTCATTTATCACAATGAAGCGTTAGTGGGAGATGTAAATATCTTTTATTCTCTCTTTCAACTGCTCTGTGTAAGCTGGTATTCATTTCTGTAACATTTCTTCTGATGCCATCACTCCATCCTTTTCATAGTCTTTCCCTTTTTCTGTATCCTTTGGATAACTTCAATGTGGCTCTTTGTTGTATATGATACCAGGGAATTCTTGTGAGATGACCAAACCATTTAATATGTTGTTCTTTAATGTACTACAGACCGTCTTCCTCAAATTTCCTCTTTCTTGATTCTATCGCTCACAGTTACTCCTCCAGCGCCTCTAGGCATCTCATCTCTATTATGATTTTGTATTTCATTAGTTGCAGTAAGCGTTCATATTATACGTTGGTAGCATTATGTTGGTCAAATTATAATTGTTATTATAATTACTTTAATACTATGCGACAGAGTGGTGCAAGCTGTTCCAGTGTGTTGATTTCTCTAGCCATTATGCCATCTGAAAAGAAAATTGACACTAGATATTAAAATTAAAAGTCCTTTCGGAAGCAAATGTTGGTGCCATCTGTTCAAGTGTCTGCTGTCTCCTTTTATCGGCAACTATGTTTAGATCAGCAAATGTCTACGGAGGTCCGCATGGGCGAATGGATCAGAGCGTTTCTTCCTTCAACATCCGGTATGATGATGCCGAGGTAGCGGGTTCAACCCTACACTGATCAATTTGACTTCTTGTTTCTGACTTGAGGACGTACATTACACGTACCTCTGAAGTCGTTCGCAAGATGGCGAGGGGCAGTTGAATTAGGGAGAAGCTAATCCACACTCAAAAATCATTGCAGTAGCACGCGTAAAGATTACACCTACATTCACAGCGAGAGAACGAAAAAAACACAACAAAACATATGTCTATGCTCCAACGTCCTTGCGTCCTTATGTGTGTAGTTTTTGTTTTTTCTATAACCTTGTATTTCTCTTGTCCTTGGTCTGTCTCTAAAGTATTTTCATGAGTAGACCTTTGCGTCTCATATTGTGTGACCAAGCTAGGATAACCTGGGAGCCGCTGTAGTGTCACAGTTAACACTGTGGTCATGTATTCGAAACCCCACCGACACGGGGACTTTTCTAATATTGACAAGGTCTTCCAGGTCAACCCGTTCAAAAATGGGTACCGGGACATGTTTTGGGAAATAAAGGCGGCCAGTGTGGTATTGACCACATCACCCTTCGACTGCCGATTGTTCTATACATCTGATTGTTCTATAAAGATATAGGGCCATGACTGAATACAAGACACACCACAAGGTCTGAAAAAGTGTCTATACAAAGATTTGTGAGCATATACCCAATAGGTCTCAAGAATTTAACTGGAACTTCCCATCTTCAAAGATAATAAGCATACACGTATGTTACATGGTCGTGGTACAGTAAATCTCGAAAGGACTCGTTGGAATTAGATCTAAGTTGGTAATGTTATATTAGTGATTTTCTTGTTGTTTCATGGTCAATAGATTTCAACGAAATACTCAAAGTGAATTCACTAATAGATACCTAGCAGATCTCCAAAACCCACACTTCCAATAAAGCTCTCGACAGTTTGCTCGGATAGTGATGTGACTCTCAGGTGATTCCCTGACAGAAACTGAACCTCCAGGGGATTATAAGAGTGCGAGCAGCGAACGGGCAGACAGCATAAATTCCGAACTGATAACATTAATGAATGAACTGACCTGGGCACGGCCACACTTAAGCGTATTGTCGACGATAAGGATTATACTGAGATCTGTGAACGTTAAGACATCAATATTGTCACTGATGTGGGTTACTGAATGGAAATGTCGGCTGTGACCTAGTGATGGGGTTTTGGACTGGGTGACCCACTGATCGGGAAGTAGAAGAGATGCAAGTCAATGTTTAAAAAGAAAAGGTAAACTGGCCCTGATGGTTTTTAATTTGTGATCTCTTGACAAGTTTTTGCTTTCTGAACAGCCGGCACTCATATGAAAATACATCACATGGCATTCTGCTGCAAAATCGCCCGCAACTGTGCTTCGAATACGGATTATGAGGTTACGAATGGTGTCCGTAACTCCATCGATACAGAGCTGACCAATGATAAAGATTAATCAGTAATATAAGCGCCTTTATATCGTATTTAGCACTTTCTGTGTGGACCTTATAAAGACCGACAGCCTCTGTAGCAACATCAGTAATCAAATACAAGAACAGCTTTACAACATGTATCTTTCCACTAGCAACATTCAGATGTAAATGGCAAACCATTTCATAATCAGTCAAGAGAGATACTGAGGCTTCGAACATAATTAAATATTACTGTGTAAGATTAGAGCATTAAGATGAACAGCCCCTGGAACTACACCAGCAACCAGGTATAAGCGAGGCTTTAGAACATGGATCTTTCCTCTAGCAACATTCGGACGTGAATAGCAAACCAATCAACAATCACTCAAAAACGATCGAACGAACGAATGAACTTTATTTTCAAATGGTCACAAATTGGGCAAGCAGGCCCGACTTACATTCGGTCCTTCCATTCACTCATCTTCCCTACACCAATTACATATTGTGCATATTATTTTCACATAGAAAAATAAATGCATTGTCAAATGAATGTTGTGGAAATATACAATGCAAATTACCATGTTAAGAGACAAGCAGCAGGCAGACACACACACGTACACACAGACACGCACACATGTAGAAACACATACACACATACCTACCTACATACATATATACATATATACATCATTTACACAAACTCTAACAGTTGTGCGCCCACTTAATAACACTTAAATACAAACTCCCGGGCATACACACATATACTCACTCACAATCACAAACTCACTAACAAACATTTACTCAGACATGCATACTCTTTCCCAAGAGGAACACTGGGGCATTGAAATGTAATGTTAATTACAATTCTTAGAACACCATAGATCGAAAAGTAC
Organism: Cepaea nemoralis; assembly: GCA_014155875.1. Classification (NCBI taxonomy): domain Eukaryota; kingdom Metazoa; phylum Mollusca; class Gastropoda; order Stylommatophora; family Helicidae; genus Cepaea; species Cepaea nemoralis. Next base: position 91,160 of record JACEFZ010010780.1, on the reverse strand, counting down.
AGGAAAACCCCGATTTTCTGAAAGATTTAAAATTAAGTCTCGGAAATTGAAATATGTTGGCCATGTTCAAAGTCAACCTGGATAAGAATACAGACAAGAAAGGGGGGGGGGGGGGGGGGGGAGGGGGAGTTGAGAGGAGGCGTCATGCCCCTCATTTAATCGACCAGTTTGGGGAGACAAAAAGGAGGTGGGGGTGCGGGGAGGGGGGAGTTGAGAGGAGGCGTCATGCCCCTCATTAATCGACCATTGCGGGGAGAAAAAGAGGAGGTGGGGGTGGGGGGGGGGGGAGTTGAGAGGAGGTGTCATGCCCTCATTTGATCGACCAGTGCGGGGGGAGAAAAATGAGGTGTGTGGGGGGTGGGAGGGGGGAGAGTTGAGAGGAAGGCGTCATGCCCTTCATTTGATCGACCAGTGCGGGGAGAGAAAAAGGAGGGGGGTGGGGGGAGGGGTTGAGAGGAGGCGTGATGCCCCTCATTTGATCAACCAGTGCGGGGAGAGAAAAAGGAGGTGTGTAGGGGATGGGGGGGAGGGAGTTGAGAGGAGCGCCATGCCCCTCATTTGATCGACCAGTGCGAGGAGAGAAAAAGGAGGTGGGGGTGGGGGGGGGTGTTGAGAGGAGGCATCATGCCCCTCATTTGATCGACCAGTGCGGGGAGAGAAAAAGGAGGTGTGTGGGGGATGGGGGGGGGGGGAGGGAGTTGAGAGGAGGCGTCATGCCCCTCATTTGATCGACCAGTGCGGGGAGAGAAAAATGAGGTGTGTGGGGGATGGGAGGGGGGAGAGTTGAGAGGAGGCGTCATGCCCCTCATTTGATCGACCAGTGCGGGGAGAGAAAAAGGAGGTGGGGGTGGGGGGAGGGGTTGAGAGGAGGCGTCATGCCCCTCATTTGATCGACCAGTGCGGGGAGACAAAAAGGAGGTGGGGGTGCGGGGAGGGGGGAGTTGAGAGGAGGCGTCATGCCCCTCATTTAATCGACCAGTGCGGGGAGAGAAAAAGGAGGTGTGTGGGGGATGGGGGGGGGGAGGGAGTTGAGAGGAGGCGTCATGCCCCTCATTTGATCGACCAGTGCGGGAGAGAAAAAGGAGGTGTGTGGGGGATGGGGGGGAGGGAGTTGAGAGGAGGCGTCATGCCCCTCATTTGATCGACCAGTGCGGGGAGAGAAAAAGGAGGTGGAGGTGGGGGGGGGGGGGGGGTTGAGAGGAGGCGTCATGCCCCTCATTTGATCGACCAGTGCGGGGAGAGAAAAAAGAAAAAAAGAGGTGTGTGGGGGATGGGGGGGGGGGGGGTTGAGAGGAGGCGTCATGCCCCTCATTTGATCGACCAGTGCGGGGAGAGAAAAAGGAGGTGGGGTGGGGGGGGGGGTTGAGAGGAGGCGTCATGCCCCTCATTTGATCGACCAGTGCGGGGAGAGAAAAAGGAGGTGGGGTGGGGGGGGGGGGTTGAGAGGAGGCGTCATGCCCCTCATTTGATCGACCAGTGCGGGGAGAGAAAAAGGAGGTGGGGTTGGGGGGGGGGGGGAGATTTGTGTTTTCGTTGGCTTGCTTTGAATTTGAGCGGTGTTCACACAGGATTGATTTTTCCGTGTTCCATGTTACCAGTGTCCCTCGCCATCAGGCAAACCCACTCCGACTTCTAGGGTACTTGTAACGTACGTCAGCAAGTCGAGGAAGATAAGTCAATATTTCAGTCCAACTGACCGGTATAAGGGTTGAACAAGCTACATCACTATCAGCTCATCGGAAGTTTAAATGCCAGCGTTCTTATTTATTCGGCCATGCTGTCCTCCGAAAAGAAAGACATAATACAGATTTTTTTTTTTGGGTTCGCATATCCTTTACAGGACATTGCAGTCAACACCAGCATTTTTCAGCTGCGTCTGATATCTTGGGAAGTTTTACGTTCAGAAGTTTTAATACAGATATACTGGGCGTAAAAATACAAGAAGCTGGGTCAATGGGGACAATCGTGTGTCTTTCCGACGTGCCACGTTCTGCAGCGAAGCTCCAATATGATGAAGTGTTAATTATTTTGTTTTCCTCTGTGTCTGTCCTCTAATTTAGTTTTATTATGTCTGTCCTGATTTTGTTTTATGGTTCGTTGCTATAGATATTACATTAGGCTTGCTTAATTTCGTCAGCTGATGCCATTATCCACTGAAAGGCAGCTGTTTCCTTCATGTGCGAACTGACTTAACACCGTGCTCAATGTTGTTTACCAGCCTTTGTTAACGTCTGTTCTATTTTAATGAGGATGCACAGATATATAGAGTCTGATAGAAAAATATGTGAATAACAGAGATAGAAAGAGAGAGAGAGAGAGAGAGAGGAGAGAGAGAGAGAGAGAGAGAGAGAGAGAGAGAGAGAGAGAGAGAGAGAGAGAGAGAGAGGAGATGAACGGCAGATAAAGGATGGAAGGATGAATGAAAAGATGGGCGGGGATAAATAAGACGACCGGTCCGAAAGACAGCAGGGCTGCCGTATCAGGTGCCACCGTAAGGGAGCTTCATAAGGGGGTGGCATTTTTAAAGGAATAAACATGTACGGGGCGCCATATCGAAGACTTGCACCATACTGAGAAAATCTACCGCACATTATTGACAGACAGACATAGACAAGCAACCAGACAAACTGACATGCAGACAGACAGGTAGGTAACCAGGTTATTTGGTTGTTAGGTATGTAGGTAAGTTTTTAGGTAGGTAGGTAAGTAGGCAGGCATGCAGACACATAGACGGGTAGGTAGATAGGTTGGTAATTAGGCAGATCTTTCTGACGCCAACTCCTTTCAAGATATCTTCATTTCTCTTTCTACCCGCCCACGGTTTTCTCATAACTCTCCATAAAACCACATCTCAATATCTTCCACACAACTCTTCACCTATATACCAGTTGTGATTGATTCGCAACCGTGCATAAGGATTATCTCGACATATCGCCTAAAATCTCTTGTTCTCAAATTGTTTGACGAAGACATTTTTGAGAGAGTATTCAATAACGCCGCCGACATTTTATAAATAAAGCAGACATCAGCAAACTAGCTTACTATCGCTTGCCGTCTTGTCGTCTAGTTTGTTACATCGTGCCTCAAAAAAGGCATAATAACTACAAACCATGGCGGTATTGAATGTAATTGACCATACCAGTTAGCACGGTAAATGATCGTTAGCAATAGGTACATGTGAACACGTGGTCATTTCCACCATCACGCACCATCTGACTTCTCACACGCTCGGTGTGTGACCCTCTTTGCAATAATTGTCTCCATTGTCTTTATTCTATTCCTAATCTTGTCCCGCAATGCAATGCGATAAGCGACAATTTGCTCCCAATGTGCAACATCAGTGCCTCGTATCAATCATCTCCTGCTTAAACACATGCTTGAATCGTAGTAGAGGCCGACCCTGATATCTTTTAGCCATCTGTAATTCACCAAAATATTCACCTTCTGTATTCTGCCGTTGCCCATCCTCCTAATGTGTCCCATCCATCTAAATCTACGAATTCTGAGCATTGAACTAATCTTCACAAAACCCCATCATTCCAATACTTCAGTGTTTGTGATTTACATCAGTAAATAGTGCTTTTGTTACGCCCAATGTATCTCTTTATTACTCTAAGACCAACTAGGAAGGAGTCCACCATTTCCTTAACGTTTCACATTTTCTTTCTCTGTCTACAGAAAGGTCGACATCATTCTTGTGTAGTGTTGGCCAAATTATTTTTTACAAAGTAGCTTAGCCTCCCGGCAATGTTGCGAAAAAGTTACGAACGCAATTCGCAATCCCCTATACCACGTTCGAAATATAACTGCGGGCGATTTGGCAGCAGACCGCAGTGCTCTGATTTAAGATAGGTATGAGTGCCGGTACATCAGAAGGCACTGGCACACTATTGAACGTAAACTTGCAAAGAAATCACAAACAGCTGGGGTTAACTGAGACGTCCTGTAAAGGATATGCAACTAACTATTTTGAGTTAGCTTAGCCTGCAAATCTATGCAAACCAAAGTCTAGTGAGTATTGGTTTGTCCAAAAATCTTACAACGTTTAAACAAGGGTGTAAAAGACATCAGGGTCGACTTCATTGCTCCGGGGTTTATCACATATGGTTCTGTCTATTTCCGCAGGACGGCCTTCGAAAAACGTCTAACAAAGCGCGAACTCCGTAGCTCCAGCGACGACCTGCAGAAGTCTCCGAGAAAATTGCACTCTTGAACCGAATCATGTAGCCGGAATCGAATCCACAACTTTCGGAGCAGGAGGCGGACTGCCTAACCACTTGGCCATGGAGGCTTACAGGTCTTGAAACAAGGGTATGTCTAGATGGCCGAATGAATAAGAGCCCTCACTCTAACATTTACGGTGCGCTGATGCCAAAGTAGCGGGTTCAACCCATACGCCGGCCAGTTGGACTAAAATGTTGAATTCGCCTCATTAACTTGAGGTCGTCAATTGCAAGTATCTCAGAAATCGGAGTAGGTTCGCCTGGTGCCGAGGGACACTGGTAATAGGGAAAGTAAATCCACACGCAAAAATCAGTACAGTGTTGAAAGCGATCGAAGGCATAAATTGCTGAGGTTCATTGACAGTGCCAAAGCATCATGTCAAGTGGAATTGCATTACAGGGGACTCCTTCCCAGCTCCACGGTCACAGACTAGCCGCGTGTGCAAGAGCGGTACTCGAAAGTAAGATAGATGCAGAGACACCTTACAGTGTAACCAAATGATGATTCAGCGATGCGCATATGGAATGGTTTGGATTAGACCGAGGTACGTAATACTTCCTCCAACTGTTGTAGGTATTTCATTGTCTGCAGACTGCTGCTCAATAATAAAATAATTAAAACTTACACTGATCATATAATTTAGACGTAGGAGGAGCAGCTGACCGAGTAGATAGAATACCGGGTTATCCTTCGGGAGACCGGAGTTCCAATCCCCGGCACGGAATGGGTTTTATTTTATTTTATTTTAATCTCTCGGCGGAAAAAAAGAAAACCCTAATCTGCACAGTTCGCGGCGATTAATTCCTCAAGACCACCCTATCCTACACCGCAAAGTATTATAGGCAGCAGATGACAGTGAAGACATGTTAGGTATATAATTAGGAAAAAATCAACATAGCGACAATAGGTAAAATCTTTGGCAAAAGTGTAAAGGAAGTAAGTAAGTAAAAGTTAAGGCCTCCATTGCACGCCTTAGAATTATTTGGTACGCCTTAGAATTATTGGGCACATGATGATTGACTCATTTCTGTCTTGACAACTTGGCACTCGGTAGGGGATGTGTATCAATACTGGACGCCTTTACATCCCAATACATTTCTGGTACTTATTTTTGTCTGGGTCGACCTGGGAGAATAAGGAGAAGGGAAACGTTAAATATGTGGATGTCTTATCTACGAGGCATAATCGTGGCCAGAACACATATTTGATCCAAGACTGGTAATCGTATGAGACAGCGAATCCTGACCGCCTACGCTATAACTTTCACACACGATTTTTTGTGTGTGTATATCCCTTACAGGACGTTGCAGCCAACATCAGCATTTTTCAGCTGCTGTTGATGTATTAGGCATGATTACGCTCAGTAGTTTGCCATTCCTTTCTGAGCGACCGGCTCACATACCCCGTAAGTTACCAACGCGGTGAGAACCGCTACCGGGATTACGGAGAAAGGCGTTAACCCCTAAGGACACATGATACTGATGATAATTAAACTCCAACCCAAAGCCCAGAGGGACTGGCGGATTTAAATAAGACCCGATTGTTCTTGGAACATGTTGAAACTGATTTGTATACCTGAGTCAATGGAAATCTGCAGCTTGAAGCCTGCGAGACTGGTAGTTATGACAAACCCGCGAGAGATTCCGCCACTTGCTACGTGAGCTCGTCTTGTGGTGAAATTCGGGCACCACGAGCAGGATTAGGATGTCGCATGAACATTTGATTAGACGCAGCCTTGTTAGTAATAGGCAGATAAGTAAATACGCACTCATCATCACAATCACCACCTGCCGTCTCCATTTCACATGAGTGGTAACTGGTATATGGTGCAGGTTCCACATGTTATTTCATTCCACATGCAATGGGCTATGGGGTGAACATCAAGTCGGCCTTCTTTACTTTCTAGCTAATTTCTTCACTGGTATTTTAGACTACGTCGTTGTGGAAGCCCACTTCAAACAACATATCTCTGTAGACTCGAACATACAACCACCGTGCCGGCTGGCAAGTGTGCTTGTCACTAAATTACCGATGCTCCGGAATATTTTGGTAATTCTAACTTGTTCTAAAGCTTGCAGCAATTAATTTTATTTTCCATTGACCCCTTCATCACACTTCCGGTTCATTCACTTCATTGTAATCATACACGCTGATCATTTGTAAGACATGTCCAGCCCACAACATTGATATAGATAAGTATCTTTTATATTTATATTTTCATGTAGTGCTTTTCATGTAGTTGTGTTGGTTTGTGTTTGATTATTCTGTGCTGATGAAGGCTTAAGCCGCAGCGTCCATAACATTATATTATTACTTATAATCGTTTTTAGTAAAGCTTGCTGTCTACTTCTCGTTTGTTGGTAATTCAATCATTAATATTATTTTAGAATGTTACCAGGAATGAGCTGTGGTAAGCGTTTTGTAACAAAATGGGCAGGTTAGAGAAACGGTAAGATGTCACACTGACAATGGCAGGAGACTGGTCAGACACAGGATCGATGTCAGCACTCGTCAGTCTCTACAGGAGGGAAGACTGGATATCTATCTCTCCGTGCTCTCAGACCGACAACATGTGATGATCCTAAGTTTATATTTGCCTGAATTTGAGTTCTTATCTCTGTGACACTGCTCCACTATCTATCTCTGATCACAGAGAAGTCAATATCTCAGTCTTGTTTCCATCGCGTAATTCGCGGACGAGGTCCCTGTTTCAGTGGGAAAGAGGTGGTTGCCCAAGCAGCCACCACGCGGTATGCAGGATAAGGTGCTATATACTAAAGAAAAAAGAATAAGGTAATATGGTGTGGCTTTACCTGTGAATTCCTATTATCCACCTAGATACGTGGACAACTGCAACTGAACAGAGCTGGGCACTCTCCTTCTCTGATATCTGTGTATTGCTGTCAAAGACAGCGGTAACATTCCCCCCTAGTTCGGATGTGGAAGCTAAGGGGAAACCACTGCATTATCTTCCAAATATGTCATGGAGTTCTCCAGATCAGAGTCCAAAGGGTGTATTTTTAATGACTGTGTGGTGTTTGAAAATATTGCCGATCCAAATTTTAGTATTTACCTATTATGCTGCATGAACATTACAGAGGGTGAATACAAAACTTGGACCGGCATTATCTTCAAATACTGCACAGTCATTTAAAAATACACCCTATGTTATTATCACCAATAGATATTATACAGAACACTTAAGGATAGAGGTATGTGGACGTACATGAATGCCCATGCCACGTGTCAGAGCACGTGACTATGTTGTTGATGCTGATGCCCACATACAAGTGACGACGCTGGCTTACCATGACAATGGTCGCGGTTCAAACCTCGACATGATTACGCTTCCCGCGACTCTGTGGCAAAGATGTTACGCATGCAATTCGTAATTCCGCATACCGCGTTCGAAACACAGCTGCTGGCGATTTGCCAGCAGCTCGCTTTGCGTTGGTTTTCATTCAATGGCATGAGTGTCGGTCATTCAGAAAGCAACTTCAAATTACTGAGCGTAAGCTTGCCAAGAAATCAGAAACAGCTAAAAATTCTGGGATTGACTGCGACGTCCTGTAAAGGATATGGAACTGCTACGAAACGATCCCAGCTTCATAAAACTGGTACCTAAAAATGTTCAAATTTTCCTAGCAACTGTCAGCGAAGAGAAGGCCACAACCACCCCTCCTTATTATGCCGCGGGCCTAGAGTATGTGACAACATAGCACTTGGTGGCAATCGATGTAGCGCAGTGGCTAGCACTCTTGCATGTCGGTCCTGTGGCATGGGTTCGAAAGCGCATTGAAGCGAATATTTAAATAACATCTGTGATCCCAAGTCGACGGAGCATAAGGTAAGTACCAGGAAATATTATGGAAAATAAAGCTGGCCGGCAAGATATTGACTACACCGGCCCTTAAATGCCGATACTAGTATACATTCATGTTGCTATCATTACTTGCCCCTTGAGGTTAAAGGCACATGAAAAGTGCAATTAACTTTCTATATCTATACCATATTCTATAACACTATATCTGCCCTCGAACAATCTCTACCTCGCTTAACCCTCCGCAAGTTTTCTCGTTATATTTTCACCTACCTGTTTTCGTGTTGTCCGGTTGCTAATTACCTATTGGCAACGCTGCCACCACGACGCACTTTTACGACAATAGTATTCGATCATTTGGTTAGCTAGGAGTGCAGGAGGAAAAAAAAACAGCTTCAGAACAATACAGTAAATCCAATCCCATTATCTCATAGAGCAGGAGTTTTCAATCATGCCTCCCGGGGCTCCTTGGGGAGCCGTGACTGACGATTGTGGACGATCTGTGGGGATAGTGGATTTTGTTTTTAAATCGTACTTAGCTGTAAAATAAACAACCACTTTATTTATCTGTGCTGTTTTCTTGTTAAGAGTAATGGTTTTCAAATGGCAGGTTGCGAAGTTAGCACGGCCGAATGGATAAGAGAAACGAGCTTAAACTTCTGGTGTTCGGATGTCGAGGTAGCGGGTTCAATCCCTACACCTATCAATTGCCGTGGGTGTATAAATGTAAGAATTTGTGTAAATGGTGCATATATGTATGAATGTGTGTATGTAGGTATCTATGAATGTGTTTATGCATGTATGAGTGGTGTGTGTGTATATATATATATATATATATATATATATATATATATATATATATATATATATATATATATATATATATATGTGTGTGTGTGTGCATATGTATGTGTGTTTGTCTGTCTGCCTACCTCATAACATGCTAATATGCACTTTTTCTTATGTTCACAGCATTCATTTGACAATGTTTCTCCTAAGCGAGGGTAACATGCACACTTGATAATTGATGTACGAAATACGAGTGATTGGAAGGGCCGAATGTAAGACAGGCCCGCGTGCCCAATGTGTAACCTTTCGTTCGTTCTCCTCATGGCTCTCTGGAGAGAGTCTACATCTTTCTTTAGTTCCCTTACCGTCTGCTTTTTCGTGACGTGTAGAAATCCCCATAGGAGGTCAGCATGGCTGAATGGGTAAGAGTTCTGACTCATTAACTTCCGGTGTGGGAATGCCGAGGTAACGGGTTCAACCCCTACAATGGTCATGTGGACTAACGTGGATTTCTCGTCCTGGACATGGGGAGTAACTTACACGTACCTCTAAAATCGGAGTGGGTTCGCCTGATAGCGAGGGACACAGGTCATAGGGAAAGCTAACCCACACACAACAATCAGTCCTGTGCTACTATAAGTATAGGTGGTGATTTTAATGACTGTACAGTGTTTGAAAATATTGCAGGTCCAAGTTTTGCATTTGCGTATTATGTTGCATGAACTTAACACAGGTTAAATACAAAACTTGGACCGGCTATATTGTCAAACACTGCACAGACATTAAACATGCACCTTGTAGTAGCACGTGTATTGGCTACGCTTGAGTTCAAAGCAAGCACACGCACACACGCACACATACGCTCGCGCGCACACACACACACACAAATAAAATCGATATTCGAAAGCTAGTCTTCCACACTAGTGACTCTCTATGATCCCTTATCGAATTCTTGAATTCACCTTTTGTTTCATGAATTCACATATGTTTGTTTAATAATTCAGTAGGCGGCGGGTGTGACAAATAATGCATGCCCTTTGGATTGGAACAAACAATTTGAAAAAGCGGATTGGCATTTGTGTTTTGAAACATTGGATACAGTGAACGTCTTGTTGCGGAACAGACGTCTGTTGTTCTTTTACAGACGTAACGGATGAGTTACAAAAGAAGAAGAAGCAGAAGAAGAAACTAAAACAGAGAGAGAGAGAGAGAGAGAGAGAGAGAGAGAGAGAGAGAGAGAGAGAGAGAGAGACGAGTAGAGGAAGAAGAAGAAGAAGAAGAAGAAGAAGAAGAAGAAGAAGAAGAGGAAGAAGAAGAAGAAGAAGAAGAAGAAGAAGAAGAAGAAGAAGAAGAAGAAGAAGAAGAAGAAGAAGCGGAGAGAGAGAAGAAGAAGAGAACAGAGGAGGAGGAATAGGAGGTGGGATGAGAGAAATTCTACTACAATTAATAGTAGTAATAATAAAAAGAATTATTATTATTATGTACCCATTAGGGATACACAAAGTGGAGAGTGGAAAAGAAGAAGTAACAAAGACATTTATGATTTGTTTAAGTCCCCGCTAATCACTGGTATCATGAAGGCTAATAGACTACAATGGCTGGGGCATATAGAAAGAATGGAAGATAATAGGGAAACAAAACTCGCTTACACTCAGGAAATAAATGACCGTAGACCCCGAGGTAGACCAAGAAGGCGGTGGAGAGATAATATACATACAGACCTACAAGCACTTGGAATCAACGACTGGCAAGAGAAGGTCCACCAGAGAGACGAATGGAGACAGATTGTATTTGCAGCAAAGAACCTCAATGGCTCGGAATGCTGAAGAAGAAGAAGAGAATAATAAAAAGAAGAAGAAGAGAAGAAGCAGCGGAAAAAATCCACAGGTCACCATTACCGGCACAGCACTTGAACAAAAAACAAACAGAACTGTGAATGCGCATTCCAAATATTATTTTCCTATTAACCATGGACCTTCTACCAACGGGTCATGCCTTCCTGTTATGTCAATCAATATTTACATCTCATTTCGTCTTGATGAATACAGGGTTGTCCAAATTATATCTAATTTGCCAGATTCCTAAATGGATATTAATTTCAATTAGCAATATGTATGGTGCCTAGGGGCCCCGATATCAGTGTAGTGCCTTGTATATAAATGTTGGAGGTGGCAATGTTTTGATCTCTGCCATTTCCCGTGGTTGAAACACGTAGGGGTTTGGTTGTATGGAAATTAAAACTTCTGTCTTTTATGCCCTGATCGAAATGTAGTGGGTCTTTTGCTGAACGTCTTTGTCATTTATCACCGTGTGAATTCATGAACCAAAATAAGTAAATTGAAGCATTCGATATGAGATCATTCGCTGTATGAATGAGGATATAAGAGCGTGTGTGTGTGTATGTGTGTGTGTGTGTGTATGTGTGTGTGTGTGTGTGAGAGAGAGAGAGAGAGAGAGAGAGAGAGAGGGGGGAGATGGGGGAGAGAGTATGAAAGAGTAAATGTATGTTATAGTGTTTGCGAGTGGCTGCATGTATATGCGAACACGTATCTATTTGTGAGTTATTTAGTGGGTGTATACATGTGAGAGTTTGTGTAAATGATGTATGATCATAAACTGTATGTATGAATGTGTGTATGTAGGATTGCATGTATGTGTGATAGAGAAGTTATTATGCCTTTATTTTCAACCACAATGTAACAAACTATCATCTGTCAAGACGGCAAGGTGCCAGTAACATTATTTTTCACATCTAATATTTTAAAATGTCGGTTGTAATATTACTTTTACATATTTCTAGCTGTTATTATTTTATTTTGCCAGCTGAGAAACATTATAAGCTAATAATTAAGATTAAACAATATCGTTGTTTATAGTAATTTTCTGCTCATTGCGTTAGATGAACTCATAAATAAATATAGTGTAATGAAGGTATTTTGAACAGAAGAAGAGCATATATATTTTGTGTGGCTTAAGTGTTTAAAGCCGGTCTTTTTGGACGAGGGGTTAGCAGCTTTCTCCATAACCCCGAATACTCTCGTGGTTGACGTAAGCACAGGAGAATTGGAAGCGGTTCGAGTCGCGCCAGTGACTTATGAGAGTATGGAGCCGGTCGCTCAGAAAGCAATGGCAAACTACTGAGCGTAATACTGAGCGGATATGATAAACATTTTTGTCAGTGTTTAAAATTCTTCTGTTGTGAGTGCCGGTGGTACAGAAAGCAATGGCAAACTACTGAACTTAAATTTGCCCAGGAATCACACATAGTCAAAAAATGCTACAGTTGGCTGCTACGTCCTGTAAAGGATCTAACTTTTTATTGCACATACCGTCCTGGTTGGTAGACGGTTTTCAGCCCAGCGAGCGCCACATAAAGTCACAGTCTAATACTTACCATAAATACACTAGCAACACATATCATATATCAGATAATGGAGCAATTACGGCGATTATACACAGGGTAATCGTTTGTTTTACACCAGTGATTACCTTATGCCTTACGCGTGTTTCAATGCTGAACACATCTGTAGTGCTATGGATTTCCCGCAGATCGATGAGCAATTTCTAGATGCCATCGTTGGTAAACAGTAGACAGTAGTTCGTAATCCCGCATACCCACGTTCGAAACGCAGCTGCGGACGATTGGGCAGCAGACCGCCTTGCGTTGGTTTTTATATTTTTGGGCGAAATGGTTCGGGTGTCGGTCGTTGAGAAAGCAATGGCAAACTATTGAACATAAACTTGCCAAGAGATCACAACATCAAATAATGCTGGTGTTGACTGCGACATCCTGTGAAGGATATAAAACTAACATGTTTCGTTGCATGAAATATTAAGTCATATGTATTCATTGGCGTCCTTGGAGGTAAAAGAAAGAGATAGGTCTCAAAGGGTTCACCAACATTAGAGTATTAACCGTAGTTACCAGGTTCAAAGGGGCGGGGGGGGGGGGGCGTTTTATAATTGCAACGCGATAACCCACACGGTTAAAATTATGAGCTTATCGGGTTCAGTACTGAAGATCCATATCTAGTCTAGATTATGTTGTCTTACACGTCTAATGACGATTATGGTGCCTTACGCACATCTAATGACGATTATATTGCCTTACGCATATTAAATGATGATTATGTTGTCTTACGCACATCTAATGAAGATTATGCTGTCTTATGCACATCTAATGACAATTATGCTGTCTTACGCATACCTAATGAAGACTATGTTGTATTACGCATATCAAATGACGATTATGTTGTCTTATGAACATCTAATAACGATAATGTTGTCTTACGCTTTACGCATACATAATCAAGAGTATGTCGTCTTAAGTTCAACTAATGGACATTATGTTGTCTAACGCACATCTGTTGACGATTATGTTGTCTTACGCACATCCAATGAAGATTATGTTGTCATACGCACATCTCATGAAGACTATGTTGTCGAAGAATATCTAATGAAGATTATGTTATCTTCAAAACATCTATTGAAGATTATATTGTCTTAAGCACTACTAATGGAGCTGATCGCGTCGCGTTCGTTACCTACGGGGTATTTGAGTTGGCCGCTCAGAAATTAATGGCAAACTACTGAGCGTACTCTTGCCAAGAAATCAACAACAGCGGTAAAATGCTGGTGTTGACAGCGATGTCCTGTAAATAGGATATGCTAAAGAAAAAAAGAAACTACTAATGGCCCCCTTTACAGTTTTGTTTGTCTCTTTCCTGTTGAAGACCGTCAATGCGCACCTGTTTACCCTGATTCATTCATTCATTCAGTAGCATGACCTTTGCAGAACCTCGCTCCCATAACAACTTTCCGGAAAACCTCTCGATCATAAAAAGATGTCCCGCGTCCGATCCACCCATCTGGCGTTCATCCGCCACATTCTGCACCCATCTTCTCTTTGGCTTTCCTCTTCCTCTCTTCCCAGGCATATACCCCTCCAGTATTGTTCTCTCCAAACTTTCGTGACGTTTCAAGTGACCAAGTTTACCCTGATACAAAGCGGAAATTTGCAAGTAATTTTATATGGATAAGCTATCAACACATTCGTAGTATCTTCCTTGTTTTTGATCTTGTTCTTGTTGTTGTTCTTCTACTTCTTCCTCTGCCCCCACCTTCTCCTAAATTCTTCTTCTTTCTCTCCTGCTTCTCCTCCACTTCTCCTTCTTTCTCTTCTGCTCTTCCTCCTCCACTTCTTCTTCTTCTTCTTCTTCTTCTTTCTTCTTCTTCTTCTTCTTCTTCTTCTTCTTCTTCTTCTTCTTCTTCTTCCTCTTCCTCTTCTTCTTCATCCTCTTCTCCTTCTTCTTCTTCTTTGTCGACTCTTTCTTCTTCTATTGCGTTATTCTTGTTATCGTTCGCTTCTGTTCTAGTAATGTCTCTACACGTTGTCATTTCGTAAGGGTATGGTTCCGCAATTGAGAACTAGTATCTTTTAAAGGTTTTGTAAGTTCGTCCACCATATTTGTAACAAAACGTCTCTCATTCACGTGGCGTAGCACAGAGTAAGAGTTACTTCACAAGTCCCAAGCATCACTTATTTATTTGTTTAATAAAATATCAGCAATGTAGTATCGGGAAAACGCGCGAGATTGTAGCATAAATACCTTTATATTTGTTTTTGTAATCGCTTTCAGATTTTCTGAAATGCCACTTCCTAGTTAAAATGTCGCAATCGATACTAAAATTATCGTCAACACTATGATAGTACTAACAGGGACTGTCTATAAGCGATTAGTTAGAATCGATTCTCATAAGGTCAGTGAAAGCCGGGCGTTTCCTGGTATAACATTTTGCAATAATATAACGATGAATTACAACCGCGTGTGATTTCATAGCTCATTTGGATACATTGATAATGTATGTATTGGTACAAATAGCTAAAATATTATATATATTTTCAGCCAAATTACTATGAATTCTCTTTGATAATTTTTTCGCGATAGCAATTATGGTATGTTACTGCAAAATAGTGTTGCTTTTGAGCGTTTGTTTTTGATGAATTACTCTGTTTGTCTCTCATGGGTCGGTTGGTTCCCGCGGTTTCTGCTAGAGCTGATATTTTAGTTTGGTGTTTGATATCCACGCTTGTCACTCTCTTCTATTCACTATCTTTTAACGTGTTGTTGTTATTGATTTACTTAATTTGATATTGCATTTAATAAAGATTGACGTCAAACGACGATAATGTGCAAAATTGATTTCAGCATAATGAACTAAAATGATGCATGCGTAGTGGATAATCACTAATAATGATTACAATAGAAGGAAGTATAATGACGAAGATAACAATAATAGACGTAATTACAATGATGACTATGTACCACAATAATTGACAGGCTGCAGAAGCTACCGGAGCAATGCTCTAACTGTCCGCCTGTCCGAGCTTCCATCCCAGACCAGCTGCCGACCAGGGCGTATAGCCTTGTCTGCCCTGCCATGACAGTTAGTCTTTAGGTTGCATTTCCTCGCAGTAGGAAATGGCTTGTACCCTGCCAATAGCACTCCTCCACCCTAATCCGTTGTCCCAATGTTGGGTGTCGGTTGTGGTGAGCACCGCCCAACATTCGGCGCTAACAGAAAGTAGGTAGTACTGTCTACTATCACACGGTAGCTCGGTCATATCTAAGACCTTACATTCAGATGAGTAAATACAACAAAGACTATCACACTAAACATTATGACACACAGACTGAAAACTGCAATGACTATCATGAACTAAACATTATAACATCAGATTGAAAATTACAATGACTTTCATATACAAAACTTTGTAATATCAGATTGAAAACTACAATGACTTTCATATACAAAACGTTACAATATCAGGCTGCCGGCTCCCTGGCCGAGGAGTTTGCAGCTTTCTCCGTAACCCCGAATACTCTCGTGGTTGACATGAGTGCACGAGAATTAGAAATGGTTCGAGTCGCGCCAGTGACTTATGAGAGTATGGAGCCGGTCGCTCAGAAAGTCGTGGCGTGCTGATGAGCGTAATCTAGCCCAGGAATCAACATACAGCTGAAAGATGCTGGTGTTGACCGCAATATCCTGAAACAGGATGGAAACGCGGAAAAAATAATAATATCAGGCTGAAAACTGCAATGACTTTCATACACTAAACATGATGACACCAACTAAATACTACAATGACAATCATGCATTGCACATGAAGAAATGCAGATTGGTAACTGCAATGACTACCATACCCTAAACATTATGACAGCAGACTAAACACTGCAATAAGTTTCAAACACACACACACACACTCACTCGCACATGTATGAACACATGTATTCATACATGCATACACACATTCGTATATACA
>JACEFZ010010780.1:0-70000 GCA_014155875.1 Cepaea nemoralis | reverse complement strand
GCAGACGTGGTTGCGGCCTTGTGGGAGCACGTGTACACCTCGGAGGAGCAAATGGATTACCATGGTCTAGCAAGAATGAGACAACGAGTAGTGACGAGAGGATCTGGCCGACGCTCAACGCTCAGAGGAAAGGCGAGACGGACATATAATCAGATTGCTACTGGTACTATTGGTGTTGGAACTCTTCGCTGGCTGCTGAGGATGGGGATGGAGCGCTTATGGGAATGCCCCCAAATGTTGTGATGTCGATTCCTAAATCAATCAATCAATCAATCAATCAATCACTCAGTCAACCACAAAGCTGTTTGGGGTTCTGGAAGAATCTCAAAACTGAGAGGGAAGACCAGGAGAACTTTTAATCAGATAGCGGTGGGAACGATTAGTAGTATGACTCTTCGCTGGCTGTTGAACGAGGGGACGGAGCACGTATGGTGATGTCCTGAGTGCAGTGATGTCGGTTCTTGACTCAACTCAACTCAACAAAGCTGTTTGTCTCTTTCTTACAGTTGTACACATTGTTCCATTTTCATTGTCTCTTTCTTACAGTTGTACACACTGTTCCATTTTCATTGTCTCTTTCTTACAGTTGTACACACTGTTCCATTTTCATTGTCTCTTTCTTACAGTTGTACACACTGTTCCATTTTCATAGTCTCTTTCTTACAGTTGTACACACTGTTCCATTTTCATTGTCTCTTTCTTACAGTTGTATACGCTGTTCCAATTTCATTGTCTCTTTCTTACAGTTATATACGCTGTTCCATTTTCATTGTCTCTTTCTTACAGTTGTACACACTGTTGCATTTTCATTGTCTCTTTCTTACAGTTGTACACACTGTTCCATTTTCATTGTCTCTTTCTTACAGTTGTATACGCTGTTCCAATTTCATTGTCTCTTTCTTACAGTTGTATACGCTGTTCCAATTTCATTGTCTCTTTCTTGCAGTTGTACACACTGTTCCATTTTCATTGTCTCTTTCGGGCAATCGTTGTTAATTACTCTGGCATTCAAAGATAGCGCAGCATTCGTTTCGCAAGCACGTTTTGTCGCGTCCTAGCTCTTCTTAATGTAATCATTCATGGTCCATGATTCACTGTCATACAGTAGAACCGGTTCTATATAATATATCAGTATTCTTTTTTGTGACATTCGGTGATAGTGACTTACGGCGTAAGATTATTTTCATTTTCTGACATGCTTCTTTTACATGAAAAATGCTGCTCTTAATTTATGTCACGCTAGTTCAGTCTTTTATGGTTGTCATCTAGATATCTCAATGTACCCGCTTGGGTAAGAAACACCTGTTTATATTGTTATACATAGACTCGCTGAAATGCACACACGTGTGTATATCATGGGATCACCGTTATATCACATATTCGTTGAAATGCACACAGTCGTGCATGTCATGCGATCACCGTTATATCACATGCATTTTTAAATGCACTCGATCGTGCATGTCATGGGATAACAGTTATATCACAGATAAGCTGAAATGCAAACACTCTTGGATGTCATGGGATCACCGTTAACTTGAGTAATTATAGACGACGTTCATGCTATGGTGCGTGATGGTGGAGATGACCATGTATTCACATGCATCTATTGTGGAAGAACATTTGCTGCACAAATTGATCTATCCAGTCACATTCGCTATCGCCTTAGTGTGTAATTATTATACCTTATTTTTTTTTTTTTTTCAAATCGCAATGTAAAAAGCTATTGACTGTCAAGAGGGCAAGGCGCCAGTAACATAAACAATGTCTCTACCACACGGGGGAAGTATAAGCCCCACTCTGTTTGAAAAGCTCAAAAGGCGACTCAAACATCTCCGAAACTACACATTAGAGAAAAGAAATCAAAATCGAATGTTAAGATAATGTGACAATCATCCAGCACGAAAAACCAATGCATGAGATTGAAGTCAGCATGCATACGAGAAAACAGATGGTATCTTTGCTTATAGGGATGAACTTCGGCTCTGTGGCGATGGGGTGACGGACGCAATTAGTAATCCCGCATACCGCGTTCGAAGCACAGCTGTGGGAGATTTAGCAGCAGACCGTGTTGCGTTGCTTTTAATACAACGATATGTATGCCGATCGTTCACAACTCAACGGCAAACTACCGTTCATAAACTTCACTAGAAATAAAAATCAGGACGTCCTGTAAAGGATACGTAACTAATTGTTTTTCTATTTTCCACCTCGATGAAGGAATTTTACCCTTACTGTTGCGCAACTCTGCGGTGGCTTATGTTTTCGATTATGAGGGAAAGCACCGTTGTGTCATTTCCCTCTTTTGGGGTGGAAGTGAAGTAAAGATAATCACACACCAGACATAGCCTCAGGGGCGGGACATAATATGGTTTTCATATTTTCTGCGTCATAGCTTCATACAGAAGTGTTACTAGTTTTCATTGCTTTCTGAAATATTCGAGTGCACATCTGAGGTGTTGGTTAGTCGAAACAAACAACCCGGCTTGAATTCAGACCAGTAACACTAGTTTTCAAACAACGAGTTGGTAGCATATCCCTGACAGGAAATGCAGTCAATACCGCGATGTGTGTGTGTGTGTGTGTGTGCGTGCGTGCGTGCGTGCGTGTGTGTGTGTGACGGTGTGTGTGTGACGGTATGTGTGTGTGTGTGTCAGTGTGTGTGTGTGACGGTGTGTGTGTGTGTGTGACGGTGTGTGTGTGTGTATGTGTGTGTGCGTGCGTGCCTGCGGGCGTGCGTGTGTGTGTGTGTGTGTGTGTGTGACGGTGTGTGTATGACGGTATGTGTGTGTGTGTGTCAGTGTGTGTGTGACGGTGTGTGTGTGTGTGTGACGGTGTGTGTGTGTGAGGGTGTGTGTGTGTGTGTGACGGTGTGTGTGTGTGAGGGTGTGTGTGTGTGTGTGTGTGTGGCTGTTTGTGATTCCTGGGCAAGGTTACGTTCAGTAGTTTGCCATTGCTTGTTGAACGACCTGCACTTATACTATTGTATAGAAACCAACTCAAGGCGGCCTCCTTCTCGGTGTCCGATATGTCAGATGTGGTATGGGCTCTATGTGATCGTGTGCATGATGTGGCAGAAAAGATAAACCATTATCACCTTGAGAGAATGGTGAGGTAGAAAGTGACCAGGGATCTACTCGACACCAGTACTCCGAGAAAAGGCCTGGATACAAAATTATAAGTGGTACTCTTCGCTGGTTGTTGAAGATGAGAACACAGCACGTATGTGAATGTCAACACAATGTTTTCCCGTAGTGAATTTGAATAACGAAGACACAAACCATATATAGTACAGCAAAATGTGCCAGGCATGATACTATATATGGTTTGTGTCTTGGTTATTCATAAGTGAATACCCCGTGTGCAACGATGTCGGCTCTTATCTTAACACAGAAAGTGAATAGAAGTCCTGGTCTGTATAAATTCTGACATGAGGAAACCAGTGCTTCTACACCCCTATATCCAGAGAAAAAATAAATCAATACTTTTCAGGTCATTCAATTTTTCACTTTATGATATCGTTTTTCCTGATACCATTTTTGTTCTCCTTGTAATCATTTCGCTTGCACGCAATTATCCAATTAGCATCCCTGAAAGTTAAAATCAATACCGTATGTTGATATCAAACTCTCTAAATGCGATACTGCATCAGCGTATAGCGTAAGTAATGGAATAGATATTCCAGTTTTGAGTTTGACTGACATATGAGCGAGGCAATTGAAGGAAACCGTCACGGGTGATCGATGACTGGTGTTGTGTTAATATAGTTGACATTTTACTGGTTAGTCAATGGAATTTGCAAATGAGATGGTTAAATTTGTGGATTTATTGTGCTTGGAACTAGGCATATATGGAAATACACATTTGCCGTTGTTCAATGCTGTGAATGAAGTTTGCGATTGAGATTTTAGAAATTTGCCAAGTCACCATTGTATGTGTGTGAGTGTGTGTGTGTGTGTTTGTGTGTGTGTGTGTGTGTGTGTGTGTGTGTGTGTGTGTGTGTGTGGGTGGGTGGGTTTGTGTGTGTGTATATATATATATATATATATATTAGAATCAGGTACTAGTCAGATATGACTGAGCTACCGTATGACACTTGATGGTACAACCTGCTGTCTGTTCCCATCCATCCATCATGTGCCATGCCGATAAGCGTGGGCGGTCTTGTTTTGCCATCTCACTCGATCACCACAGTTGTGGATCAGCTCCGTGTTTCTGTCTCGACCAAGCCACGTGGTCAAGCCATCCAGGTATTTACTTCTCGGTCTTCCCCTTGGTCTCTTTCCTTCGATCTTGCCAGTTGTCAACAAGCTCTCCAAGTCATTTTTTCTCATAACATTCCCCAAACATTTTGACTGTCCACGTCTAATGACTCTAATCAGTTTACGATCTTCATTTGTTTCTTGAAGGACTCGTTGATTGGTTTTTCTGTCTGTCCATGGTATTCTTTACAATTTCCTCAGAAACCACATTTCCACAGCCATCAGATGTTTTTCTGTTAGCGCTCACCAAACCCGACACACCACATTGTGCCAACGGCTTCGGGCGGAGGCGTGAAATATATATATTTATATATTTATATATCAGGAGATCCACAACAAAGAAGATGTAGGTGACTAACGTTTATATTTACATCTGCATCTAGTGTTTTTCATGTAGTTTTATCGGTGTGTGTTTGTTATTTCTATGCTGATGACATTTTTAGCCGCAACACCCATTTTGTACTTGTGATCCTGTTCTAGTCAAGCGTACCGTCTACTTCTCGTGTGTGTGCTTGAGTGTTTGTTTTTGGGTGATTTATTTATTGTATGTAGGAATGTAAGTGTTAACATATCCACTGGCTTACGGCATCCTCTCGGCGTACTTCTCCCGCATCTGTTGCGTAATGGCAAGCTTCAAGGTTATCTCTGGTTGCGGTTTTCTATATAAGTCATGTCAATATTTGCACATTAAGTGTTGACTTTGAATTTAGCCACGGCTAGCCTGGGGGAAGAAAACAAGATATGATGGCCAAAGAATCTTTCCTGAAACGATGTAATAAGCATCACGTTGCAAGTAATATGTGTATAATTGAAGTCATGTTAAAGTATTGTGTAATTATGAAATTGTGAACAAGCTGGAGGCCGCGGAAATGCGGTATTTTATAAAGATGAATGTTAAGAAATCGCTGGCAGAAGAAGATAAACATTCAGGTTTTACTTGAGGTAAATAGACCACTCAATAAAGCGTAAAGGAGAAGACAAATGAAAATTAATGGATATATAATGGACTGAGGCGGAGTAAACAAATAAGCTTACGAAACTCAGGAGGAAAGAAGAGGGGGTTGGGAGGGAGAGAGAGAGAAAGACAGAGAGAGAGACAGAGAGAGAGAGAGAGAGAGAGAGAGAGAGAGAGAGAGAGAGAGAGAGAGAGAGAGAGAGAAGCGGAAGGGGGAAAAAAACGAATAACTAACGAACTTTATTTTCAAAGAATTAAGAATTGGACACGTATAACATTATGTCCTTCTGACCTCTCTCTTTCATTCTGCAGCTGTGTTTCGAGCGCTTAACGAGAATTGCCAATTGTAAACAGCGTCCGCGACATTTTTGCTTCTAATTTTTTTTTTTTTTTTTTTGGGGGGGGGGGGGGCGTTGAAGGAAGGAAATATGAAGGGGTTGGGAATGACGTTCTGAACATATGGTGAAGGGGTGCATGGGCCAAAAAAGTTTGAGAACTATTGTTCTAGAGAAACACTAGAACACATAATAAGAGGTACATGAAAAGATTAAACAACTGAACAGCAAATAAAATAAGCAACAACTACGATCATTCCAATTCCAATTCTCAAAACAAAAATTCCAGATTGGGTCTCGTTAAACCTGCTTCCTCAGCGTCGGTTATTGTTGAGATCCGTGGTTTTTGTGGGTTAATTCACCCTGATTCTTGTCTTGTGCGCTCTTATGAGTTGGTCCTAGTCCGGACTGGTTATATCGGCTTTTGTGTCTGTGACGTCAGCGGGGAGGGGGGGGGGGTGGAATGGTGGCGGCTGTCCTTTGTTCCCGTCTATGGTGGTTTCTTGTTTGGCTTGACTGGTTGCAGTCCTTATAAAGACTTTTTATTTGGTATTTTTGCCTCCAGTTCTGTGTAATGCCTGTAGAAGCTTTTCGATGTTATTTATCTCCTTGCGCTTTTTTTTCACTTTCGCGTTTTAAGTTCTTGCTGTCTTTCGATTGCTTCCTCTGTGGTCAGCCATGGGACGATCTCGCGATCATCTATATAGTATTCGATGCCGGTGTCATAGTCATAGTGTATTTCAGGGTATTATGTCGGTATCTCCCTCAGTTTCTTGGGCTTCTCCTTTTCTTTTTCTTCCCACAGCCTTCTGTAATTCTCGCGCCTGAGTCCCTCTTGCCTTGCCCGTTTCTTTTCTGCTTCTATGCACTCCTCCAATTCCTCCAAGGTAGGTTCCTTTCTAAGCCGTCTTTCCATGCCGTCGTCAGGGTCCTCATCTTGTCTTTCTTCGGCTGTCTGGCGGGATGTTGGTTTCCCCTTGGGTGTTTCGGGTGTCGTGGTTCGGCTGCTGGTTTTATATTGCGGTTCCGGCTCAGTTTTTTGTTGGGTTTCTTGCGGCTTCACGGTGGTCTCTTGCATGGCTTCTGTTGGTTTGTTTTGAATTAATTTCATTTCAGCTTTTAGCCGCGCTCTCTTCGCTTTTATGGTGTGTAGCATTTCTTCGTTTTCCTGCTTCAACACGGTCATATGTTCAACTTCTTGCTTGATGTTTTGCTGGATCTCCTTTATTTCCGCCACTAGATTCTCGTTGTCGCTGGTGGGAATCGGCGTCAGCAGTGCCTTGACTTGTTTCTTCAGCTCGTCTATCTGCTTTTGCAGTTAGTTAGTTAGTTAGTCGACAGATCATCCTCGTTGCACATCGGACCATTCAGTCCATAAGTGCTCGGATCCCCTCCTCAGCAAATCCCGCAGCGTGTAGCGGCTAACGACGCCAGTTCTGTGTTGGTTTATCAATCTTCTTTGGCTTCCTGCGTAGTGTTCTTGTTTGGCCACCCCTCTTTTAATTTGCTGCTCTCGCAGTCTGGCCATTGTTGTAGATTCACAGTCATCACTTGGTTCTTGCAAAAGTCTCACTTCTCGTAGAGCATTCAGAATGTCAGCCTGGTCCATGGCGCGTCCGCCCTCAACAGTAGCCTCACCTGCGAGCTTGTCAGCCCGCTCATTTCCTTGTACTCCCGCATGCCCTGGCACGAAGATGAAACTAATCTTTGCCAGCCGAGACCGCTTCAGAGGCAGCAACCATTCTCTTCGAATCGACCCCTCCTCTATCCTCTTGATCATGTTCATTGAGTCGCTAAGGAAACAAGCCCTAGTGAATGTCTGTGTCTCGAGCCATGTTATTGCTTTACTTACTGCCATGACTTCCATGGTCAGGCTACTTGTGGTTTCAGTGAAAGCACCAGAGTCCTCCTTCACAATTCTCCCTCCTGCCCGAGCTGTAAAGGCCCATGAGCTTCTCACATGCTTTTGCAGTTGATCTCTGTCAGCTTGTGATACACCCGTGTCTGTCTCGCCACTCCGCATTGCTTCCTTGAATGGTGTCTTTGTGGTAATTGCGATCTTTAAGGCGTCTCTGTGTCTTTGGAGATACGGACAGTCCAAGTATCTTGCTCCATTTTTGCCCAAGCAGTTGGCGCACTTTTATTTGTTGTTGGGTGCTCGGAAGTCCGTGTCCAGCTTGGCCAGCGGACACTCCTTGAAGGCGTGGTGATCGGCGCAGTACCGGCAGATTTCCGTTTCACTGCGACATGTTGCTCTGCTGTGGCCGGTCCTCTGGTATCTGGAACATTGAACATTGAACATTGATTCTTGGGATGAATCTCTCTGGCTGTTGTATTTTCTTGTTGATTGATACTGTGGTCGGTATTTCGCTGCCCTCCGTCGTCGCCACTGCCAAGGTTGTAGGTATCTTCGAATAGGTGAGGAGCCGCTCCGCCTTCAAGAATCGGATGTGAAGATTCTCTTCTCGTAGCTGCTTCAGGATTTCTTCGTCTGATAGCTCCACTTGGATACGCTTGACAACCCACTTGATTGTCGGTGAGTCGGTGTTTTCGACTCTTGTGTCTTTCTCCTCTCTCTGCTTCTCAGTAGATTTGGTTCTTGTTTGTGGTGGGTTTTCGTCGTCCTTCCTCGTGGTGGCTTTGTTAGAGTTTGGTTGAGGTTCTTGTTGTTTGCTGCAGCTCGCAGGCATGTTCTCCACGTTCGTCTTCTTGACGGTTTTGTCGTCTCCTACGCTGCACATCTTGGATACCGCGTGCCGTTTGGTGTTCTTGCTAGGTGCCATTTCCCCCCGTATCAGGCTTCTTGACTTGTTCAGGTGACCACAAGATCACCAATGACTGGTGAATACCGAGAACCGGAGAAAAGTAATGCATTTCTTTTAAGCTTATACACCTCTCTTGGCGTAGGTGCTAACGGACGCAGTTCGAAATACCATGTTCGAAACACAACTGTGGGAGATTTGGCAGCAAATCCCTTTGCGTTTTTTTAATGAAATGATATGGCTGCTGGTCGTATAGAAAGCAACGACAAATTACTGATCACAAACAGCCAAAAATGCTGGGGTTAACTGCGACATCCTGTAAAGGATATGCAACTAACTTTATACACCACAGAAGTTCAAGTTAACAACCACAAAGGAGTTAACAACAAGAGGATTGACTATATTGCTACCCTGTTCTATCCCACATAGATCGGTCTCTTTTCACAGAGCACCTTGCGGGAAGTTGCATTGAAGGTCCAGCCAGGGTAAACAAGGGTCTCCATAAAAATTGCACTCGGGAATTAAAACGGGATTATCTTTAGGCGTATTCGTTGATTTCACGCCCGAATACGAACCCACGACCTACATATCACCAGGCAGTCGTGGACAAGAAGAATACGTTACCATGTGTACCTCATAGCCTATCTCCTTGGCGATGGCGTTGCGGACGCGATTCGTAATGCCGTTTACCCGCGCTTAAAACACAACGCTGACCGATTTAACAACAAACCACGTCGCGCTGGTTTTAACGTGTTGGTATGGGAGCCGGTCGTTCAGAAAGCAATGGCAAACTACTGAACGTACATTTATTTGCCAAGACATCAACATCGGAATTACAGTTCTGGTGTTGACCGCACGTCCTGTTAGGGACATGCGACTTAACTAAAAAAAAGTTAATCTAAATGTCACTTTTTGACAAAGTGTATACATATCCAAAATTTCGCAGCTTCTTACAAGTCATAATTATGAGATGTCACATTTTATCACACATGACAGTTGAGGAAGATCTGAGAGCACGAGGACGCCTAACAAGTAAATGAATTAACGAAATCAAAGGTATTGCACAATTATAACAAATGACATTATCCAGTGCCACCCATCACACGCTTGGGCATCAAGTAATCACTTCCCACGAGAACTGATGTCAAAAGTAAAGGAGGAGGTGGATGATAATGACGATGATGGTGATGATGACAGCTATCCCAAACGACAATTTATCCCAAGTGACAGCTAGCCCAAACAACAATTTACAACGAGTGGCAGTAATCTCATATGTCGATGTTCTTGACGAATCAATTTTGTTCACGGTGTCACATGAACTGGCTTCTGGTTGTGATAGTAGAGTAATCCTGTTGTCATTGCCTGTTTGTCACAAGTCACAGTAATTCCATATGTCAAAATATTGTTTGCTAACGGGTCGAATGTATTGCTTTGTGTGTGTGTTGTACACTTTCCTTTTATCTCAAAAACAATAGCTTGGTACAAAAGCTTTCAAATCCTAAATGTCACCCAGTTTATGTATCACTTATTACGCTTATTCCATATGTCACAGAGCTTATATATCATATGTTACATTTATTCCATATATCACAGTTTATATATCGCATGATACGGTTATTCCATTTGTCACATAGTTTAATTTATCACTTGTTACGGTTATTCCTTACGTTACAGAGTTTATGTATAATATGTTATGGTTATTCTATATTTCACAGACTTTACACAGAATAGCGGCTAGCCGAGTAGCCAGAATGCCAGGATTCTCCTACGTGAGAACCGGGTTCAAATCCTCGGTAAGGTGTGGATTTTTTTTGGTTCTTTTCGGGGGGAATAATAGACAACCCTAAGCTGCACAGTTCACGGCGACTGCACCGGTCAGGCAGGCCTTAAATCCTCAGGTTGAAGACACCCCCCTTCCCCTTTGTCATACTCCACAAGGTACTAACTATATAGGCAGTAAATAACAGTCTTGACAGAGTTCACTTATAACCTGTAACTTTTATTCCACGTGTAACATCGTGTATGTACGACACGTTACAGTTACTACAAATGACACAGAGTTAATGTATCACATGTTGCAATTATTCCATATGTCACAGATTTTTACCTATCACACGAAAATGTTATTCCATAATTACACCACGTATGTAGGACACAGTTATTCCAAATGTCACAGGGTTTATTGTTAATCATACTTTATTGTTATTCCATGTGTTACAGAAACTGTCACAGGTCACAGTTTTAAAATATGTGACAGAGCTAGTCAAAAACCACCGTTGCCACATATGAAACAGAGTTAGTGACCATTTTCACATATTGAATAGAGTTATTCATGATTTTCGCATATATTAGGGTTATGTCATACATGAAAGCGTTAATTTATAATACCTTAAGCAGAATGTTAATAACATTGTGATATTGCCTTTAGCATATTTTGCACTAACAATACTGAGACGAGCTATTGTCAAGTGGTGAAGTTGTCTGCCTTGCGCTCTGTGGGGCATGTGTTAGTTTTTCGAGACCCGTCACGAGTGCAGTTTTCTTCATAGACCCTTGCGGGACATCGCTGGAGCTACGGAGTTCGTGTCTGGTGTGATGCTCTCGGCAGGCGGCTTCTAGTCCTGCAGGGAGACCGAGTTAGATGATGTAAAGCCGTATGCAGTGGTGCCATCCTCTCGTACTTAACGATACTCACGCACTTAACCTATACACTTTAACCCTGTTAATTTCTTTTCTAATGTGCCCCATACACGGCTTATTTGTCTTATCTGCTATTTTGGTTGGATGAATGTGTTTATTATATAAAAACCAATAAATAAACAAATTAATTATCTAGCCAATAAACCAACCAATTGGCTAACACGCTAACCAGCCAATCAATAACTCAACGTCCAACAAAAAAATCATGAAGATACCTAATAAACAAATCAACAAGCAGGGAAACCGACAAACCAGCCACCAAACTACCCAATCAACCAAAATTTAAAAAAAACACACACAAACCAATTACCATATTAACCAACAAATCAACAAACAGACAATCAACAAACAACCAACCTATCACATATGAACCAACAAATCATAAGACAACCAACAAGCAACCAACAACCACCCAATCACAATATGAACCAATAAATCATCAAACAGAAAACAAACAAACAACCAACCAATCATCATATGAACCAACATATCATCAAACCGACAACCAACAATTAACCAACAAACCTGCCACCAGATTAACGAACGAACCAACCAACAAACCACAAACTAATCACGATATCTACCAACAAATCAACGACGAAACAAAAACAAAATAGCTATCGCTCAAACCAACCAACTAATAACCAACCAATAACAATCAACTAAACCAACCAACCAAATAACTAACCAAACAAAAAACCAAACATTTAACCGAACAACCAAACAACCAACCAACAAACCACCAACAATCACGATATTAACCAACAAATCAAGAAACAGACAACCAACAAACCAAAACCAATCACCATATTCACCAACAAATCAACAGACAACGAACAAACCACCAACCAGTCACCACAATGACCAATTGATCAACGACGTAATAAAAACAAAATAGCCATCGCTCAAACCTACCAACAAACTAATCAACCAAATAACTAACCACCAACCAATTAACCAACCAAACACTTAACCGAACAACCAAACAACCAACCAACAAACAAGCTAACACCCAACCTTTCACATTCACCCTCCATCTCCAGAGAGTTACAGATTGAGTTACACAGCCCAGAAACAACTAAACCGCAAACAGAGATTGAAAGTAACCCGAGATAATGTGACATCGGATTTCAATTAACCAAATCCACGCATTGTTTCACTCGACATATTTGCACAGCAAGCAAAATTCGACCATCAATAATAAACACGCCTTTAAATATTCAACAATGTACAAATTTTCGCGAAATACATCACACATAATCTGCATCGGGTAATAAGTAGCTTGCTGAATTGCTAAAAATAATAATAAGTATATCGGAATTATACAGGTAAGTAACGTACTGTATGACACAGTTTCTTTGAAAAGTTGTTTTACCGAGCCATTTTGGTAATTTACGCTATTTCGCAACTGTATATTTGGCGGGGATTCAGTTTGCTGTGCTTTAGGTGGATTGATTGAATTGCTAACTACGTAAACTACCAGGTAATTTGCTGTATATCCAGGTGACATTATATGGTAAAGCTGTTTTTGTTGTGTTTGAGGTGTATAATTAGGATGGGGCTTTGGGAATTTAAGTATGTGAACATAAGAGGAACATTTGGCATGGTTAAAGTAAATAAAGTAGCATTGTTAAAGTAAATAACAAAAACTGTTGAACTGTTGCTAGATAGTTATACAAATAAAGGACATATACAACGCTAAAGGTTGAACGTGTGTAGTTTTTCTTTCTTTTCAGGGACGTGAAATTGGAAAATAAAAAAAAAATATGTATCTTCTGCTGCTGGTGAATACAACAGACGTATGATTGTTGGGTAACCACATAAGCAACACTTTGATTCTGAGGAGGAAATACCTATTTTTTACTGAAAGCTCTAAAAGAGGTAATAAGACAATTGAGGTAGCCAGAAAGTTGGACAGAGAGAGTGAGGGAATGGAGGAAAAGACAGACAGACAGACAGACAGACAGACAGACAGACAGACAGACAGACAGACAGACAGACAGACAGACAGACAGACAGACAGACAGACAGACAGACAGAAACTTTAATCCATAAAATTAGAGCCGAGAAAGAAGATTTCAATTGTCTATTAATGATTCTGACCATGATTTGAATGACACCATGCCACAGCCTGGCAGGTATAATCAATTCAGCTGGAACATACACCCACCGCTGGAGCTAAGCATCCGAGACCTGTGATTGGACGAGCACTGATAACAATAAATGGGATTGTGGGATTAATCACGTGCCTAATGATGCTATTTTTGGTACCCGACACACGTGACTTTGTAGTTGTGTTAGTATTGAGAGAGAGAGAGAGAGAGAGAGAGAGAGAGAGAGAGAGAGAGAGAGAGAGAGAGAGAGAGAGAGAGAGAGAGAGATGTAAAGTCTACAATGGTAATTGCATATGGTATGGTAATTGTTTTTTGTAAAGTAAGGCAATTGTATTGTAAGGTCAAGAATGGTAGTGGTATATAGTAAAGTAAGACAATTGTATTGCAACATCAAGATCGGTAACTGAATACAGTAAAGTAAGGAAATTGTACTGCAACGCCAAGTAGGGTAATGGTATATTTTAAAAAAGTAAAGCAATAGTATTCTACGGTCAAGAAGGGTAATTGTATATAGTAAAGTAAGCTTGAGAAAGTATGAGAAAGGAGAGAGAGGGAGGGAGAGGAGGCGGCGGTATAGTACCTGTGATATGCCACATGTGATATGTGGAATTAGAAGGTCTAAAAATACGAGACTTCACTCATGCAGTTCCATGTGAAATAAGGTCAGCAGGGTTGATTATAACATTTGTACCGTATAATTACCAGCCAGCTAACTAACCAACAAACAACTCAACGTCCAACAAACAAATAAAGAAACCACCTAACCAACAAATCAACAAACAGACCAACCAATAAATTAATCACCAAACTAACCAACCAAACAACAAAGAATCCACTATATGAACCAACTAATCAACGATGAAACAACAAATAAAACCGATCAATCTCCAACCAACCAATCAACTATTTAACTAACCAAACTGTCAACTGTCATTTACTGCCAATATAGTACCTTGCGGTGTATTACAGAGGGGTCTTTGAGCCTGAGGAATAAAGGCCGCCTGGCTAGTGCAGTCGCCGCGAACTGTGCAGGTTAGGATTTTCTTTTTGCCCCCGACAGAAAAACATCCGACACCTTACCGAGGGATCGAACCCGGGTCTCCCGAATGAGAGTCCGGCGTCCTAGCCAGCCGCTCCTCAACAAAACTAACCAACAACCACTCAAATAACTATTCAAACAGCTAACCAAATAAACATCAAATCATACAACAAATCACAACAGTATCCAGTATGCCACGACCTACACTGCAGTCTTTTGGCAACATAACATCACAGAGACTCAGACAACAATTGCGGAGCCAAAATGCCCCGTAAAGCTCACTAACGTATACTATATGGCCATCTGGATAACTGTAACAGACAAGAATAACCCTTAGCTCTCAGTTTTTCTCCCTGCGTCACTGAGCAAATATTAAAACCATGGCTTTCAAACAATATCTCCAATGACAGGCAATAAAACACAAGCTAACAGCAACGATTGAATCCGAGCGTGAACAAATTTGTTCAGATTTCAGAATTTCTGCCACGTCAAAATGGAGATTTTATTGGCAAACAAAACAACTTTTAGCTCGGTTCTATTGAAGCAAATATTGCGGAGAATGTAGCCAGAAGTTGTAAAGAATGCTACCTAGAAGTTTATAGATTGTAATGAGAGATTGTTTATATTATAACTGCAGATTGTGTAAATTGTAATGGTAGGCTGTGTAAATTGTAACCATAGATTGTGTAGGTTTGCACTAGACGTAGGGTAGTTTGTCTCATCTCATCTCATCGCATCTCATCATGTTCCTCTTGTACCTTGCGGTGTCGCGTTGTAGTATAAACAGCGGGAGAGTGCCCGCTTATGGGCTTCATGAATCGATATTCCCATGGACTCTGTTATTCCCTGCGTCCATCGTTTACGTGGTCAGCCTCTTCCTCTGCTTCCATATGGTCTGTACATCACTGCTTGTTGGTAACTACTTGCATGGCCGAACCATTTTACTTGCTGCTTCTAATAAAATCTAGTGCTGCTATAACCCCCACTTTAGTCCCGATTTCTTCATTTATGATCTTATATGTTCTTGATACATTGAGTATTCTTCTCAGGAATCTCATTTCTATTGTTATGATTTTTCTTGTCTCTTTTTCTGTCATTGTAGTTTGTAATACCCAAAAAAATGTAGATAGTAATACACGATTGCATAGACTGCTAGGTTATTCAAATAGATATGGACTACGAGGTATATCCAACCTAACATGGGAGTAGGAAACCTCTTGGGAAGTAAAGGCAGCCAGTGTGAGATTTACCACAGCACAACTCGAGTGCTGATATTTGTGTATAAAACTATGTGAGATTGACCACAACACACATTGAGTGCTGATATTTGTGTATAAAACTATGTGAGATTGACCACAGCACACATTGAGGGCTGATATTTCTCTATAAAACTATGTGAGATTGACCACAGCACACATTGAGTGCTGATATTTGTCTATAAAACTATGTGAGATTGACCACAGCACACATCGAGTGCTGATATTTGTCTATAAAACTATGTGAGATTGACCACAGCACACATCGAGTGCTGATATTTGTGTATAAAACTATGTGAGATTGACCACAGCACACATTGAGTGGTGATATTTGTGTATAAAACTATCTGAGGTTGACCACAGCACACATTGAGTGCTGATATTTGTGTATAAAACTATGTGAGATTAACCACAGCACACATTGAGTGCTGATATTTGTGTATAAAACTATGTGAGATTAACCACAGCACACATTGAGTGCTGATATTTGTGTATAAAACTATCTGAGATTAACCACAGCACACATTGAGTGCTGATATTTGTCTATAAAACTATGTGAGATTGACCACAGCACACATCGAGTGCTGATATTTGTCTATAAATTATAGGACCAGCACACTATTCTCGTTACGTTGAAAAGTATGTCAACAGGGTCTCATATTCCTTCCTTCCTTCCTTCCTTCCTTCCTTCCTTCCTTCCTGCCTGTATTTCTTTCTTTCTTCCTGCCTTAGTTACTTACTTACGGAGGAATATGTGCAAGTCTTCCTCCCAGTTAGCGAGACGACGAGCACAAACGTCGAGCCCTCGTCAGCCCACGAGCAGTATTATCAGCGTGGCTCTGAATCAACTATGCTTATGTGGATGTTATATTCGAATGTATAGGCAGTTATACATTAGATAAAAGGTCACTATATCAGCATAGAAAATATTCAACATGGAGACAATGGAAATTATACCTGGAATAGGGACACGAATATGATATAAACAAAAATGCAAAGCTCATGGAGTGAACTAGGCAAAGACAAATTAATAAAGAGGTGAGGAACAGACGATGGCACTTGATAGAACACATATTGAACACATTGATAATAGTACAACAATAAAGTCCTTTGTCTGGAATCCATAGCACAAATGAAATAGGGTGGATCTAAAACACACGGAGAAGGGAAGTAGAGACAGACATAAATAATTAGGGGAGGATATGGAGGTTCGGTAGGTAAGGTTAGGACGGCTTGTTGTGAGAAGATTGCAGGCCCGTGTCTGTTGGGAGATGAAGGGCGAAAACAAAAGATGAGAAGAAAATAGAGACACAACTTTGATATATAGCATACTACACTGGCAAGGCATACGCTGAATCTGCATAGATAAATCTATACATCATGCTTAGTGGGAACTATACAGTAGCAAGAGGAGATTACGTATTATTAAGCAGCCCAGAGGAAGAGCTTTCCTCCTAGAGAGGAGCAGGAATATGGCTCCCAGGGCCATGAACGGGACACGAAGAGGCAGCATGCAGCAAAGACGCGTACCGGTGCGCAGCGAACCAGCGGTCAGTGAAGAAGCTGGCGTCTTACAGCCAAAGGTGCTAGAATGTGGTGCACGATGCTCTCCTCCCCGAGGAAGGGATGTCTTGGGAGCAGGCAAGACACATGTTTGGAACAAGCGGGAAAACAACGCAGCGTCTCGAAACAAGGTGCACATTCAGGGCAGGAGAAAGCCCGCCCCTAGAGAGCGTCAGGAAGATAACGGGCCAAAACAATCGAAGAAGAGGGGCAGCTTCTGACGATCAGAAAGTCACTGTCGAGCTTGCTTCGCGGTTGAGATTTTATCATTGTATTATCATTTATGATATGCATCACTGCTTATTATCATACAATTATTCATTGAAAGAGAATTGCACATTTATATAATGAGTATTGCATTACCACACAAGCAACAACATTAGCATACAAAGACTATAAATCGAATATTAAAACTACACATTGACATCCAGTTAACTATACAAAGCCATAGTGAATTATATCAACCGAAATAGAGGAAACTATATACATACATAATTCATGCTCACGTATAGTTTTTGACAAGCATATTTCCAAAGCAAACATCACGAACACAAGCAAATTGTTGTTTCTTCGATTCGAATGAATGGATCGTTGCAATCAGAAACAATGGTTATATTTGTAGTTCAGTTAGCCATATTGTCAAGCCCGTAAAAATCTATTGAGCTCGATTGATTTACTGATAAACTGATCGATGTATGTGTGTTTCCGATATACAAGACAGTGGTTGCCGATTCTGTGAAAAATCGTGTAATATAATAGAGGGGACGTGGGGGAAAATAGGGGGTGGGTGGGGGAGGGTTCTTCACAGACTCAAGTGCAGAGTTTAGAATGGCAGAATGCTCACTTCATTGCACCAGGTTCTGACCCATGTGGTACGGTCTGCTTTCCACAGAGCGACAAGTCGAAAGCGTTCAAAAAAGCAAAAACTGCCTGGCTCCAGCGATAAAAGAAAATACAAGATATTGCACTCATGAGCAGAATAGCGAAGTTTGAAAACGAAACCCCGACTTTCGTAGCCTGATTAAGCGTCTTGACCAAGCGGGAAGTGGCTGGCCGAGTGGCTTCGGGAAACCCGGGTTTAAATCCTCGGTAAGGTACGGATTTTTTTTTCTATCCGGAGCAAAAAGAAACTCCGAACCGGCACAGTTCGCGAGGACTGCACTAACCAGGCGGCCTTAACTCCTTAGACTCAAGCGCCCCCCCCCCCCCCCCCGCCCTACACTGCTAGGTATTATAGGCAGTAAATGACAATGACCAATTCGCCACTGAGATAACACACCCCCCCCCCCCCCCCCCCGAACATTTATATTTTTACATTTTGCTTTGGGGTTTTTTACGAAATGGTATGGGTGCCGGTCATTCAGAAAGCAATGTCAAACTACTGAACGTAAACGTGCCAAGAGTCACAACAGCATACAATACTGGTGTTGACTGCAACGTCCTGTAAATGACATGCAACTATCATTTTGATAATTATACATATTATTAGTACTTATTGATTGTATGACAGGGAAGATTGACGTCACTACCTTCACCTTACAACATTGGGCGCTAGTGAAAAAGACAGTGAAGACAACGTAAAGTTAATTATCCTTTACAGGACGTCGCAGTCAACTCTCGCATTGCGTTGTTATTAGTTGTTTGTGATTTCTTTGGCAAGTTTACGTTCAGTAGTCGGCATTCCTTTCTGAATGACCGACACGCATACATTGTATGAAAACTAGCGCAAGGCGGTCTGCCCCCAAATAGCCGGCAGGTTTGGTTCGAAATACGAAGAAGCTAGTGAAAACAGTGTGAATGGTTTGAGATACCTTGATTTTCAGGACAGGCCTTGATATTCAGGACAAGCCTTGATATTCAGGACAGGCCTTGATATTCAGGACAGGCTTGATATTCAGGACAGGCATTGATATTCAGGACAGGCATTGACAATCAGGACAGACGTTGATTTTCAGGACAGGCCTTGATATTCAGGACCGGCCTGATATTCAGGACAGGCCTTGATATTCAGGACAGGCCTTGATATTCAGGACAGGCATTGATATTCAGGACAGGCATTGATATTCAGGACAGGCCTTGATCTTCAGGTCAGGCCTTGATATTCAGGACAGGCCTTGATATTCAGGACAGGCCTTGATATTCAGGACAGGCATTGACAGTCTGATGTTAGGTCTTTGTGTGTCTTTCGATGTAAGGGATTGTCTCTTTATTGACCAGGGTTCTTCGAGTGAAACAGCCTAAATGATTACAAGGAATTTCGTGGGGAAATAAAAGTTGCCGGCTTGTTGTTAGCCTCATCACCCACCGGCTGTCCATTGGTCTAAAACAGATGGTACGAGTACTATGAGGGGAAGTCAATAAGTACGTCACAAATCGCTGAAGAAAAAAAACTAAATATGATAACAACTTGAAACGAGTTTACTTGTGTACATACATTGTCCCTTTATTTCTCAACATAATTTCCACCAACATTGATGCACTTATCCCATCGTTTTATCAGCCCTCCAAAACCGGCGGATAGAGATGCGTGCTCTGTTTTCTAACCCCCCCCCCCCTCCCCGTTTTCACTTCACATTCATTTTCAGCGTCATTCACGAAATGTCTCCCGCCAAGGTGGATTTTCAGTGGACCAAAAGTACAGTCGCCATTTTGTGTATGCACTGCGCATGCGCATGAGACACATAGCGCCACCTGACGAACGGGAATATAAAGTTCGATGTTGCTATCACCTAATGATACCTGTAGAAAACACCAACTACTTTTACCTGCCATCCCACAGAACTGTGTGACTTACTTATTAAATAACCCTCGTATATCTGCTGCAAGTTGAACAAAGCTTCGTTCATTCTTCGGGAGACGCTGTTTTTAGTGTTTCGGGCAGCCGACAGATAGCTGTTGGTTATGATCTCAACTTTCGCAACGGTAGGCAGAAAATCTCTTTCACGAGACAATGGCTGGCGTCACCGACCAGTATGGCCACTGCCAAGGAAGGAAAGCAACGACAAACTACCTTCTTTAAAAGTGCCTAGTTCATTATGATTCGCCTAATTACAGATCACAAGACAAGGACAGAGACATTAAAGTTAGCAACATGGAATGTTAGGACGTTAAACGACGACGAAAAATTAGATAACATCAAACAAGAAATGGAAAGAGAGAAAATTAATATTTTAGGGATGTGCGAAACGAGATGGACAGGAGCAGGCATTAAGATAGATGAAGATTTTAAGATTATTTATTCTGGAGGAGAAGATCGACAAAGAGGGGTAGCAATTATCTTGGATCGGCAAACATCAAAATCTGTTCAAGGATATTGGGCTGTGTCAGACAGAGTTCTACTAGGTATATTAAGTGGCAGACCTTTTAGCATAAACGTTATTCAAATATATGCTCCAACAGGAGAATCCAGTGAAGATAGTGTACAGGAATTTTATAACGACATAGAGTCTGCTTTAAAGAAATGTAAAAATTCAGAAATAAACATCATAATAGGTGACTTCAATGCAAAAGTAGGAAATCAAGGTGATAGATACACAGTAGGAAACCATGGTTTGGGAGAGAGAAACGAAAGA
This sequence comes from Cepaea nemoralis, assembly GCA_014155875.1. Classification (NCBI taxonomy): domain Eukaryota; kingdom Metazoa; phylum Mollusca; class Gastropoda; order Stylommatophora; family Helicidae; genus Cepaea; species Cepaea nemoralis. Next base: position 49,445 of record JACEFZ010010780.1, on the reverse strand, counting down.
GGATACAGACTTGTAGAGTGGGCAAAAGAGCAGGAAATGATTGTAGGAAACACCTGGTTTAAACAACACCCTAGAAGATTATGGACATGGAGGAGTCCTGATAGCAGGATTAGAAATCAGATTGATTACATTCTGATTAGTAGAAGGTTTCGAAATGCGTTAACAATTGCAAAAACAGTGCTGATTGTTATAGTGACCACAGATTACCTACAGGTACATTGAGGGTAAAGTTAAAGAAAGTCAAGTATATAACAGGAAACACTAAATATAATCTGTGCAGTTTGAGAAATGACAAGGAAATGCAGAACAAATTCAACATAGAAGTACAGAACAGATTTGATATATTGTCTGATCTAGAGATCCTATTTCAAGATGTGGATGATCAATGGGAAATGTTGAAGAATTCAATCAGTTTGGCTGCAGTAACAACTATTCCAAATTTAAAGAAGGTGGTCGTAAGAAATGGATGACTGAAGAAATTTTACAACTAATGGAAACAAGAAGACTCAACAAAAATAATCCTGCCAAATATGAAGAAATTCACAGACAAGTCAGAATATTATGTAAGGAGGCAAAAGAAGCATGGCTTGAGAAAAAATGCATAGGAATTGAAAACCAACACAACAGTCAGAATACCAGAATAGTGCACAAAAGAATTCAGGAAATTACTAATAAAAGAACAAGTACATCAGCAGGCTGTCTAAAAACTAAAGATGGCAAAATCATAATAGAAAAAGATCAGATTCTACATGTATGGTCAGATTATGTGAAAAACCTTTATGATGATAACAGAGATGAACAGTATGATATTCGATTTAATAATGAAGGACCGCCAATTTTGAAGATGGAGGTTCGGAATGTTCTTAAACATATGAAAGCTGGCAAGACCCCCGGTTCAGATAACATCACAACAGAAATGATTAAAGCTTTAGAAGAATATGGAATAGATCAAGTCACCAGACTGCTGAACACATTATATGATACCGGAGATATACCTTCTGAATTATGTAATTCTGTATTTATTGCAATCCCAAAGAAATCAGGAGCCTTGGAATGTGATCAACATAGAACAATTAGTATAATGAGTCACATCACGAAGATTTTGCTACGAATTATCATGCAAAGAGTGAGGAAGAAAATACAACCTGAAATAGGGGAAGAACAATGTGGGTTTGTAGAAGGAAAGGGTACAGTAAATGCTGTGTATATGCTGCGATCAGTTATTGAACGTTCTATAGAAGTAAACAAAGATATACATCTTTGCTTTATTGACTACACAAAGGCTTTCGATAGAGTAAGACATGTCAACATGGTAGATATGCTTGCAGATCTACAAATTGATGGGAAAGACATTAGACTTATAAAAAACATATTTTGCAAACAACAAACTGTCATCAGGATTGATAATGAAGTGGAACAATATCAACCTATTAAGAGAGGTGTGAGACAGGGATGTGTAATGTCTCCAGATCCTTTTTCCCTATACAGTGAAAATATTTTCAGAAATGTAGAAGATATAAATGGAATCAGCATTAGAGGACTAAACATCAATAACATTAGATATGCAGATGATACAGTATTGATTGCAGACAATGAGCAGGATCTGCAACAATTAGTAGATGCGGTTGTTGCACACAGTGAACAACTGGGGTTAGAATTAAATTGTAAAAAGACACAGATTATGGTCGTCACTAGGAAGAAAGAAATACCACAATGTAATATACAAGTAAATGGGAATATTCTTCAACAAGTGAATCGGTACAATTATCTCGGAACAGTCATAACATCTGATGGGAGATGCCTTGAAGAGATTAGAACAAGAATCACCATGACGAAAGTAGGCTTTAGCAAGATGAAAAACATATTTACCAATAAAAATATGTCAATTGAAACGAGAAAAAGAGTGTTGAGGTGCTACATAGAGCATGTTCTTTTGTATGGATGTGAAACTTGGACAATGAGCAGTCAAGCTGAAAAATATCTGATGGCTGTAGAAATGTGGTTTCTGAAGAGAATGCAAAGAATACCATGGACAGGCAGAAAAAAACCAATGACCAAGTACTACAAGAAACAAATGATAATCGGAAATTGATTAGAGAAATTAGACGTAGACAGTCAACATTTTGTGGACATGTTATGAGAAGAAATGAATTGGAGAACTTAGTGACAACTGGAAAGATCGAAGGGAACAAACCAAGGGGAAGACCGAGAAGCAAATACCTGGATGGCTTGGCCACATGGCATGATCGAGACAGGAACACTGAGCTGATCCACGACTCTAGTAATCGAGTAAAATAGCGAGTCATGACCGCTCACGCTTTCCGGCATATCACATGATGGATGGAATAGAACACACTTCTCACTATCTGTGAGACGAATAATTGTTGGCCAGTTTTTGCCTCCCGTAGGGATCATCGAATGCTCATATCGAAGTCATGTCCGACTGTGTTCTCGGCATTGTCAGCCCTATACCATTATATCAACGTTTGTACAGTATGATCCATTGTAAATTCGGCAGTGGAACATTTCTGTTCTGAACCCCTTTTCTGTAATGCTCTCAGAGCGTGCTTATTTTGCTTAATGGTTAATCCAAAGCTCGTATGATAATTTCATGTGCTGGGTTCAGGATCACAACCAGCTATTATTTGGGTCAGTTAAAGTTAATTCCGTGTTTACTATATTCACGTCCATTATTTCATATAGACAACAGTCACCTTCGGATTAATAGGACTGTGGGGGCAAAACCGTGGGCAGCTGCTTTGGTGGCTGACTAGTCACAGGACTATCATTCTGAGACGGTGATGACCCTACTATAATCTCTCCATGAGGTTGAACGGTGTAGGGGTAATGGTGAAATCGAATCGAATTGTGTGTTCTATTTAAGCGAGGTAATCAACCCCATTATGCATACTACTCATATTTTCTATACAATTGTACCTTCAGTAATGTGCTATTAATTTCAGCCACTGATACAATTGTGAAAATCAACGTAAAGCGAGCCACTTCCCAAATCACCACTGGGCCATCAGGCATGGGCCTATCAACTATGCTACTGTTTCTTCCTAATACTCGGTCAATCAATCAATCAATCAAGCAGGTGCCGTCTCCACAATTAAGGTTGGCTGCAATGGATCTCCAACACTGTCTGTCTCTCGCCCTGACTGTACATTCTTTCAGATTTATGTTCGTCCATCTTTTGATGCTTTCTTCCCACATGAATCGCTGTCTACCTCTTGCTCGCTTTGCCCTCCAGTATGGTTTTTATAAGAATGTTATGTCCTTTTATGTGGCCGAAATATTTCACTTGCCTCTTTTTTATTTCTTTCACCAAATCTCTTTTCAGTCACAGTTTTTTCTAGAACTTCTGTTTCATTGCTTGTGTTTCCATGAAATGAGACACATTCTTCTGAATATCCATATCTCCAGGGCCTCTATTTGACTTTCTAACTGCTTGTTCAATGTCCAGGCTTCCGCACCATATAATACACGCTACTCTTGACTTAATCCCGTGCTACAGAAAGGCGGGCATTTCAACAGTTGTAATGAAATCAGGGGTTCACTATCGCATTCCTCATCACATTCCTCAAACAATTCCCCTAACATATTGTTCTCAAACCCGTACACGTCAAAACTAGAGACACATGCCACGCCTTTAAGCCACGTCAGCCTCAACCCATCTCCAATTGAGCAGAGACTTAATTTCTCTTCTCCTAAAGTCTAAAAGGAAAACTTAAGACGACTTTAGTCGCGTTCAGCTATACCCGGTGTCTTGTATCCCCCGCCAAAATCCATATTATCACGTGAAGCAACACCCCACATTTACTTTGTAGCTACTAAAAGTAATCTTATCAAACTGAGTCGAAGATCCGTCTGAAAACATGATGTTCTAGTAGTGCCACAAACGTCTTCAGTCTGTTCTAGACCGTACTACTGTAGCTTTTGGGTTTCCCCCGGTTTATTAATAGTAGTTAAAGCTGACAGCAAAATTGGTTTCTTTCTGGTCACGAGTTATCTCTGTCAAATGCTGGGATTACAGCCCCAGTACTGGGACGACCTGTGACATTTTCACCTGATGTCTTTGAACAGACTTTTACAAGTAGTCTGGAGTGGGTGCTAGGCTGGGTTATTCGCGTGGGTTATGTAGAATCGAGACGAGAATTGTGAGGATTCATGGATGAAAGTGGATGAAAACAGACAGACAGACAGAAAGACAGACAGACAGACAGACAGACAGACAGACAGACAGACAGACAAATAGATAGATAGATAGATAGATAGATAGATAGATAGATAGATAGATAGATAGATAGATAGATAGATAGATAGATAGATACAGAGGGACGGACGGACGGACAGACAGACAGACAGACAGACAGACAGACAGACAGACAGACAGACAGACAGACAGACGGACGGACGGACGGACGGACAGACGGACGGACGGACGGACGGACGGACAGAAAGACAGATGCCCTACATGTATGTAGGGATTTAAGTGAAGTGTTAGTGTAAATGTTATCTTCTCAAATATGCATGCTGTCTTCACACCCGACAATGATTGATGATCAATATATACACCCTGAATGAAAATGTTAAATCCATTTCCTTAAGCACACAGTGTAACACTATAGCTGGGTGGACGTCATTAGCCAGCAGAATCCGCTGAAATCGAATCTCATTGACTAGGACACTGCCATCTATAGTAGGAAATATCGAGGGCATTCACTACCCACTACTGGCCACCCGACATCTGGTCCCAAGTGACCACTGCATTATTGTACTATCTGATGCTTGTCGACATCTCCTGGAGATCCACGGCAAAGAAATACACCCCCAGAGGAACTGATTCGGGTAGCCAGCTGAAGACTGTACACAATACAAAAACCACTTTTCGGTTATTGCAAATTTGATTGAATGGGAGGTGATACAACAGTGCCAAACAAGGCAAATATTGCCACTATGTGTTTGTTACCCTGAACAGTGTGTGTGTGGGCGTCGAATTTGTCAACTAGACGTGTCTTCTCAGGTTGTAACAATGTCCTCTGGCCTCTTATCGAGAGTACAGAATGACATTGTTCACTAGTTTACATACACTTCCAATCATCACTGTTATCGTCTTCATCATTAACATTATCATCACTACCATTATTATAATAGTTGGTCATCATCATAATCATCAACTGCACTATTACCATCATTATCATTACCATCGTTATCATCATCGTAATTCTTATCATCATTATCATTATGGACAATATCTACCACTATAGTTAATATTTTATGCAAGATCATCGCAAGACCTCTCTATATTATTCATTTGACTCTAATTCTCTGTTCCGTGTGTTTTTATGTCTTCCTTTATTTCGTTTGCCTTGTTGGTTCCAGACAAAGTACGTCCTTAAATATGTATACTAACATTGGATTGATACAGAGAAGAAAACCACCAAAATCGAGCAAAGACTGTTAATACTTCTGTTCCAAAACCTAGTACTTTCACCCATCCATATACCCTGGCCATCCTCACTGTCAGACTTACACAGATTGAAAGACTTGAACAGATTCAAATTGAAGTTATGTGCATTATTTTGGAATGTACGAGAGACACCAGCTGTGCACTAATGAGATACCTCCTTGACTTTCCGTCCATGAACCACAGGATCAAGATCTGGAGGGCTCGTGCATACTTAAAAATAAGTACAGATGAGCCGCACACTCTGCATGAAGCTAAATACTATATTCTGTGAAAAGGGTGACAGGCTAAAGAGGGGCAAATCATGGATGGGTCGGGCAGAATATGTTGTCAGGCAGGTCTGCAGTCTTACCAGTATCAACCCCGGCAAGGAATGGGTGCTTATGCCTCCAGAACTTAAGAAATTGTAGTAACACGGGCTTTCATATGATTGGAATAACAGAATTATATCATCATTTGTGTATTAAGTGATTCAATGACCATGACCCGGAAGGTCGAGGAGGGATTTTACATTGACAGTGGATTGACCCCCTACGGAGGCCTGATGTTCGCTAAGTCACGTTTATCTTCGTTCCGAGACATTCCGGAGTCGAGAGAAATGGACGAGCTCATAAACTTCCTGGCTTTGCATCCCCTGCAGATGGCCAGCCCATGGATCGTGTTGATGTTATTAATGGCAAAAGAGAGATGTAAAGATCGGAGGATTTTTAACACCAAAGAATCCACATCATTGTCGAGAATGAGAGACTCGTGAGTAAGAATTTGCACGGCCAGACACGAGAAGCACATCAGGAGAACTAGAAGCATCGTCACCAAACACAGAACTGATACTATTAGCTGCCGGACGCCGATGCATATGTTAAGTCAGGGGAGGGGAGTGAATCTGAGCACCTACGAACTTTTCCGGATTGCAAGGATGATACCCCAACAGATAGCAGACCCTGAGAAAATGTTAATGGGCACTTTAGCGAAGTCGATATGGTTATTTATGCAGCGTTCACTAAAGATAGAGCACCAAGTTGGTCCTGGATCACCGTACACTTGTTCCTTCAGCGAGGTGTGGTCGCCATTTGGAAGTTACATGTTCGAATCCCAGTGTGCTTATTATCATCACCATCGCATCCCGTAACCCTGGTGTCCGAAGGACGATTCAATAATAGGAGCGTCGATTTCATTGTACCGGGTTTTTAATCCAATATGGTTCGGATTCTTTTCGTAAGGCTGCCGGTCGAAAGCGTCGCAAAGAGCATGGATTCCTTAGCTCCAGCAACCACCCGCCAGGAATCTTCGAGAAAATTTCACCTGTGAACCGAATGACAGAGACCAGAATTGAACCCACAACCTGCTAAGCGCGAGTTATACGGCTTAATCGCGTAACCACGGAGACCCTCCTCAATAATCAGAGACTTCCCTGCCCTTTGTCCTCAGCAACACTGACCAGTATAAAAACACCACACCCTGTCAACTCTTTAATGGTCAATCGTCAATCCGGTGCCGTCTCCACAGTGAAGGTTGGCGGCAATGGATCTCCAACACTGTCTGTCTCTCGCTCTGACTTTACATTCTGTCAGATTGCTGTTCGCCCATCTCTTGATATTATCTTCGCACTTGTATCATTGTCTACCTCTTGCTCGTTTGCCTCTAACCTTCCCCTCCAGTATGGTTTTTCTGAATGTTTTAACTTTTAACGTGGCCGAAATATTTCACTTCCTCTTTGTTATTTATTTCATCCAGTCTCTTTTCATTCCCAGTTTCTCTAGAAATAATGGTACAAGTCTACGCATTGCCCTGTCTCCCTCTTCTCCGTTTTCCCATGAGTGTTGTCTGAGCTTTTGATCACTTCAGAGACTTTATTATCACACACCACATGTCCAGACAAGCTTACATTTCGCTTCGGGCAAAAGTGGTTGTTAGTGGTCTGCAAGTGTGTTTATTTTGTCTGTAACAAAGATCGTCTGCTGTGCTTTAAACATTGTGTGTTGCATGTTCCTGAAGCAGTTGTATTAACAAACCATGGATGTCCGTGTGCCTATAACTTTCAGTATCAGACAGACAAAAATCAAATCAAATCAAATCAAATCAACTTTATTTAGACAGACAGACAGACAGACAGACAGACAGACAGACAGACAGACAGACAGACAGACAGACAGACAGACAGACAGACAGACAGACAGACAGACAGACAGACAGACAGACAGACAGACAGACAGACAGACAGACAGGCAGGCAGGCAGGCAGGCAGACAGGCAGGCAGGCAGGCAGGTAGGCCTGCATACATACATACATACATACACACACACATCCATGCGCAGAGAGAGAGAGAGAGAGAGAGAGAGAGAGAGAGAGAGAGAGAGAGAGAGAGAGAGAGGAGAACATTAACTACACTGTGTAAATATACATCTTTCAAAGCTTACTTCTTTTGTTAAGATATTCGAGCGCCCATGTCGTTTGCCATTTTATTTTTCAATGATACCACAAAAACAAAACGTATATTTTTTTCAACTTGTCATTTTCTTGTTAGGAAGGATCAAATGTAATACGACATTAAATAGAAAAGATATTATGTCAACATAAAAATATGAAGACATAAAACATAGCATTTTTTCGTGTATAAATACATATATATATATATATGTAGTATATGTACTAACTATATATAGTTAGTTAGTTAGTTAGTTAGTTAGTTAGTTAGTTAGTTAGTTAGTTAGTTAGTTAGTTAGTTAGTCGAGGTCCCAACTTCACGGCAACGGGTCGTCCCCATTATGCTCCTTTCCTGTGCCAGTGAATATCACACAAAATGCTCCCCACTGTCCAATGTGAAAAGTGGAATAGACAGGAGTCTCGGAGGAGTCTCGGCAGGAGACAGGAGTCTACAGGAGTCTCGGCAATCAAACAACCCGCACAGGTACACTGCACATAATGCCGCTGCCAGAATGTCAACACTAAAATTAATCCACGAAAACCACAGGTCATCGTCGATGGACTCGGCAGTCACCAGAAAGACCTTATTGACCCGGGTTTTCTCACATGGCTCGGTCTTTTACCGCAGCCAGAACCCCGCAGCTCCAGCGTCGACTCCCGGGAGTCTCCTGAAAAATGCACTCGTGAACTGAAAAGGAAAATCAGTCTATTCAGCAACAGCCGATAGCCATTGTTCCGAACATGCAGGTAACTGTACAGGACAGATGTAAAAGCATTCTCCGCGAATTTCACAGCTCACAGTGTCACCCACGCACTCACTCAGTAGCAGAGCGACGGAACCATGTACAACCAGTCCAACATGAGGAAACTGCGATTGCAAACCGTAGCTGCGAGCATAAACACGCCACAGGCCTTAACGGTTCAACGCCTAATCTTGGCGACCGGAGGTGAAATATTATATATAATCTCATCACTCATCATCATCCACTGCATAGCCGGTTGGCCTAGGCCATCATGCCTCTCCACAAATTGCGATCTCCGACAGAATGGATCAATTTGTGTGCTGGCTCCCTTCTGTGTTATGACACAAGACTGCCAATAATCTTCTCCCACTGTCTTCCTCTATCTCTGTTTCCTCAAATCTTTCCGGTTGTCACAAAATGTTCCAATTTTTGTCTTCTCATAACGTGGCCATAATCGACTCTTAATTATGTTTGTGATAAGTTGTCTTTGCGACTCACCTTCCCTCACAATGTCCAAATTGCTGGCTATGTCCAATTAATGTTCAGCATTGTTCTATAAAACCACGCATCCACGGCTTCTATAAATTTTTTCGCCTGTTTACTAATTGTCCAGGATTCGCAGCCCTATGTTGAAATTTGTTATAATGTAACATGCAAGAAATCCCTTTCTAATCTTCATTGACAATGACTTATTGCATAAAACGTTCTTCATTTGTTAGAATACTTTGCTTGTCTTATTCTGTTCCTTATCTCAGTGATGCATCTTCCATACACACACAAACACACACGCACACACACACACACACACATTAATTGAAGCTTAGTGATGCAGGATGCTAGTTCCCATCCCCGTTCTCTTTCCTTCCCAGGAAATTCTGACATAAATGTTGTATCAATTTTATGACCTAAGTTTGACCCCTATAGCCACACTGATTAAAAAAAACAAAAACACGTAATTGTGACCTTTCTGGAAATTGAACCTTGTGCTCGCAGCCAACTGCACTAATAACTGGGCCTCCGCTACTCCGCATTTAGTGCACTGTTAGATAACGGGTATTTAACAAAGTAATCACCTCGGTCTAATAGGTCCCAGGATGGACACGTGCGATAGATGAACGATGAACTGGAGAGCTTCTCGAGAGATTTCCTCAAAGGCATCATGAGTTAAGGCAGAGTAAGCTGTGGTTTAGACTAGCAATTGATGGGACTCGGGCTACGTGATTCTTGTGGAAATGCTAGAAGATTATTGTGTCTGGCCTGCGCATCAACATCAAGTGGCATCTCCGCAGAGAATGTTGGCGTTAATCGATCGCTATATGTCCTTATCCTGACACGTCCATGTACATTTAGACAGGCTTAAACTTTCTCTATCTTTTTGTTTGTAGAAAGTTGGTTTTTGTAAATGAACGGTAATTGCCTCTGCTAGCTTTAACGTGCGGCCATTGTGTATGTGAGCATCATACGAAACGCATTGTCCCTAACAATCACGTAAACGGTTTCCAAAATGTGCCGCCCAATCGATGACGTTGGAGATTTGCGGTGTGTAGGCATTGCCAGGTTGCCAGTCTTTGTTTATTATTCTGCCGATCAGTTGAGTATATGTTTTACCACCCAATTATTCAATGTTATAACTTTTGTTTTTTGCGCTCGCACGCTTTCATCTCAAGCATAGTCCATACAGCCTACTTCTAGAAGCACTGGACTGAATTGTGGGTTTGGATTAGAACCCACTCTGACTTCAGAGGCACTTGTAATTTAGTCCCCAAGTCAAGGACGTGAAGTCAACATTTTAGTCCAACTGAACGGTGTAGGGGTTGAACCCGCTATCCCGGCATCAGCACACCGGATGTTTAAGAATGCGTGTTCTTATCCATTCGATTAAGCTGACCTCCAAAATTTATGTTTTCTGTCCATATATTTTTTAAACAAAACACATCACTATTTGATACTTTTACAGTGTGCTGAGGAATGTTTTTACCCATCAGTTTAATTTGAAATAATAAATTTTCAATTACATACGTATTAAAAGACAAGGAGCGAAGTGGGAATTCTGGATAGGTTAAGTTAGTTGCATATCCTTTAAGGACGTCGCAATCAACATCAGCATTTTTTGCTGTTGTGATCTCTTGGCAAGTTTACTTTAGTAGTTTGGGATTCTGGATAGAATAATGCCCCACTCCGCCCTTATCTGCGACCCATAGACGTGTTTAGAAGACACTGTCAGAAACTAACATCCTACTCGAATTTCATAGCACTCCGGACATGGTCAGATGTGCATCGTCTCTCTCAGAAATTGTCGAAGTATTTATAGTTTTCAACGGCCAATTGGTTACGTACGTCTCAGCGTCCACCTCTTACACGATTCTTTATGCTAGTGCCTACTTGGATTCCTGGTTGCATCAGTCACAGTTGTTTGTAGTCATGTAGACACAGTTATGGAAGACAAGTGAAAGTCTGGCTTACACGTATAGTATACTACTGGAATAAATTCACTTGTACATATTGTTTGTGTCTTCGTTATTCACATTCATTTGTAATCATACACTTTATTTGAAATCTGTAAGCGTATCCTACAAACCAGGTGTCCAGTTTACAAGAAGTATACGGAGGTTTATATTGATATTTGCATGTAATGTTTTTCATGTAGTCGTGTCCGTTAGGGATGTTTGTGATTGTGCCGACGAAGGCTTGAGGCTGCCACGCCCATTATCCTGTTACTTGTGATCGACCTATAGTACTGGTTGTGTGAGTGCGTGTGCGTGTGTGTGTGTGCGTGCGTGCGTGCGTGTGTGTGTGTGTGTGTGATATATGATTCAATCACTTTATATTATACCAATGCATAATGATTTGGGTTACCAGTTTCCGGCCTTGTCGAGTTTCCTGCCCAGGCAATTCGAAGACATCATCATCATCAAGTGCCTCGCCGGCTGGCGTCGACGTTCTTGGCTCGCCACAGATCTCGGTCTTTGGTGTTCTAGATCAACTCTGCTGAGGATATTCCTCCATGCCACCGTCTCAATCTGTCCAGCATCATTTCTCTTGGTCTGCCTCGAAGACAATTAGTATAATTATTTGGTACTCAGTTCACGAGGTTAGGTCGACTCCCTTAGCCGTACTCTTCGGCGAACAATGATCGTACCACAGCCGGGGGATTGAACCTCGGTCATGATCACCACAACCAAACGCACTAATCACTATGCCAGTTCTATTCCCCGTTTACTGTATTATTAGATAACGGACATTTAACGCAGTAATCGCCTCTGTCTAACATGATTATAGATGGACACGAGCGATGGATTGAACGTTGACCTGAGGAGCTTCTAGACGGTTTCTCTCAAAGGCATCACGTGTTAATCCAGCATAAGCTATGGTCTAGTCTTGAGAGTGGTGGAAGTCAGGCCAGGTGATTCTTGTGGAATTGCTGGAAGATTAGCATGTCTCCTCTGCCCATCATCATTTAGTGACGTTTCCGAGGGGAAGGTCAGCCTTAATGGATCTCCATTTGTCCTCATGCTAAGTCTTGTATGCACTTTCTGTCCGACGGCCTCCTGGTTATATATGTAATAACGTCTGCTCATATATAGTTCCTCACCACCGTAACAACATCCTTGCAGAACTTTCCCTTCATAGAAGGCTTTAGAAACACCTCTTTATCATGCGCTCAGACATTATGTCACTGTTGATTCCATGCGTATGTTACACTATTTAACAACGAAACTATTAAAATATCTGATCTTAATTTAACTAATTTTGATGTGCTGAAAACAAAAATGACATTACAATTGTTTGATCGGCTCTAGTTTTCAAGATATATGCTATTAGTTTGTTTAATTACGGTCAATTTATAAATATGACGCAACTATTGTGGGTGATTGCATAACTACATCCACTAAACCGCATTTAACAACCCAAAGTGAACTGAATGATCCTGTTAGAGATACCGAAGAACAAGGAAAAGCTGTTGGGTTCCAGGTTGCAACAATGGAATCTTCTGGCGACTGAATAATGACGGAATGGGTTCAAATTTGCCTTTTTAAAACATTGTATATGAACTTTAAATAATGACATTGTTTTCTATCATTTTATGTTGAAATATCAGTTAATTAAGTATGTAACCATAATTTTTATAATGGTAATGTAGAAAGACTAACTGTTCATCCCAGAGTATTAAATAAGCATACATTATTTGTATTGCCGTAATGTAATTTCATTATTAAAAATATAAAATACAATTATTAAAAAAAACACACACACACGGAGATTATTTTCCGTTATGAGATTTGAAATCAGCATGGCAAAATCAATAAGAAATGGTGTATTTAAATTAGAATACAAATAACGTTTGAAAATATGTTGACTATTGGTAACTATCACGTCGTCATTGCATTCTCATTGTGGTCTTTCTCTACTCCGAAATCTGCGGCACGCCTTCCTCACAAGGGTGGTAGGCCAGGATGAGGGGAGGAGGAGGAGTTGGAGAAGGGGAGGAGAAGTATTAGGAAGAAGAATGAGGAGGGCGACAAGAAGAAGAAGAAGTAGAAAAAGAAAAATAACAACAACAGCAAGAACAAGAATGAAAAGAAAAAGAAGAGGTAGAGCAGCAGCAAGAAAGGCAACATGATGACGAAGAAGAAGAACAAGAGGAGGAAGAACAATGACAACAAAAATAAAAGCAACATGATGACGAAGAAGAAGAACAAGAACAAGAACAAGATACACACATGGTAAATAAGTCTAACTAAACATATTGCCCCTCTTCCTCTGTATTCCTTCCTGCCTCCCGCATTACACCTCTACAGAGGTATCATGTTATTTTGTTCCTCCCACTTGTGTCAGTAGCATATGCCCCTGTACTTAGTCCACTCCGGCCTGTAAGGACAGAGACATCTAGAAAACACAATAATAATGTATTTGTCACTAGTTCTCTTCACGGTGGTATGTTTGGCAATTCTTAGCACTTACTAGTTAATTACACAATGCAGACTGTGGGTAAATCCGATTTCCTAGAATAACCCTAGGGTATCAATTATCAGAACATTCGGGTTCAGGTCATGGTAGCCTAGTAGAAAAGAAGAGATTAAGTCCCAACCTAATGTTACCTTAACCTGTTCTTCTTGTGTATTACCCAAATTACACCCTCTGTAAAGTTCATCCAATGTAATAGTAATAGGTAAATACAAAACTTAGACCGGCAATATTTTCACACACTACAGTCATTAAAAATGCACCCTATGCTAACCAATAACACAACGAGTTAACTGATTTAGTAGTGTCAAAGGATAATATATCGCCAGATGTGGCCTTCCATTTGGAGGCTATATCACCATACTAGGGTAATTTGCTTTGTTTCGTGTATCTTCCACAAATTTCAATGCTCAATGAATGAAAATGTACGTTATCTTGTTTATTTGATTGTGTACCGTGTTACGTCCAGACCTGCTTTATCTTTGCCACTGAATCCGTTAAAAAGGCGCCAGAAATTTAATTAGTTTCTACAACAACAGTTTGGTAAAAACAAAAAGACGTATGGGTAATACACAAGAGGAACAGGTTAAGGTAACATTAGTTGGGACATAATCACTTCTTTTCTATAAGGCTACCATGACCTGAACCCGACTGTTCAGATAAATTGACCCCCTGGGGTAAGTCTAGGAAATGGGATTTACCCGAAGTCTGAATTTTGTAATTAACTAGTAAGTGTAAAGCATTGTCAAACATCTCTCTGTGAAGAGGTTTAGTGACAAATACATTATTAAAGTGTTGTCTTGATTTCTCTGTCCTTACAGGGTGGAGTGAACTAAGTATTGGGACATCTGACATTGACACAATTGGGAGGGAGAAAAAAAAAACATGATACCTCTGTAGAACGAACGAACGAACGAACGAACAAACTTTATTTTCAAAGGGTTAAGAATTGGGCACGCAGGCCCGTCTAACATTCTGCCCTTCTATCACTCTCTTCCATACATTATTTCATTCACACATCAGTAGAAGAGTAATGAGGGAGGGAGGAAGCAATACATAGGAAGATGGACAATACGTTTAGCTAGTTTTGTTTACCATTTGTATATCTTCTTCTTCTTCTTCTTCTTCTTCTTCTTCTTCTTCTTCTTCTTCTTCTTCTTCTTCTTCATCTTCATCTTTCTTCTTCTTCTTCTTCTTCTTCTTTTTCTTCTTCTTCTTCTTCTTCTTCTTCTTCTTCTTCTTCTTCTTCTTCTTCATCTTCTTCTTCTTCTTCTTCTGCTGCTGCTGCTTCTTCTGCTCTGTATCCCCCATTGGGGCATAGATCCTCCAACCAACCCACGCCAAGAAGTCCTATCTTTCTCTCTCTCGCAGCTCAATGTTCTCCCAGTATTATTCATCTCTGCCGTTAATTCTCTTCTCCGTGTATTTCGTTTTATTTCGTTTGCCGTGTGAGTATGTCATCATGACGGGATAATCGGAGGGGAAAAGAGGCAGGCTTAGACCAAGAGAGAAGATGCTGGACAGTTTGACATCATGACATGCAGGAACATCAGTGCCAGTAATTAACAGCAGCACATGAGAGAAAAGGCTGTGGGCAGGCGTCATTGCCAACGCCACACGGTCCGGACTATAAAAAGAACACGGTAGATTAGACAAATAAATCGTGGAAATATACAACTATAAATATCAGCTCCATGTGATACTATGTGTGTTTATTTATGTAACTGTTTCAGTGGCCTCAACTGGTTCCCAAATAGATTTCCCGTGTAATACGTGCACAGCATTAGAGCCGACCAGTCATTTCTCTTTTCTAATGTTTGTTAATATATTGGACGCAGCATTTACGGTCCGATGTGTTTGTGTGTTTGTTATGTGACCTATGCTGGTTGAATATAAATTATGAGACCTATCAATGGTTTGATACGAATTCTGTCCGTATTCCATAGTCATAGATTCATGTGTAGGATAGACATGACTAATGAAGACACTTTGTTGTTTGGAGTGTCTAATTGGTCATGCGTCGAAGTACAACTGTTCCTGCAGCGAGGCGCTGTCGCCATTCGAAGCTGACGACTGGTTAGAATCCCGGTCGGTAACTATAGATTGCAAATTTAATGTTGTTTAGTGCGTCCTCTAGTCTCTACTTCTTTCTTCTCCTTCTGTGAGCGTCAAACAATACTATATGCGTTTATTTATGTAACTGTTATCATCATCTTCCTCTTTTGCCATCAAGCGTCGTGGAGAAGAATAGTTGGCACTCTTCCGACTGACGGGTCTAAATAGTTCTTCTTCTTCTTCTTCTTCTTCTTCAGCATTCCGAGCCATTGAGGTTCTTTGCTGCAAATACAATCTGTCTCCATTCGTCTCTCTGGTGGACCTTCTCTTGCCAGTCGTTGATTCCAAGTGCTTGTAGGTCTGTATGTATATTATCTCTCCACCGCCTTCTTGGTCTACCTCGGGGTCTACGGTCATTTATTTCCTGAGTGTAAGCGAGTTTTGTTTCCCTATTATCTTCCATTCTTTCTATATGCCCCAGCCATTGTAGTCTATTAGCCTTCATGATACCAGTGATTAGCGGGGACTTAAACAAATCATAAATGTCTTTGTTACTTCTTCTTTTCCACTCTCCACTTTGTGTATCCCTAATGGGTCCAAAGATGCGTCTTAAAATTTTGTTCTCAAAGGTTTGTAACAAGGCTTCGTCTCCTTTCGTTGTACTCCAGGTTTCAGAGCCATACAGCACAACTGGTCTGATCAGTGTTTTGTATATTGTGATTTTGGTGTTACGAGATAGCGCCTTTGATTTTAGTAGATGTTGTAGTGCATAGTATATCTTATTTCCAGAGTTGATTCTAGTTTGTATTTCTTCCCTTATGATGTTGGAGCAGTTGAAGATTGTACCCAGGTATTTGTATGTTTCCGTTCTTTTAATGGTCATATTATCTATTTGTATGTGGCCAGAGTTTTTAGCCATTCCGTCTCTTGAAATTACCATATATTCTGTCTTATCTTGGTTGATAACCAGCCCCATCTGTTGGGCTTTTTCCTTTAAGTGAGTCAATATTTCTAATGTCTTTTGTTCACTTTGCCCTATAATATCTATATCATCTGCATAACCAAGCAGCTTGGATGTTCCTCCAATATCACATTCCTCCTTTACCTTCCTTACAACTTTCTCTAGAGCCAGATTGAAGAGTAGCGGCGATAGTGCATCACCCTGTTTCAAGCCAGATGTTATTTGGAAGGGGTCTGATTTCCTGCCTTTATATGTTACTATATTATAAGTATCTTCCATGCATAGTTTGGTCATGTTAATTAACTTCCTTGGTATTCCAAATTCCTGCATAACATTCCATAGACTATTCCTATGGACACTATCATAAGCCTTTTTAAAATCCACAAAAATGTTATGGAGATCTCTTTTATATTCCCAATGTTTCTCGGCTATTTGTCGTAAGATAAATATCTGATCTATTGTTGATCTGTTTTGTCTAAAACCCGCCTGGTAGTCACCTAATATGTCTTCTGAATATGGTTTTAGTCTATTTAGTAATACTGCGGATAGTATCTTATAGCTTGTGGACAGTAGTGATATTCCTCTATAATTTCCACATTGGAACTTGTCTCCTTTCTTAAAGATAGGTATCAATAATGACTCTTTCCAGTCATGGGGTAATTCTTCTGTCCTCCAGATTTTTATTATTAGTTCGTATAGCTTTAGATGTAATGCATGGCCACCTGCCTTTATAAATTCAGCAGCAATTCCATCAGTCCCAGTTGCCTTATTGTTTTTAAGTCGTGTGATTACATATAGGATTTCTTCAAATGTAGGTTCTTCAATTTGTGGTTCGCATGTTAGAACCTCTTCCTGTGGGAAAATGTTACTTGGAGCTTCACAATTTAGTAATTCAATAAAATATTCTTTCCATGTGTTGCACATTTCTTCATTGGTATTTATCATATTCCCATTTTTGTCTTTTAAACCATATGTGTTTTGTTGGTGCCCTCGTTTCATTGACTTCAGTACTTTAAAAAACTTTCTGGATTCATTTTTCTGGTGATTAGTTTCCATATCTTTGATTATATTACTCATATATTCTCGCTTCTGCTGTCTGACTATTTTTGTAGCCTCTTTACATTCATTTCTATAATGCTCTTCCTTTTGGATGTTATTGATGTCATTTAACCATACATGTCTGGCATTCTTCTTCTTAGTGACTGCTTCTTCACATTTTTGATTGAACCATCTGTTCTTTCTATGCGTGGTTGACACACCGAGACATTCTTCTGCGGTAGATTGTCTAAATAGTTCTGCTGTGAATAATTTTATATAACTAACACTAACCCTAACCCTAACCCTAATCACTTATTCACTGCAGAACTATTTAGACCCGTCAGTCGGAAGAGTGCCGAATAGTTGGTGTCCCAGCGCCCGATGGGTTGCAGGTGTTTGTACAATGTCTTTGATGTCGTCAATCCATTTTCTCCGAAGGCGTCCTCTAGCTCTCGTATCAGATCTTCTTTCGTGTAGCTCTTGTGCCGGTAGTTGATAGTGTTGCTTTCTAAAGAGATGGTCGAACCATTTGATATTCTACCTTTCTATATATGTGTCACAGGGTGTTGATCCCACTGTCTGTCTGATAACATCATTTCTTATTCGGCCCCAGATAGTTACGTTGACAGCTCTTTTCAAGCATTTCATCTCGCAGGTGTTGATTTTTTTAAGTGTGATTAAATAATGTCCACGTTTGACAATGGTAGCATAGGGTTGGTGTGAATATGTTGTTTTTTAATGATATGTTGTTCTGCCGACATAGATATATTTGGATATTTTAGTTTCAGTAATAGTAATAGCTTATACTCATGCTCATTTGTTTTTTGACATCTTATTTTCGATTTATCTGTCTATTCTGAAATTTTCTGTGATCATACATCCTAGATATTTACATTATTTAACTTTATCAAGCACCAAAAGCGGAAAACCCAGCGTCCTGTATGTGTTAACAGAAACCCAGCTTCCTTTCTCTATAGGTTAACTTAGGCAGAGACTACAAATGGGTTTATAAACAGATGAAATTGTCACGCTGAAGACATGCAAATCAGCCGGTAGACACTAAAACACATTATCACACATAATGAATCTCAGTCAATCTAGTGAACAATTATTGTCAAGAAGACAAACCGATTCCCGAGTTTTCTGGTGATCTGTTTTATTTCATCCATTGAAATTTGTATTGTTTAAAATCATGTCTCCTGGATACAAGGCTTTTTTAAGTGTTTAAAAGGTATTTCTCTTCGCTATTGTTACTATTGGATCGGCCGATATATACATCTATATATCCATCGATCTTTCTTTATTCCATACACCCACGAGTCTGCCGTTATTCCATATATCCACGAGTCTCCCGTTATTCCATATATCCACGAGTCTTCCGCTACTCCATATATCCACGAGTATTCTGTTATGCATTACAGCCATTTGTCTCGTTATGTCTGTTCGCTTCTTGTCTAACTGATTACCCTTCCATCCCATTCACACATCGATCCACTCAAACATCAATTTTCCATTCACTAATATTTCCCCATTATTCCACCTACCATACATCCAAGCATCCCATCATGTATATCCATCTCTCTGTCTGCGATTATCATTCATTCAATCCATCCATCCATCCATCTATCCATCCATCCATCCATTCATCCATCCATCCATCCATCCATCCATGATGCATCTATCTATCCATACATCCATCCGTCTATCCGTCCGTTCTTCTGTTCGTCTGTCTATCTATCTATCTATCTATCTATCTATCTGTCTATCTATCTATCTATCTATCTATCTGTCTGTCTGTCTGTCTGTCTGTCTGTCTGTCTGTCTGCCTGCCTGCCTGTCTGTCTGTCTGTCTGTCTGTCTGTCTGTCTGTCAATTTGTAAATCTGTCTGTCTATCTGCTTATCTGTCTGTCACTCTGTCTGTTGTTTGTTGTCTAAGATTAGCTTCATAAGTGAAATAAAGTATGAGAGGAAAGAGAGAAGAAGGACAGAATGTCAGACGGAACTGCGTGCCCAACTCTTAACCCTTAGAAAATAAAGTTTGTTCGTTAGTTCGTTCGTTCGTTCGTTCGTTCTGTCTCTATTTATCTGTCTGCTCATCTTTCTGTGGGTCTATTCTTCTCCCCTCTCAAACACAAACACGCAATACAATGACACGCATGCTGCTCTCTACCCCATATGAAATCTACAACGCCAATCCCCCGACAATGGAATTTATTCAACGGCTCAAATGTCAGCGCCGACCATGGCCAAACCTCTAGAACAACATACCGTGAAATATTCATACACCAGACTGCTCACGCCCTTCTATTCGCCAGTGTCAAGATATCACGCACTTTCGTACTCAAATACACCCCAGTGCATGCTCACCCACCGTCCTGCACAACTCCTCAACATTACTCACACATAATTGACATAACGATTTAGTATCTCTAAAACATGCTGGAATCTATCAGGATTAAAACATTAACAGTGCAGGGAAAGAAGATTCAATTTACAGTGAGATCACATTAGAACTACATTCGGCAAATCAATCATAATTATGGTTCTTGTTTATTAAATTAGCATGATTGAAATGGAAAGTAGCATTTATCCCCCTTGACATATGAAGTCAATATTTCACGTATAACCTCGCTTTCTACTTACATGTCTTTTTATACAGCTGAAATATTGAGATTAATGCATGCGGTTCTATTGATACAGATTGTGAATGGGAGCTAATGAGAGCTGCGGAGCTGGGGGAACGTGAGTGGGTGATATTGTATGGTATATGTACTGAGAATATTTGTTGAAAGATGGAGAGAGAAGGGGGAAAAGTCCCGGTTTGTGAATGTCGCGGGCGCGTGCATGAGAATAAATATTTGGCAGAGAAGAGATTGGGGGACAAAGTGGGAGTAGAAGAAGGAAAAGAGAGTTAACGATGTTGTGATAGAGTGAAGGATGGGATTTTTTAAGGTAATTTTTAGGATGAGAGCGTGACTAAATATAATGTTAACTTGGAGAAGAGATGAGGTGGAAGAGGGAGACATGGTGAACATGTTGGTTGGTTGGCTGATGGTGGGTTGGTTTGTTGGTTGGCTGGTGGTGGGTTGGTTGGTTGGTTGTCGGTGGGTTGGTTGGTTGGCTGATGGTGGGGTGGTTGGTTGATTGGCTGATGGTGGGTTGGTTTGTTGGTTGGCGGGTGGTGGGTTGGTTTGTTGGTTGTTTGGCTGATGGTGGGGTGGTTGGTTGGTTGGCTGGTGGTGGGTTGGTTTGTTGGTTGGCGGGTGGTGGGTTGGTTTGTTGGTTAGCTGATGGTGGGTTGAGTTGGTTGGTTGGCTGGTGGTGGGTTGGTTTGTTGGTTGGCTGGTGGTGGGTTGGTTGGTTGGCTGATGGTGGGTTGGTTGGTTGGTTGGCTGATGGTGGGTTAGGTTTGTTGGTTGGCGGGTGGTGGGTTGGTTTGTTGGTTAGCTGATGGTGGGTTGGTTGGTTGGTTGGCTGGCGGTGGGTTGGTTGGTTGGCTGATGCTGGGTTGGTTGACAGCTGATGGTGGGTTCATTGATTGGCTTATGGCGGGTTGATGGTTACTGGGCTGATGGTGGAGTGGTTGGTTGACTGGTGTTGCGTTGGTTGATTAGATGACTGATGGTGGGTTGGTTGGTTGCTAAGTTAGTTTGTTGATTGTTGACTGACGCAGGGTTAGTTGGTTTTTTGGTTGACTGATGTTGGGTTAGTTAGTTAATGGTGGCTTGGTTGGTTGGTTGTCGGTGGGCTGGTTGGTTGGTTGGTTGATGGTCGGTTGGTTGGTTGATTGTTGATTGGTTGGCAGATGGTAGGTTGCTTTGTTTTTTGACTGATGGTGTGTTGGTTGGTTGACTATTTGTGGGTTAGTAGGCTGATGGTGGGATGGTTGGGAGATGTTGAGTTGGTTAGTTGGTTGACTGATGGTGGGTTGGTTATTTGACTGATGGTTGGTGGGTTGTTTGGTTGGCTGATGGTAGGTTGGTTGATTGCATTGTTGATGATTGGTTCCTTGGCTGATGATGAGTTGGGTGACTAATGATGGGTTAGTTGGTTGGGTAATGGTGGACTGGTTGGTTGATTCATGATTGGTTGGTTGGCTTATGATAGATTGGTTGGCTGATGGTGGGTGGGTCGACTGATGATGGGTTAGTTGATTGACTGATGATGGGTGTGTTGGTTGGCTGATGTGTTGTTTGGTTGGCTGATGTATTGTTTGTTTGGCTGATGGACTGTTTGGTGGTTGACTGATGATGGGTTAGCTGGTTGGTTAATGGTTGACTGATGATGGGTTGGTTAGTTGACTATGGGTTAGTTGGTTGGCCGATGATAGGTTTGTTGGCTGATGGTGGGTATGTTGATTGATTGATGATGGGTTGATTAACTGATGATGGAATGGTTGACTGATGACGGATTAGTTGTCGCTGATGACGGGTTTGCTGTTTGATTGGTTGGCTGATGATGGGTTGGTTGGTTAATGGTGGGTTGGTTTGTTGACTGGTTAATGATGGGTTAATTGGTTGGCTGATTATGGGATGGTTAGTTGGCTGATGGTGGGTTGGTTGGTTGGTTGTCGGTGGGTTGGTTGGTTGGTTGGATGGTTGATGGTTGGTTGTTTGGTTGATGGTTGATTGGTTGGCAGATGGTGGGTTGCTTTGTTGGTTGACTGATTATTTGTTGGTTGGTTGACTGTTGGTGGGTTAGTTGGCTGATGATAGGATGGTTGGGAGATGGTGGGTTGGTTAATTGGTTGGTTGGTTGACGGTGGGCTAGTTGACTGATAGTGAGTTAGTTGGTTTATTGATGGTTGGTTGGTTGGCTGATGACAGGTTGGTTGATTGGATTCTTGATGATGGTTTGGTTGGGTCATGATGGGTTGGTTGACTGATGATGGGTTAGCTGGTTGGGTAATGGTGGGCTGGTTGGTTGACTCATGATTGGTTGATTAGCTGATCATGAGTTGGTTGGCTGATGATGGGTTGGTTGGCTGACGGTTGGCTGGTCGGCTGATGATGGGTTTGTTGATTGACTGATGATAGATGAGTTGGTTGGCTGATGAGTATTTTGGTTGGCTGATGGATTGGTTGGTGGTTGACTGATGATGGGTTAGCTGGTTGGTTAATGGTTGACTGATGGTGGGTTGGTTGGTTGACTATGGGTTAGTTGGTTGGCCGATGATGGGTTGGTTGGCTGATGGTGGGTATGTTGATTGATTGATGATGGGTTGATTAACTGATGATGGAATGGTTGACTCATGATTGGTTGATTAGCTGATCATGAGTTGGTTGGCTGATGATGGGTTGGTTGGCTGACGGTTGGCTGGTCGGCTGATGATGGGTTTGTTGATTGACTGATGATAGATGAGTTGGTTGGCTGATGAGTATTTTGGTTGGCTGATGGATTGGTTGGTGGTTGACTGATGATGGGTTAGCTGGTTGGTTAATGGTTGACTGATGGTGGGTTGGTTGGTTGACTATGGGTTAGTTGGTTGGCCGATGATGGGTTGGTTGGCTGATGGTGGGTATGTTGATTGATTGATGATGGGTTGATTAACTGATGATGGAATGGTTGACTGATGACGGATTAGTTGTCGCTGATGACGGGTTTGCTGTTTGATTGGTTGGCTGATGATGGGTTGGTTGGTTAATGGTGGGTTGGTTTGTTGACTGGTTAATGATGGGTTAATTGGTTGGCTGATTATGGGATGGTTAGTTGGCTGATGGTGGGTTGGTTGGTTGGTTGTCGGTGGGTTGGTTGGTTGGATGGTTGATGGTTGGTTGTTTGGTTGATGGTTGATTGGTTGGCAGATGGTGGGTTGCTTTGTTGGTTGACTGATTATTTGTTGGTTGGTTGACTGTTGGTGGGTTAGTTGGCTGATGATAGGATGGTTGGGAGATGGTGGGTTGGTTAATTGGTTGGTTGGTTGACGGTGGGCTAGTTGACTGATAGTGAGTTAGTTGGTTTATTGATGGTTGGTTGGTTGGTTGGTTGGCTGATGACAGGTAGGTTGATTGGATTCTTGATGATGGTTTGGTTGGGTCATGATGGGTTGGTTGACTGATGATGGGTTAGCTGGTTGGGTAATGGTGGGCTGGTTGGTTGACTCATGATTGGTTGATTAGCTGATCATGAGTTGGTTGGCTGATGATGGGTTGGTTGGCTGACGGTTGGCTGGTCGGCTGATGATGGGTTTGTTGATTGACTGATGATAGATGAGTTGGTTGGCTGATGAGTATTTTGGTTGGCTGATGGATTGGTTGGTGGTTGACTGATGATGGGTTAGCTGGTTGGTTAATGGTTGACTGATGATGGGTTGGTTGGTTGACTATGGGTTAGTTGGTTGGCCGATGATGGGTTTGTTTGCTGATGGTGGGTTGGTTGACTGATTGATGATGGGTTGATTAACTGATGATGGATTGGTTGACCGATGATGGGTTTGTTGTCGCTAATGATGGGTTTTCTGTTTGATTGGTTGGCTGATGATGGGTTGGTTGGTTAATGGTGGGTTGGTTTGTTGACTGGTTAATAATGGGTTAGTTGGTTGGCTGATGATGGGATGGTTTAGTTGGCTGATGGTGGGTTTTGATTGGCTGATGTTGGTTGTTTGGTTGACCGATGGTTGGTTGGTTAGCTGATGGTTGGTTGCCTGATGATGGGTTGGGTGATTGAATGACTGATGGTGAGTTGGTTGGCTTTTTGGTGGGTTGGTTGGCTGATGAGGGTTGGTTGGCTGAAGGTGGGTTGGTTGGCTGATGGTGGGTTGGTAGCTGATGTGGGTTGGTTGATGTAATGGCTAATGGTGGGATGGTTGGCTGATGGTGGGTTGGTTTGCTGATGGGGGTTGGTTGGCTGATGGTGGGTTGGTTGATTTGATGGCTGATGGGGGTTGGTTGGCTGATGGTGGGTTGGTTGGCTCATAGTGGGTTGGTTGGCTGATGGTGGGTTGGTTGGCTGATGGTGGGTTGGTTGGCTGATGGCTTGATGGGGGTTGGTTGGCTGATGGTGGGTTGGCTGGCTGATGGTGGGTTGGTTGATTGGATGGCTGATGGGGGTAGTTGGCTGATGGTGGGTTGGTTGTCTGATGGTGGGTTGGTTGGCTGATGGTGGGTTGGTTATTTGATGGCTGATGGGGGTTGGTTGGCTGATGGTGGGTTGGTTGGCTGATGGTGGGTTGGTTGATTGGATGGCTGATGGGGGTAGTTGGCTGATGGTGGGTTGGTTGGCTGATGGTGGGTTGGTTGGCTGATGGTGGGTTGGTTGATTGGATGGCTGATGGTGGGTTGGTTGGCTGATGGTGGGTTGGTTGGCTGATGGTGGGTTGGTTGGCTGATGATGGGTTGGTTGATTGGATACCTGATGGGGGTAGGTTGGCTTGTGATGGGTTGGTTGGATGATGGTGGGTTGGTTGGCTAATGGTGGGTTAGTTGGCTGATGGTGGGTTGGTTGGCTGATGGTGGTTGGTTGGCTGATGGTTTGTTGGTAGCTGATGGTGGGTTGGTTGGCTGATGGTGGGTTGGTTGATTGGATGGCTGATGGTTGGATGAATGTCTGATGGTGGATTGATTGACTGATGAGTTGGTTGGTTGGCTGGTTGGTTGACTGATGATAGGTTTGTGGGTGGGTTGGTATATTGATTAGTTTTATGTTGGCTTGGTTAATTGATGGATGTCAGTGTGGATTGTTTTTGGTTAGTGGATTGTGTGAATGGTTGGTTGGTTGGCTATGGGTTGTTAACTTTTAAGTTCGAAGCATTGACGGCCACATCGCTGAACCCTGAAAAGGGCTTGCATTTATCGGAGTGAGGTTATTGTAGACACCTTCCTCCCGACTCGTTACTGAAATAACATCTTTAAGGGCACTGTGTTACCGAGTTCCCCTTCCTCTCTCTAACATAAGAAACCAGCAGGCTGTGTAAGACAGGTAATGTAACTTCTCATCTGCTGAGAGACATATTAGGATGTTACGGTCTTTCTCGTCTGCTGAAAGACATGTTAGGGATGTTGCAGGTCATGATTAGACCCAAGACATGCCGACCTTCTACGGACGATCTGAACCTCAAGGCATGGAACCTGACTCCTCCACTACTTAAGAACATCAAGGCAATTGGATGTAAGTCATTGAGCCGTGGAAGATTTGACATCAGATTCCCATCTTGGACAAGTCAACAACCATGTTGAACAGAAACCAATGGGATTGGTGGATATATGCTACGAACCTGGGATGTGATACAGCTGATCTATCAGATTATATTGGCCTAAATGCACGGAGGAATGTCTCTCTTAGCGGTTGGCGAGTGTAGGCACAGAATCCCAGTCAAACCGCGCCCATGCCATTGTTAGCGTTTAATAAAACATAGCATGCATTTATTACTGTTAACGACGTGTCATACGAAGGCCCTGCATGTTAGCATGTCTAGCCAAATGTTAATAGCATCCTGAGACCAAACGTGCATGATTTAATAACACTCCATGCATTGATTGACCGACACGGAAAGTAATTAATCTCTCATGCATCGCTTATTAGGACATAAATACTTAAAAGGTTTGTTGATGTTGCTTTATTTTGTTATTTGTTATTTTCTTTTCTTTTTTTCTTTTTTTTTTGGGGGGGGGGGGGGGGGTGGAGAGGGGTGCATTTGCTTGATTTCAACTAAAGCGTAGTCCGTACATGTTCTACTACTACTAATGTCCATCACCATGAGGCGAACCCATTCCGACTTCATAGGTACTTGTAATTTACGTCCCCAAGCCAAGGTCGGGAAATCAACATTTTAGTCCAAATGACCGGTGTACCCGCTTTCTCGGCATCTGCACACCGGATGTTTAAGAACGAGAGGTGTTATCCATTCTGTCATGCGTTCCTCCACTTCAAAGTTGAAACTCACAGTCTTCTTACCATTCATAAACAACAACATAAGGGTTGTGACCCTTGCCCTTCCCTTCAAACAACCTATCAAAATAATCTGTTTAGTTCAAGCTCTAGCTTCATCGCGTGCCATACCGATAAGCGTAAACGCGCATGGTTCTCCACCTCGCGTGATCACCATTCTAGGATCAGGTCTGTGTTCTCAAACGGAATCAACACTTAAAATAAACGTGATGATAGAATTAACTACGTCAGCCGTCTTAACTTCACAAAGGTCCACGTGAATTTTGGTTAGAATGATAATTCTCGCTGATAATCCTGATCTAATATGGCACGTGCCTATTGTCTGCCACGTTATCACGTGATGGGCACTGACGTGTCTTGCTGACCAAAAACTCAGGAAGAAAGCAATTGAAGCGTCTTGGGGCACGTCACTCAAAAGACAATGCCTGGCCAGAGAAATACATTCTCGCTGTGGGTTAGCTAATTTAGTTATTAACAGTAAAAATGTAACGGATGCTTCTCCTAACCTTGAGGCTTTGTAGGTTTACGGTAAGTAACAGTAAAAAGTAAATGATGCTTCTCCTAACCATGAGGTTTTGTGGGTTTACGGTAAGTAACAGTAAAAAGTAAAGAAGCTATGTTTAATTTAATTTAATTTAATTTTTATTTTGTTTTATTTAGTTTTTTATCTGTTTGTGTTGTCCTGTTCTTGACAAATGTCGTAGAACCGAAAGGTCGTAGAACCGAAACGTCGATCGTGCCGTGTTGTCCTATAATACTTATTGTTTTATTTTAATACTACAGTATTATATATTTATTGATTTTTTATGTTTTTTGATAAGTCACACTTTGTTTTCACCTGTTTAAGATGGTGTAAGGTACGTACACCGTTCTGTTGTCTAGTATGTCTCGTTTTTTCGCAGGAGCTAAATATACCTAATTGTTTGCAATTCATCCTATCCTTGAGACTTGCTGGGTTTACGGTAAGTAATAGAAGAAGAAGAAGAAGAAGAAGAAGAAGAAGAAGAAGAAGAAGAAGAAGAAGAAGAAGAAGAAGAAGAAGAAGAAGAAGAAGAAGAAGAAGAAGAAGAAGAAGAAGAAGAAGAAGAAGAAGAAGAAGAAGAATTGAATTGAACTGAACTGAACTGAATTGAATTGATCCTTATTTTGAAAGGGTAAAAAATTGGGCGCCTAGGCCCGTCTTACATTCGGCCCTTTCAATCACGCATCTTTCGTTCATCAACAGATCATAATGCATTCACATAGGGGGAAAAACATTGTCAAATGAATGTTGCAAGCATAAACAATGCATATTCTCATGTTATGTGACACATTCCCCCTCCCACACATATATCCCGGACCAACCCACACACACACACATCCCTCATCTACTCATACATTCCCCACCCATACCCACACATCCCCCACCCACCACACATCTCTCGTCACCACACATCCCCACTCACTACACATTCCCTCACTCATCACTCCACCCACTCACAGATCCCGCCACCAACCCAGACATCTCGCACCCACCCACACACATCTCGCACCCATACACACACACATCCCTCACCCACCCACACGATCTATCCACCCACTCACACAATCCACTCAAGCTTACCCACACACACACACATGCTCCATCCACCCACACACCCTCCAACCACACAAACATACCCCTCACACACGCACATCCCGCACCAACACGCGCATATCCCTCACCCACTCACACATCAACCACCCATACCCATACATCTTTCAATCCACACACACATTTCCCCGCCCATCCACACATTTCACAGCCACCTCATACCCCAACAACCACACAAACAACCCCCACCGACACACATTCCCCCCCCCCTCCACCAACACACACATCTCCCACTCAAACACACATGCCCAACCTACCAACACCCACATATCCCCCATCCGCAACACCCATACATCCCACTACCCACCAACATCCACGCAAACACACCAACCCAAACACACATCTCCTCTCACACATCCTCACCCACCCACAGGCCCCATCCATACTCACATCCCTCCACACACATACCCACTCATCTCCGCACCCATCTACACATCCCCACCCACCCACTCACATCCCCAGCCGCACACATCTCCCTAACCACACACTTCTCCCATACCCCAACACACTTCTCCCACCAACCCACCCACACACCTCCACAACCCACCATACACTCCCTATCCACACATTCCCTCACCCACACACACACACATCCCCAACCCACACACCTCTTCCATCCATATACACATCAGCCACATCCATCCACCAACCCATACACACATCCCATACACCTCCTACACACATCAACACACATCCATCTACATATACCCACCCACGCATCCACACAACACCCCCCCCCCAACCATTACCCACCCACTCACACACATCCCTCGCCCACACTGACACCCCCACTGACCCACTCACATTTCCACCCGGAGACATCTCTCATCCACACACATATTCCCCCACCCACCAACACATCTCTGCACTCACCCACCCAGTCACACACAATTCCCTCACCCACACACACATCGCCACCCACAAACTCATCCCCAACACAAACACAATCCTCACATATGGGCACACACATAACGCCTCAAGTAATCACTGAAGCTAATGTGAACAAACTCCCACACTTTACACACACCTACACTGACGATTATCGTGAGCATTCTCACAAAAATATAAAAAAAAATGGAGAGCAAATTATGCACATACATTGTGTAGCGTAAAAAATAGTGATGCGATACAATAAGTTGATTCCTAAAATTGACTTAACATGATGGAATAAGCAGTGCACACATTTTTGTCAGTATGCGTTAGAACATCAAGAGGCAATAAAAATAATATGTATGATGAGTATACAGACAAAATATTGAATAGCACGTCACATGATATACATGCGCTCAACCCTCTCTATCTGTCTTCCTTTTTTCTTTTTCTTTTTTTGTTTTTGTTTCTTTCACACACACTAACTCTCTCGTCGTCTCATCCCCCACCCACACAACCATACTCCACCCACCAACACACACCCACCCACATATCCTCCACCAAAAACCCACACACCCCCAACCACCCAGCCAAACACACAACTTCCACCCACACATACCCAACCACCCATATATACCCCCACACACATCCCCCACCCTCACCATCTTCCCACACACACATGCATCCCCCACCCATACACTCATCCCCCACATAAATTTATCCACTCAGTACTCATCCCACAACCACTCACACCTACACATCCCCCACCCATCCATCAACACATACATCTCCCATCTAACCACCCACACTCACATAGCCAACCCATACAGCGAAAAACACAACCCCCACCCTCACATACATCCTTTACCCACCTGCACATCCCACCTCCCCCTTCCACCCACACACCCTCACCCATCTCCCTTCCCAAACAACACCCAACGCATATATACATCCCCACCCACACATATGTACATCCCCACCCACACATATTCCCTCACCCACCATCTTCCACCCACGCACACATCCCCCACTTACAAACACGCTCACCACCAACACATACATCCTCCACCTACATACACACCCCACCCACACAGACATATCCCCCAGCCACAAACACATCCCACACCCATCCCTCAACCTACACACATCTTTTCACCGCCACACACACATTCACCCACACACTCCTCACAAACCCACATACACATTCCCTGGCAACACAAGCCCCTCCCCCCACCAATACCTACACACTTTCACCCCAATATCCTCCACTCATACACACATCCCTCACCCACTACACATATCCCACTCACAACCCCTCCACACATACATCTCCCAGATAGACACACACACATCGTCAGATCTAGACACTTATTTGATGCCTCACATAATCACTGAAACTAGCATGAACAAAGTCCCGCACTTTACGCACACATACACTGACAATTTTCGTCAGCATTCTCGCACAAATTGTCAACAACAAAAAAAAAAAGGGTAAAAATTGTACATATACATTGTTTAACGTATAAATTAGTGATGCAATTCAACTCTCACTTTTTTCTTACGCACACACACACACACACACACATAGACACAGACAAACACACACACACAAACACACACACACACATAGACAGACAGACACACACACACACACATAGACACACACACACATACACACACACACACACACACACACACACACACTACCTCTATCAATCACTCGACAGTAATGTGCGTGTGTTCGTATTATACATGATTATATCAGGTGGCATACAAAATGTTAATATGAAAGATGAGAATACACAAAACAATATGGAATAAAGTGGAATTCAAAATGATAATATGAAAGATGAGAATACACAAAAAATATGGAATAGCATGATACAAGACCTGCGTGTGCTCAACTCTCTCCCTTCTTGAATACGCACACACTCACACACATGCGCACCCACACACAAACACATCCACCCCCTCCAACCCACCCACACATCCACCACCCACATCATTTCTCGCACCCACCAACACACGCATCCCCAACCAAGTCAACCAAGTATCTCTCCTCAAACACATATACATCACCACCTCAAACCACACACAATCACTCACCCAAACATATCCCCACACACTCAATCACCCATCCCCCAACCACGCATCCCTCAACTACAACACCCCCACCCGCACACATATTCCCAACCCACCCACACACACATAATTCACCCACTCACACATCCCCCACACATGCATCCCCACCCACACATCCCCACAACACACTCATCCCAAATCCACACTCCTATCCCACACCCACACTCACACCCTCACCACACACCCTCACCCATACAAACAACCCCCATATCCATCACTCATGCCACCTACACGCACCCCCACACACCCACTCACACATTACCACTCACTCACACCCACAAATTCTATTACCCACCAACACCCACCCACCAAAACAAACATACCCCCACCCACAGGGCCCCAACCAAAACACATCCCCCCACACTCACGCAACCCTCACACACCCATATCTCCCCACCCACACACCTATCCCCAAATAGAATAATTGTTAAAATTAGAAGAAGAAGAAGAAGAAGAAGAAGAAGAAGAAGAAGAAGAAGAAGAAGAAGAAGAAGAAGAAGAAGAAGAAGAAGAAGAAGAAGAAGAAGATGATGATGATGATGATGATGACGATGATGACGATGATGATGATGACGATGATGATGATAATGATGATGATGATGATGATGATGATGATGATGATGATGATGATGATGATGATGATGATGATGATGGTGGTGGTGGTGGTGGTGGTGACAGCACCAACATCAACAAGAGGTTGTTGTTGTTGAAGAGGAGGAGGAGGATGAGGAGGGGGAAGAGACCCCGAGGAGTGAAAAGATGAAGAGTAGGGAGAAGAAGAACAGCAACAAAAGCAAGAGGTGGGTACGAGGAGGAGGAAGTGGTGAACGCCTGAAGAAAGAAAGAAAGAAAGAAAGAAAGAAAGAAAGAAAGAAAGAAAGAAAGAAACAAACAAACAAACAAATAAACAAACAAACAAACAAGCAAACAAACAAACAAACAAACAAACAAACAAACAAAAACGACGCTACAGCATTGAAACTCCATGTACGCTCTGACAGCTTGATTGATCCTATCGGAAAACTCTGTCGAATGCTGATGGGAGCACATTCTGCCTGTTTGTTTAGCCATTTCCCTGCCTGCCAGTGACCCGACTACTCTGATGTCAAGGCAAACAGTAACAGACTAGAACGCTTAATAATTAATAACACACATGAGTACAAGTCGGGCGCGCAGCGAAGTACATCGGTTACACCAGGAAGGTTTTGTCCTCAATTGAAGTTTAGAAATGTGGTCCCCGTTGTTCCTTTATCTTTCAATATTTACTTTGAGTTGAGTCAAGAACAATATCACAGATCTCGGGAAATTCCCATACGTGGTCCGTATTCATTTTCAACAACAAGCGAAGAGTCCAAGTACAAATTGTATCAGCTGCGATCTGATTTATTTTAGTTTTAGCATGCTCGGATAGTCCGTTACAATCACATGTGTGTGCTCTCTGGCCTCCAGTAGATGCCTCCATGACTCTTCTAAGACTTAACGATGCGATATCATATGCCAGGCTCTCCTGCATTAAATATCTTTAATCTTCGCTTTGAATCAGCACATCTTTTGTCTCTTATAGTATGTCCACATTTGGTTGCCTTCATTCACGATCAATTATTTTGAAAACTGTCTGTTGCATCGTTATGAAACTTTTCCAGCCGTCTTATATTTACCCCCACCCAAGGAATATGTCTTTGAAAGGTCCAAAAACAACTTAAATCATTGAAAGCGGCGACATTCCTTTGATCTTTTGCTGAACAACTAGTGATTTCTCGCTAACGAAGTTATTTTTACGGTAATGTGAGATATGTCAATTCTGTTGACACACAAAGGCGTATCCGGATTCGTATGAGAGTGGGTGCAATGAAAGAATTAGCTTAAAATCGACAGGGTCGGCTGCATTGCACCGGGTGTTTATCCCGCAGCGCGGAAAGCGTCGCACAAAGCACGAACTCCGTAGCTCCAGCGACGACCCTCGGGAGTCTCCGAAAAAATGCACTCGTGAAATGAAGGACGCGGCCCGGAATCGAAAATACAACCTTCAGAGCCCGAGTCAGACGGCTTGACCACTTCACCACGGAGAATCCCGAGAGGGGTGCAATGTGTAATATTAGTAAAGACAGAGAATTTACAGAGGCACGGGGTAAATAATTTGTAAATTAACAGGAAAGTAGAAGGAATATATTTCTTACCTTATTTTTCATTTCCTTCTTGTTTCTTCAGTTATCAGTTATCAGTTGGGGTATCTTCATTGTACTCCGGACATGTCCATAGGTGCTCAGATCCTCCCCCAGCATATGCATCAGCGTCCGGTGGCTAATAGTGCCAGTTCTGTGTTGGTTGACGAGGCGCCTTGTTTTCCCGATGTACCTCTCGCATCTGGCCGTGCCGAATTCTTACTCCCAAGTCTTTCATCCTGGACAGCGATGTGGATTCACTGACGTCAAAGTCCTCTGTTCTCGCCATATCTTTAAGGACGTTAATAACATCGGCACGATCCATGGGCTGGCCATCTACAGGGGGTGCAGAGCCAGCCAGTTTATCAGCTCGTTCATTTCCCTCGACTCCCGCATGTCCCGGGACGAAGATGAAGGTGACTTTACGAACAACAGACTTCCGCAGCGACTCAGTCCACCGTCTACGTACAGATCCAGCTTCGACCTTCTGAATCATGCTCATTGAGTCACTTAGTACACACACGTTGGTATAATGCTGTGATTCCAGCCATATAAAAGCCTGTGTAACTGCCATCACCTCCATCGTCATGCTGCTCGAGGTCATAGAGTGGGCACCACTGGATTCTTGAACGGTTCGGCCCGCTGAATGGGCTGTAAAAGCCCACGCACTTCTGTGCTGCTTTACAACAGACCCATCTGTATAGATGAGCACTTTGGGGCTATCTGAGTGTTCATAGATTAGCGCGTTAACTTCTGCATTGACAGCGACAGAGTTCTGCTCTATGCACCGTATGTCGAGTGTGATAATGCAGGAGAAAGTGCACTTAAAAGCTGGAGGCACCGGCACCCATTCCTTGCCAGGGTTGATACTGGTAAGACTGCAGACCTGTCTGACGACATCTTCCGCCCGACCCATCCATGATTTGCCTCTCTTTAGCCTGTCACCCTTTTCTCTGAATATAGCGTCATGCAGAGGGTGCTGCTCATCTGCACTTATATTTAAGAATGCACGAGCTCTCCAGATCTTGATCCTGTGTTCCATTGTCGGGAAGTCAAGGAGGTATCTCATTGCTACACAGCTGGTGTCTTTCGTGCAGCCCAAAATGATGCGCATGGCTTCGTTTTGTACCTTTTCAAGTCTTCCAATCTGTGTAGGGCTGACAGTGAGGATGGCCAGGGCATACTCTGCTCAGACCTTAATCTGTGTCGGACGATTCCAGTATTTTGATGATTGCTCTCGGTTGCATAAATTTCAATCCATCCTTTCTCCAATAGTCCTCTTCCTCTTTCAACACATTCTCCTCACATTTTTTCCAGTAACTTTTATCAATATTTAATAGCGCGGACTGCGTTAGTATCTTGAAGTCAGGCAATTTGAATGTAGTATTGGCAGCTGCCACTTGTCCTTTAATTTTAGCCCACACAAGTTCTATAGGGTTTAAATGAGAATGATACGGCGGAAGTCTCAAGCACCCATGACGATGCTCTTCTATCAACTTGTCAATTTGAAATTTCTTGCTTTTTTGCGTCTGTTTTACAAGGGACAACAACTGTAGCTTGAAATATGTTTCTGGAAATGGTATATTTTCCCTTCGGAGCCATATCTTTATTGCTTCCTTTGTGCTCGATGCCGTAGGTATTTTGTCTTCTTGGGCAACAACATTGTGATATGATGCATTGTCCATGATTAGACAAGACGGTCTATCAAGGGATGGAAGTACTGTATTCTCGAGCCAATCTCTAAATACATTATGACTCATCTCATTATGATAATCCCTATTGTCTGTATGCTTTGATACGAACACGAACCCAGCATTCTGTAGTAAGCCATTATGAGTACTACCAGCATGGGCTATGACCAAACGCTGTCCTTTACTACTGGGCACATAACGTTTATCTTTCCATCCATTGATTGCCATTCCTTTTCACTTGTGTGGTGCGCATTGATCCACGTTTCATCCAAAACACTATGTCATAATTTTCTTTGCGCATTTCCCTTATTTACGTAGGTATCTGCTTCTCATGGCTCCTAAATGCGGTTGCTCGCAAAGGATATTTCTACCTCCCTTGTACTTTCTAAAAGTGAAGCCTAATGTCCTTATAATTTTCCACAAAGTTGTTTTGGATAGCTCTATGTTATTGTCCTTTCTCAACAAAACTCTAAGTTTTCTTACACTCACTGTTTCTTTGGCATCCATCATTTTTATAATAACTCGTGTGATGACATTCTTGTCAATGCTGTCTACAATTGCCTTTCTACCTACCGTTTGCTTATCGCGTGTTGGTTTCATTCCAGATTCTTGCACCCATCGACGAAACGATCGTTTACTCAAACCTAATGCATGCACTGTTCTTTTTTCGGGATTTGTAACAGTATGAAACAGATTCCTGCGATCAGCTTCTTGACAAAAATATGTGTACAACTTCATAGCGATGTTTTGAAGTGTACACAATTTCACTTGTAATCCGATTGAACAGTATTAACACATTCAAATATTAGCTGTTAAGATTACATTAATGGTAAGATTTATTTATATAATCACGTTTCATGAAAGAACCCACAGTTTGACGACGCCTCTGAACTATAACACTCAGTCTGTCCAAAAACGAAATGCCGCCAGACAATTTTAAAATTAGCGCGAATGGGTCTTGCTGAGCTGTAATACTCTAAAAATTAAGGCATTCATGGCGGGGCGGTAAAATATATACCTCATATAAGCAAAAATTGAAATCTACTGTACAATCTCCAGAACAAAAATTTTTTTGTTGGGTGGACAAAAGTATAAGGTTATATACTAAATCTCATTATTTTCCATCAGTTGGTTACTGAGATATTCAATTTTATATTGAGGCAACAACGAAAAAACACACTATAGCACAGAGTCATCCGTGGAGATTTTGCCAATGTTGTTTGTATAGTATTTGTCGTATTTCATGGAAACAGAAACAATCAAATACAGAGGTGCTAGAAAATAACTGACAATAAAATGAGAGTTGGTGAAAAAAATAAAATAGAGGCAAGTGAAATATTTCAGGCACGTTAAAAGACATAACGAACTTATAAAGATCATACTGGAGGGCAAAGGCTGAGGGCAAGCGAGCAAGAGGTAGACAGCGATACAAGTGGGAAGATAACATCAAGAGATGGACGAACATCAGTCTGGCAGAATGTTCAGTGAAGACGAAAGACAGACAGTGTTGGAGATCCACTGCAGCCAATCTTCTTTGTGGAGACAGCACCTTATTGATTAATTTGTATAGTGACTCCTGAGGTCAGGTCTTAGTCAGTTATGAATGAGCTACAGAATGACAGTAGACGGTACGACCTGCTTTCTGTTGGCGTCGAAATGTTGGGCTGGGTTCACCAAACTCTAACCCTACATTATGTCAACGGCTTCGGGTGGAGGAGCACAATTTGGAGGGAAAAAACCATACCATAGTGCGAGGAAATACAACTTAAAGACTAAATGTCATGGCAGGGCTGACCAGGATCCAAGGGTGGTCTATGATGGAAGCCCCAACATTCAGATAGTTAGAGCAATGCTTTGCTGATCCGTCAGCCTCTGCATCTTGTCTTGCTCCAGATGTATTGGTGTTACCTTTCCACTGGAGTAACTAGGCAGGCTGAGAGAGGGATCATGCTGCACGGGCAACACATGGTCTTTAAAGCCAGCCCGGACTGTGTGTTATGGAGAGGTGTAACTCCATTACAAAGTATTGCCTGTCAAGTCGGCAAGGTGCTAGGTATAGTCACCCCGCAGCCTTCGTTCTAATGTCTTCTAGAACTACCTAATTCACAGCAGATATAATATTTTATTATTTATAACTTCACCAAATATTGAAACACAATGGAAACACTACTGAATTATTATGTCCAATCTGTTTTGTTGAATGGCAGTGAATCATGGAATGGGGGGTCAGTGTAATTAACCACCA
Organism: Cepaea nemoralis; assembly: GCA_014155875.1. Lineage (NCBI taxonomy): Eukaryota > Metazoa > Mollusca > Gastropoda > Stylommatophora > Helicidae > Cepaea > Cepaea nemoralis. The sequence goes on along the minus strand of JACEFZ010010780.1, from coordinate 12,159 downwards.
TTGCCTTATTCATTTCTCCTCTCCTATAAGTTTGATTCACTACCTGCATCCTTAAGACCATATGGGTTCACTTACAACTGAATGATTCTCTGGCATTTAAGTTCACATACAACTAAACCATTCTCTAGCCTTTAAGTTAACATACAACTGAACCATTCTCTAACATTTAAGTTCACATACAACTGAACCATTCTCTAGCCTTTAAGTTAACATACAACTGAATCATTCTCTAGCATGTAAGTTCGGGCTTACACCAGTAACTCTTAACTGATTCATTGTCACAGGATAATATATCGATATTCTAGGGTCAACGTATTATTTGTTTTGTTTCGCTATTTCAATACTCAGTAAACTGAAATGTACATGATAATATTTGTTCATTTCATAGTGTACCATGTTTAGTCCAAACCTATCTTTTCTTTGGCACTGAATCAGTTAAATATTATTTTAATAAATCAGTTTATAACAAAGTTAAAGATAATGTGTTTTTTTCCCGTTGCTTTACATGCTTGTGTGTGGTTTTGTTTAAACAAGTTAATTTACTAGATAATTTCCACATCCAGTAGTTTTCCACTGCTGTCCGTACAGCCGACGCTCCTACCATCGAATTCAACGCAAGACGGTCTGTTTGCAAAACGCCTTAGGATAATTTCGAAACCTTGGTTCGGAATTTCGGGGAATCGTGAACCACGTTCACCTACCTCACTTTTCTCTCTTCCCCCACCCCCCTCCAACCCTTCCGAGTCACAACGTCATCGCTTCATACGTGTTACATCACACCGTTTCCTGGTGTGCAACGGAATTGATTGATTGATTGATTGATTGATTGATTGATATAGGAACCGACATCACAACGGAATGTGCGCATTCAGTCAACCACAATCAATGCTATCTATGCCGTCCCCTACTCGCCAAAGGAAAGGTCAATTTTTATTAACTGTCAAACTGAAGTGCTGCGATGCAACTTGTGAGCGAACAACATGCTTGACACTCAGTCTCTGAACACACTCCACGGTGTCACACTTGCACCCTTCATGTGGATATTTTCTTAAGATGGCTGTAATTGCAGCGCTTATATTTTAATTTTAATGTCTAAGCAAACACATAAAACCGAACATATTTTTTATTATTTCATATTTCTCTTAAACAGTTACATTACTCTTTTTTTTATTTCTTGAAACTTTGAAAATAAACTTTTATAGATTATTTTCTGAACAAAAGTAAACATTTAAAAATAAAAAGCAACGGCAAACTACTGAACGAAAACATGTCCAGTAAATTATGAACAGATAACAAGTAAAAAATAAAAAAAAAAAATTACAGATTTCTGAAATGTCAACTATCATTCGTGTTCCTTCTTTTGTCCCAATCAATTACAATTTAGTTCAGTCAACCCTCACACTGTTATTTGTGTCCAACTGTTGTGTTGCAATAGGAAACAGACATTGTAGTTATCATTTAAATGTCATTTTTTTTTTTTTTTGGATTCGTGCATGTGATGCAAAGCATGACTATTTGACATTCAAGTAGACAGGAACTTGTGACATGTTGTCTTATTTATCACACAGGGGAGTGACATACTATAAGAAAGACACAAATAGCATTATTTGGTCGTGTGATGAGAAGACAGGCATTGAAAAAGAGCTTAATAACTGGAAGAAAAATAACCTATGGGAAAAGAGGCAGATACAGGCCAAGAGAAGTGATGCGAGATGGGCTGGGGCAGTGTCATGAAGGAATATCATCAGCAGAAGAGAAGGGACCGAGATATGCGGAGAGACATGAACGCCTACGCCAGTTGGCAGGACACATGATAATGATGACGAGTGTACCATACAATAGCATGCCTGTATCCCAGACGAATACCGGTATCCGTGGCGAAGGCGTTACGGACGCGATTTGTTATTCCGTATACTCGGGTTCGAAACACGGCGATGCTGGTTTTCCGGAAAAGGTATAAGTGTCGGTCGTTCAGAAAGCAATGAACGTAAAAGTCGCCCAGGAATCAGGAACAGTCAAAATGCTGGCGTTGACTGCTACGTCCTGTAAAGGGCATGCAACTAAATTTTTAAAACAACCCAGACGAACATCACCCTTGATAGAATGCTTGTCATAGAATTCACTTGTATGAATGCGAAATAGGGCACAGAACAGGCCACTTGATGATGATTGAATGTGGCTTGAGATGGTTTACCATTATATACGTAAACCTGATGGAAGCATTCATTTGATTCTGCATATAGATTTGGAATAAAATAATGTTATAGAATGGAATCAAATAGACTCATCCGTGCTATGTATACAATGAAACAAAGATATGTTAAGATCATTTTTTTTTAAAAAGAAACAGGACAAGCACATACGCATATCTTACAAGGACTCAGACTAGGTAAACATAAATCACTGTATGGAAAGTTTTAACAAACAAACAAAACACAAATAATATCTTTCTTTGTTCATTTTCTTTTTTGAAAACTTAACGGCAGTAATAAATAAGTAAGCACCACCACATTTGTGCAACATATTAATTTTAACAACCTTTCTCAAGATTAATGCACACATGAATAATAATACGATTATTTTAAGTAATGACATTTTAAATGTGAACAATTAAATGTAAACGAATTTTTTAACACTGGAATGTTAAAAGACTCGTACGCGACTTCCGTGTATAGAAGTCGTGAGCGGAAGTTTCATGGTAACGATGCTAAATCGGGGATATGGAACTAGATACGAAGAGCAGTTTCTGACTAAGCGAGATAGAGCTAAACATGTACTCGTCGATTGTCATAACATATCAAGAGAAGGGATAGTGGCAAAAAATAAAGCTGTAAGAAACAAAATAAATATTGTTAAACTATGACAGCAAAAACAATATTGATAAATCCTTAAAGCTGAAATATACAACACACATATTCACACAATAACTTGCATTGTTTACTACGGTAATTTAGCTTGAAGGATGTATCTAATTGCTTTAGTTTATGTAGTGTGATTTCTGCAGTATGTACCTGAAGAGATGCGAAATATGCCAGGCAATAAATAGTGCAATCTATTGTTTATGTCTTCGTTATTCACATCCACTGCGGCTCAGATTGGTATAGTTAATGACCTGGCAGATAGAAACAAAGGTCTAACATTAAGCTTGAAGAAGATATATATGTATTTAGTGTTATGCCTGAAAATAGCACGTTTTTTTTAAGACGAGGGGGGGGGGGGTGGTGTTGTTGGGTGGCAGTCCTTATGAGTACTCAATGAGTTCAAGAACAGTCCTTTTAGAGAAAGCAACGAACAACTGGAAGCAAACTGAATCTGGCAGGTCCTTCTCAGAACCGGTCCTCATCAGGACCAGTTCAATGCAATAATTAATATGCTAGTCAGAATGATCCCTCCCCATAAGACCTAACAGAACCCGAAGAGCACAAAGGGGAAAATGTAAAGTGTTGTTTCGGGCTAAGTCGAAAGAGAACAAAAAATGCAAACAATATCAACATTTACCACACACACAAACCGGACCTCAGTTATAACAGACGCTGCAGAAATAGGTTGATTATGGTAAAGACTACAGGATCTGCTTCATTGCTTTGGGTTTATCCCATATGGCTCGGGCAACGAACTTCGAAGATCCAGAGCCATTTCCTCCGAAGATCTGAGAACACAGTGGTCGTAAAATGAATTCCGGTATCCAGAAGCGAACACACGACCTTCGAGCGTAACGCAGGCGGCTTAACCACTTGGCCAAGGTACCCTCCCGAAATAAAACGTCAAGTTAGTGACATATTTATTACAGGACGTCACAGTCAACCCTAGTATCTTTGGCTGTTTGTGATTTCTTAAAGGTTCTTTACGTTCAATAGTTTGCCATTGCTTTCTCAACGACCGGCACTCATAATATTTTTTTTAAACCAAAGCAATGCGTTCTGCTTCCAAATCGCCCACATCTGTGTTTCTTTTTTCGGTATAATTGTGTGCGTAATTCCTTCACCATTGTGCCGGCCCAAAATAACAGGGCAAGTGAAATAGATTATTTGGAATACATCCTTATAAGAAAAGTCACAAACTGAAGTCAAACTTAAATACCCAGAAAAATGCCCACAAAAATAACATGAAAGAGAATACTCAAAATAACAACAAGCAGAATTTGAACCGATGGGAATCTGTATATAGGAGACCTTTTCTAGCAAAGTCATAAAAGGGGTAAATAGAGAAGAAGGACAACTCCAGGAGATTTGACACACAGTGGGCAGACAATTCCTGCATAACGAGCTGATTCTATGTCTCGAACAAGGAAGCCAGTACAGGTCCTGAACTTTAAAGAGCACTTCTGTATGCCCGGACAGGAAGCAAATCTCCGGATACGGACTGGGTAGTGGGTCGGTTAGCAGAGGAGGTGGGTTAGGTGGGTGGGGAGAGGGGTGGGTTCGTCGCAAACTGTCTATGATTTGTATTACTACGCAATATATCATATCATTGTATGTCTTCTTGTGGATCTTTCGTGAAGTGTTTTCAGACTGCTTCCATTCAGGCGTTCTCTCCATTTTGGTTGAGAGACGCCTATTGAGTCCTTCTCAATACCCTCAAGGAATTTCAGTAACAGTATCTGTCTGTCTGCCTGCCCCCCTCTCTCTCTCTCTCTCGCGCTCTCTCTCTCTCTCTCTCTCTCTCTCTCTCTGTCTCTCTCTGTGTGTCTCTCTCTGTCTCTGTCTGCCTGTCTGTCTCTGTCTGCCTGTCTGTCTCGATCTTTCAGTGTTCTGTCTGTCTATCTGTCTATATATCTGTATGTCCGTCCGTCTGTATGTCTCTCTGTCTCCATTGATCAGTATGTCTGTCAGTGTGTCCGTCCGTCTGTCCGTCCGTCTGTCTGTCTGTCTGTCTGTCTGTCTGTCTGTCTGTCTGTCTGTCTGTCTGTCTGTCTGTCTGTCTGTCTGTCTGTCTGTCTGTCTGTCTGTCTCCATCTGCCAGTGTGTTTGTCTGTCTGTCACGATCAGTCAGTATGTATGTCCATCTACCTATATATCTACTCATCAAGTCACCCACCAACCCGAGAAGCGCCATGCATTCCCGTGTGTGTTTTTTTTTAACTATATCCCTATCTTTTTACCTTCCCACGTTTATGTTTCCTTTCCTATAATGTATGTATGAGTACATGTTTGTTAATGTGTTTGTGAGTGGTATATGTGCATGTGAGGGAGTGTATATATGTGAGTTATCGAGAGGGTATATAAACGTGGGAGTTTATGTAAATGATGTATGTACGTATGTATGTATGAATGTGTGTAAGTTGGTATTTATGTACGTATGTTTTTATATTTGTCTGTCTGTCTGTCTGTCTGTCTGTCTGTCTGTCTGTCTGTCTGTCTGTCTATCTGTCTGTCTGTCTGTCTGTCTGTCTATCTGTCTGTCTGTCTGTCTGTCTGTCTGTCTCATAAGATTGTAATATGCATTGTTTATGTTGGCAGCATTCATTTGACAATGTTGTTTAGTTTTATGTGAATGTAACATGCGCAATAGATAACTGATGTAGTAAAGATGCGTGGTTGGAAGGGCAGAATGTAATACGGGCCTGTGTGACCAATTTGTGACCCTCTGAAAATAAAGTGCATTCGTTCGTTCGTTCTACTGTCCCTCTATCCTTATGTTAAATACTGCACAATTCAAACGATAATTTTCGATATTTCCCATTTGACTTTTCTTGAACCCAAACAGCTAAATTTCTGTTTCATTTAATACCAATTTCACGAGAACTAAATCCTAGGGCCTCATGCGAAGTTAGGAACATTATATTTTGTCTCTGTCAAAACAACGCCACTTTTTGGGAATGAACTTAAAAAATGCACTGCTATAAATCACGATCATTTTTGGTCATCATTACCACGCTTGGCACATTAACAATTTCTCGCATTAACAAACCCTTATTTCTCTCATAAATGCATTTTCATCTTCTCTGTTTGGGTAATCTTTGCTTTGCTAACATTTTTGTGTGTGGTTCTTTTAACTTCTTGCCATCAGCGTCAACTACCATTTATTTACGAGAAGCAAAAGATGATAAAACAGGAGGTGCGGCATCGCATGGGAAAAATGTCCAAATCGTTATATCGCACAATAAGAGAAATTAATGTAATGTCCCATTAAAAAAACACCAAGGGGAGATGGACATTTAGGAGCGTAGATGAACGTTCTTTACAATTACCGTAATTCTCATAAAAATTATCCCTGCTAGGAGAATCCCCGAGGCATTTGAAATAACATCAAAAATAAATTCGCATGTTTTAATCGCCATGAACAAACCAAAAGAGACACAAGTTGAAGGCAGACGTCATAGGGGACACCAGAACAACTGAAGTATGTATGCAGAATGTTGTATGTCATTTCAGGACACCAGAACAACTGAAGTATGTATGCAGAATGATGTATACCCTTGCAGGAAAACAAGAACAACTGAAGTATGTATGCAGAATGTGGTATGTCCTTGGAGGATACCATACCAACTGAAGTATGTATGTAGAATGTTGTATGTCCTTGTAAGACACCATAACAACTGACTTATGTATGCAGAATGTTGTATGTCCTTTCATGACACCAGAACAACAGAATTATGTATGCAGAATGTTTTATGTTCTTGATGGACACCAGAACAACTGAAGTATGTATGCATAGTGTTGTATGTTCTTGCAGGACACCAGAACAACTGAACTATGTATGTAGAATGTTGTATGTATGCAAAATATTATATTTATTCAGAATGTTCTATGTATGCAGAATGTTGTATGTTCTTGTAGGACGCTATAATCAACCACAGATGATTGCCTATGCAATTTTACTTTCAGTAGTTTGCCATTGCTTTCTAAACGAGAAGTAAGTCAGCGCTTAACTTCAGTATAATGTGGGTGCGCAGAACAAGCCAAGTATAAGATGAAACGTGCCTTTTGTAATCATTCACATTTATTGAATGTTAAAGAGAGTAAGGAAATGTTACGTAGAACCTGTTCTGCTGTATGTGGTGAATGATGGAATGTTAGAAAGAGGGTAAAGTAATGTTATATACAACCTGTTTTGCTGTATGTGATGAATCATTTAATGTTAGAAGAGAGTAATAACATGTTATATAGAACTTATTCAGCTGTATGTAGTGAATCATTGAATATGAGAGAGAGAGAGAGAGAGAGAGAGAGAGAGAGAGAGAGAGAGAGAGAGAGAGAGAGAGAGAGAGAGAGAGAGCAAAACGAAATGTTAAATAGAACCTGTTGTGCTGTATGTAGTGAATTATTGAATGTAAACGAATAAATTAGGAAGATCTTGGAGGCAGCGAAAGATGTGGTTTCTAGGACGAATGTTGCGCATACCCTTGCCTTCCGGAAGACATAACAACTGCATGGAAGAGGATAATGAAGGCAGAGTATAAAACGCAACTGTAAATAAGCTTACTGAGACTAGACCTTGGGGAGACATCGAGACAACTGGAAATATCGGAATAGAACAATCATGGGAGTTAGAGCGAAAAAATTTTTGCTGTTCAACAAGGGCATGGAGAAATATCACAAAAAGAAATTATCTAGAACACCAACGACCAATGCCTTTGGGCAGGCATGAACCCTTCTTCCATTCGGCCAGGTAGATGAAGGACGATATTATGCAAAGAGTCGAGTCTTAGATACACGACGGGCGGACGGCGGTACGCCAAGACACCTAAAGACATCCTGGGACATGAGAATGCTTGTGGTATGTGAACTGGGCGAAGGAATCGAGGCATGGTACGCAGAGAACCACGTTCTACAAAGGACTCGAGGAAAAGATGATGATAGAAAGATTGGTATTTACGAGGGCAATCAAAAAGCAACATAATTATACGAATAAGTTTTAAAAATAGAGCAAGCCAAATGTTGTGTGTTATTTCTCCATACAGTCTCCTTTCTCGGCAACCCCATGTCCAAATTTTCTCTTGTTTGTTCATGCCTTCTAGGAAACAGTTTTGGGGAGTTTTGGCCCTTTAAAATTTTTTTCACAGCCTCTTATGTTTTATTTATTTGATTTTTCACATTTAGTGGGGACACTACGGCTCAGAAATTTGAGGCTTTTTTTGCACTCACCGCTTTAAACTCGCGTAGTCCTTTAAAGTTCTACTTCGGGGACTCTACTTCTAGTGCACTGGGCTGCCATATTTGCGTGGGGATTAGGTTTCCCTATTACCGTGTCCCTGACTATCAGATGAACCCACTCCGACTTCTGAGGTCTTGTAATTTACGTCCCCGTGTCAAAGACTAAAATTTTAGTCCAACTGATGGTGTAAGGGTTGATCCCGCTACTTGGATCACCACACAAGATGTTTTATGAACAAACGCGTTTTCCCCTCGGCCATGGGGACCTCTTGAATAAAATTTATCCCAAAAAACGTTTTTTTACTTTTTAATTGTATTAAATTTTGAAATTGCTTTTTTCTTTAGATCTGTTTGTGGTTTTCCCTGATTATGATGCTAAGACCGAAACGTCATTCTTTCTATTGTGGATAACATTTGTATCTTATTGTTACGTTGTTATTTTTATCATCAATGTTATTTCCCATTGTGATTTCGGAAACGGAAAGATCGAAGTTTAATCTAGTCATCTCATCAGTAATAGCACAAACAGTTTTAAAAAAAAAATTAATAAAAACATTTAATGATCAATTAAAACGTAAACAGAAAACAAAGTATTGGTATCAAATGTTTTTAGGATGCATTCGTTGTAGTTTATTTTAGTTTATGATGGAAATCGGGCCCCAGGGGGGAACATAAGTGCTCTGTTCTTCCCCAACTCAACCCTGAGTCTGGAAACTCAATCATGAAAAACCCCGTAGCACCGCGGACCAAATACTTTGGGTAGATTTTTCCCCAAAACCCCTGCAGCCCTTTAAAGGGGTACTTTTTTTTTGATTTCACTGCAATAGATTTTTTACGTACAAAAATACGCACGGGCGTCCGATCTCAATACCCCGAGACCAGGGGGGAATTTATTATAAAGTCCACGAGAAAAGATCCCAGTCACCGCCGGGGGTTGAACCCGGGGCCTCCAGCACTCGAGGCGGACACCATACCTTGAGACCACCAGCCCCCCACATAAAGATAATACAACAGATAAAACTATTTTTGAGAAATAAATATATGTTAATAAGGAAACTTGGAGGGGGTGGAAAATTGGATATCTTTGGTCATTGATTAAAACAATGGTGACACAAAGAACGAAATTTAAAAACGAGTATGTATTGCTCTTTAAAACTAAAACAAATGAATAATTTTGGCGTGGGGGAGACAGCTGGGGGAACAGGAAACTTACTAGCAAAACCAAAAGTCCTTGTCTATCAAGCCTGTGTCCTTAGTACTCTTCTTATGGCAGTGAAACCTGGACACTTACTCACACCAAGAGAAAATGTGTAAACAGCTTTCATATGCAGTGTCTGCGAAAGAATTCTTGGTATTAAGTGGCAAGACAAATCACAAATACTGAAGTATTGGAAAGATCAGGTTGTGTGACAGGTTTATTCCATGCTCAGTCTTCGTAGACTTAGATGGATAGGACATCTTAGGAGGATGGATGATGGTAGAATACCAAAAGGACATCTTTTTTGGTGAATTACAGATGGGTAAGAGATCTCAGGGTCGGCCTCTACTACGATACAAAAGATGTGTGTAAGCTGGGACATGAATTGTACAGGCATTGATAATGCACATTGGGAGACAAGTCGCCGCTGAACGTGTTGCATGGAGGGCAAACATCAGAACTGGGAGATAAGTACAAAAGGAGAAATTATTGCAGATAAAGTCACACACCCAGCGTGTGAGGCGTAAGATTAGGTGGCAATGTTGGGTGGAAAATGTGTTCACATGCACCCACTAAATGACGAACATTTACAGCGCGAATTATGCCCTTATCAGTCCACATTCGTGCTACAGCCATGGGTAATAGTTATTATGCCCTTTTGAAGCACAAACTATTGTCTGTCAGACGCAAGGGGTCAATGAGGGACAGATATGCCTACAAAAATAAGATTTCTAAGAGCATACATCTTTCCCATTGCAACATACGGCTATGAGATCCGGACACTTACTCAACAAGCTGAACAGCTCATAAACTCCGTTTAATATAGATGGATATCTTGAATCCCAAAAAGAGCAAATGAATCCATACGACAATATCTAAATTGAAGAAGGTAGCTCCCAAAAGACAAAACACCAAAAAATTAAAAATATGTTGATCACTCGAAACGTCATGAAATTTTATAGAGAACACTAATGGAGAGGATATCCCCGGGGAAGAGAGGAGGGGGAAAGGGCCCAAAGGGAAAGATTGTGCAGGATGTGGCAGAAATCTACAGATTGGTGTGGGGGGACGTGGGACATCTTGCCTATGATCGAGGGTTTTCCGAAAGGTTGTTATAGATGTATGGATGTGAAACTTGGACAATGAGCAGTCAGCTGAAAAGCATCTGATGGCTGCGAAATGGGGTTTTTCTGAGGAAAATGCAAAGAATACCATGGACAGACAAAAAACCAAGACCAATTTACTACAGGAGACAAATGAACATCGTAAACTGATTAGAGAAATAGACGTAGACAGTCAAATTTTTTTGGGACTTTTTATGAGAAAGAAATGGATTGGAGAATGTGACAACGGGAAAGATCAAAGGGAACAAAGACCAAGGGAAGACCGAGAGGAAAATCCCTGGATGTCTTGGCCACATGGCATGGACGAAAAGGGAAGACTGAGCTGATCCACGACACTGGTGATCGAGTGAAATGGCGAGTCATGACCGCTCAGGGTTTCAGGCATGGCACATGACTGTTTGATTGATTGTTATGAGAACGAGATTCTGCAAAGAATGTGCTACTGAATAAATGAATGTCCCGACGTAGGTAACCGTCGGGGTTGGAAAACTAACCATTGCAGTGCTTGGGTATTTATGTGTTTCTATCCCATCAACAGGATGTTGCTTTAAATCAAGAGAGGTATTGTTTCTCCCACACAATACATTTTATATTCATAAAACCCTCATCACTGCTCCCAAAACGTTTCTCGACCCCAGCTATTTCACTGTCTCAGACACACCCTTCCCCCCCCCCCCCCAACCAACTCCATGCCCCATGCGCTGCACTGTCCTGTATCCATCTTCGTCCCGGTTGACCCCTTTTTCTCCTCCAAGGGAAACAGGCCCTTTCCCTCACGGTTCTATCCTAGCCGCCATGACATTTAAAATGCCAAAGTAGTTCGTTCCGGGGCGGGGAGCGCAGCGGCCAGACGCTCCCCTTTACGGTCCGGCTGTCACGGGTTTTGCGTAGGAATTTCGACAAATTGACCTGGGCTCCCAGTCGAACAGCCTAAATTGGGTACAGGAAATATCTTGGAAAGTAAAAGCGCCCGATTTAATACTGACTACATCTCTTAGTGCCTGCCGATTAGTTTTTTGATTTTGTTCTTGTTAACTATAGCTCTAGCACCATATGTTCAATACGTCTTGGGCGTGTAAAGGGTCGTAAATTTAATTACTTATTCAGTTCCTTCGGGGACATTATCTATTTATAATCCAGTGTGGTATGCTAAGATTTGTAGAATGCAGTTGTTTTCTTCTTCTTGTCCCTTCTGTAAGTTCATTTGTAATTCTGTCAAAAATGGTACTTAAATCGGTACTTTTAAATCTTTCTCACTACACTTAGATTCAAAAGTTGTAGCCTCAGAGAGGACGTAAGACCTGATTCGTAATTTTTACTTTTTAAAATATCTTTCCACAACCCAAAATATCAACAATCAGCTGAAAGATGCTGATTTGACAGCGATGTCCTGTAAAAAGATATGCGATTTTTTTTTAAAAGTATATATATAATACTCCTGGATTCCCCGGTTGAGGGGTTAGCAACTTTTTCCGTAAACCCCCAATACTCTCGTGGTTGATGTGAGCGCACGAGAATTGGAAGCGGTTCGAGTCGCCCAGAGACTTATGAGAGTATGGAGCCCGGGCGCTCAGAAAAACGTGGGTGGTGATGAGCGTATCTAGCCTACGAATCAAATGCAGATAAAAGATGCTGATGGACCCCAATATCTTGAAAAAGAAAAAAAAGGATGGACACGCGGGGGGAAAAAAAAAAAAAAAAATAAAATAAATTTTTTTATTTTAAAATAAAAAATTTTTTA
>JACEFZ010010779.1:225000-281094 GCA_014155875.1 Cepaea nemoralis | reverse complement strand
TTTTCTTTTTTTCCTTTTCCCTTTTTTTTTTCCCCCCGCTGTTTTGGATCTTTTTGGGGGTGGGCTGCCATCGGTCTTTCTTGTAGTAGCTTCCGTTGCTGTGATTGTAGTTACAGGTGATTGGTTGCTTGCAGGCAGGTTCTCGGCGTTCGTCTTCTTCGAGGACTTGGCGGCTCCCACGCCACACATCTTGTGGGACCTGCTGTTTCTTAGTGTTGGTCTTACGTATCATTTTCCTACCCCGTATCAGGCTTCTTGACAATATAAGGCGACTGTCTTAATAGCGCTCGAGAGACCATTTGTTGTCTCCCTCTCTCGGCCTGCCTAGTTTACTCCAGAGGAAAGGTAACGCCAATACATATAGAACAGTGGTTCTCAACCGGTGGGGAATTCCCCCCTAGGGGGAATTTTAGGGTTTCCAGGGGGGGGGGGAATTAAGATTATTTCAAGATGGCGTTAATACAAGAACCGATTACTTGATATTGTTTTTTCCTTTATAGTTTACGGTTCTGTACGTTTCACCCTTCTAAAATTCATTTTATAAAGTAAGCAGACCCACAAATCTCGTTTTATGTGGACGTCTAGACTTGTTTTAGTATGTGCTATTAAATTTAGGTTCCATTATTACGTATACTGTGTAAAGGGGGTGGGGGATTTGTAGGTAGGAAATACGAAAGGCGGGGAATGACGTTCTGAAAATATGGTGAAGGGGCGCACGGGCCAAATTTTTAGGTAGGAAATACGAAAGGGGGGGGGGGGAGGAATGACGTTCTGAAAATATGGTGAAGGGGGGCACGGGCCAAAAAAGGTTGAGAACCACTGATATAGAACACGGCAAACTGCACAAACTTTCGGGTCAGCAAAGCACGGCCATAACTATCGGCAGATATTAGGCGAAAGGAAAGGGCGTAAAGTAAAAGATCCATATTCATGCATATAGGCGTATTGAATATATTGATCTGCTTTTAATTTAACCGCAGATGGTGATCTGAATCTTCATCTGCACCTCTAAAAACTGTTAGTCATGTAGAGAAATCTAAATATTTGGCCACTGCAAATATTAATTTGATTTTCTGTATTTTGGACTGGTGATACCCACCTTGCGTTGTGTACTCTTTTATTTGGATGAGGGGAAAAAAAAAATTTCGTATATTTTTATTTCCTGCCCAAAATAATGCGTGAATAATTCCCAATTTTCATTTATGAGTGCGCGTTCCCTCGTGATTTCTTAACAACCCGTATTATCCGATCCTATGTTGGCATTCAGGTCATTCATTAAAACTGTGATATTGCTGCTTCTTATATTAACATCATCATCCAGTGCTTTGTCGGCTGGCATGGGCGATCATCCCTCTCCACGAATTGCGATCTCCGACAGCATGGATCAATTCGTGTGTTGACGACCCCCTTCCGTGCCATGACACAAGACTGTCAAGAATTTTCTCAAGCTGTCTTCCTCTATCACTCTTTCCACAAATCTTTCCAGTTGTAACAACATGTTCCAGTATTTGACTTCTCATAATGTGGCCAACAATTGAATCAGCTTCTTTCTGATGTTTGTGATAAATTGTCTTTGTGACTTAGCCTTCCTCAAAATGTCCAGAGTGCTCATTTTGGCTGTCCAATTAATTGATTTAATCAATTTACGATTTTCATTTGTCTCCTGTAGTACTTGGTCATTGGTTTTTCTGTCTGTCTAATAATTAATTAATTAATAAGACTATTATCTTGGGTAAAGAAAAGAACAAATGCATCCATACTTCAAGAGTTGAATATTGAAGATGGTTGGCTATTAAACACGATAAAACAAAGAAAATTGAAGTATTTTGGTAACTTGAAACGTCACGAAAGTTTGGAGAGAACAATAATGGAAGGGTATATGCCTGGGAAGAGAGGAAGAGGAAGGCCAAAGAGAAGATGGGTGCAGGATGTGGCGGATGATCTCCAGATGGGTGTATCAGACGCGGGACATCTTGCTTGTGATCGAGAGGTTTTCCGGAAGGTTGTTATGGGAGCGAGGTTCTGCAAAGGACATGCTACTGAATGAATGAATGAATTAATTAATTTTCAGCATGCTTCTATAAAACCACATCTCTAAGGCTTCCGAGGATTTTTTCGCCTGTTTAACTATTTGTCTGGGGTTGGAATTAAATTGTAAGAAGACACAGGTTATAGTCGTCACTAGGAAGAACGAAGTACCACAATGTAATATACAAGTAAATGGGAATATTCTTCAACAAGTGAATCGATACAATTATCTCGGAACAGTCATAACATCTTATGAGAGATGCATTGAAGAGATTAGAACAAGAATCGCCATGGCGAAAGTAGCCTTTAGCAAGATGAAAAACATTCCGACCAATAAAAAGATGTCAATTGAAACGAGAAAAAGAGTGTTGAGGGGATACATAGAGCCTGTTCTTTTGTATGGATGTGAAACTTGGACAATGTGCAGTCAAGCTGAAAAACATCTGATGGCTGCAGAAATGTGGTTTCTGAGGAAAATGCAAAGAATACCACGGACAGACAAAAAAACCAATGACCAAGTACTACAGGAGACAAATGAAAATCGTAAATTGATTAGAGAAATTAGACGTAGACAGCTAAATTTTTTTGGACATGTTATGAGAAAAAATGGATTGGAGAACTTAGTGACAACTGGCAAGATAGAAGGGAACAGACCAAGAGGAAGACCGAGAGGAAAATACCTGGATGGCTTGGCCACATGGCATGGACGAGACAGGAACACTGAGCTGATCCACGACGCTGGTGATCGAGTGAAATAGCGAGTCATGACCGCCCACGCTTTCCGGCATGGCACATGATTGATTGATTGATTGAACTATTTGTCTAGGATTTGCAGCCGTATATTAAAGCTGGTTATGTGTAACACGTAAGAACTTGGATGATAGACCTGGCTAAAGAAAACACATTTTAAGGCTGTCGCTTTGGCCATGGCCGAGTTACACTTGTTCCTGCAGCGAGGCGCTGTCGTCATTTGACAGCGACAGTTCGGAATCCGTGTAGCTTAATTATAACATATTTTTATGTTGTATAGTGTATCCTCTAATCTCTGCGTCTTTCTTCTGCTTCTGCGAACGCCAAACAATACATGTGAGTGTTTTTATGAACTGGCTTAGTGGCCTCAAAAGGTTCTCCAATCGATATTTCTGTGTAGAGCATTAATTTGTAGTCAATTTTCGGCTATTATGACTAACCAGCGCAATGAATTGGCCTTGACTTATAAAATGTAAAAGTCGGCCAAGTACTCCATACTGCGCTCGCTATTTGTACAAGTGCTCCGACCCCCTAATTACTTATTCTTTTATGGGTTACCTGGGGAAATGTCACGTAATGACAGACATATTTGGGGAAATGATTGTCTGCAAAATGTCAATGCAGCTTAGTGATGACTGTTCAGATTTGGAGGTTTTGTCAAACAAACGGAAAATGGAGTTAACTCTTTTCCGCCATTTATGGGGATATGATGCTTGTTCCACATTTTCACAGACTAATGGGCACTGGATAGATGATGGAGTTGGTGTCACGTCGGTGGCCTCTATTTCACGCAGTATTGCATCGTGCTTCTTTTTGGTTGCTGGGTGTACTTGGAAGCCTAGGTTAGTTTAATAGAAATCCTGTCTCGAGGGGGATTTGAACACAAGACCAACTGGGAGGAGAAGCACGCCTGCTGGCCATGCGCTACTGTGGTTCCGTCTTTGGGGGTTTCAGTTAGTGGTTTATTTGCTCTTTGGGCGTTTGATTTTGTGATAAATAGGGTCTTTAAGCTTGTGAGTTAGTGATATATAGAGACCTTTAAGCTTATGAGTTAGTGATATATAGAGACTTTAAGCTTATGAGTTAGTAGTACATAGTGTTTTTAGGCTTGCAAATTAGTGATACATTGAATCTTTGAATCAGTGATACAGAGAGAGTTTAAGCTTATGAGTTAGTGGTACAGAGGGTTTTTAAGTTTATGAGCGAGTGGTGCATAGAGTTTTCGAGTTTGTGAGTTAGTAATACATAGCGTCTGTAAGAATAGCCTCTTTAGATTCATTTTCTAAATTGCTTTTTAAGCATACAACCTGCATAGTTGGATACCTCGTGAAAAAACAAATCCAACAGTACCTTATTCAAGTCGGTAGGTCATTTTTAAGCCGAAATATTAAAGTTTGTGTGTCAGTTTATCATTTAATAGGAACATATAGAAGAAAACGGTTTTGACCTTTCCACTTTTTGTGACCCTACCTACACACTCATACATGTTTTGGTTATACTGTCGTCAAGGAGATTAACACTGCCGCTGTCAAACTCAAGAACAGATAGCTCTGACAGTTTATACACACACACACACACACACACACACACACACACACACACAAATATATACATCTCGACGTCATGCTGTGATGACGTCAGACGCAGCGCGTGACTACACGCTCGGGCTTGTCAACAACGTTAAGCCTTCGGCGTAGATGCATTTTGACAAAAGAAGTCCCGTTAGAAAGATGCAAAATTATCAATGATGTGGTCCATGTAGAGTGATAAAAATTTACAAATAAATGCTATAATGGGTGTTGAAAGCAAACATGCATTCATTGGCATTGCAATTGCTATGAATATTCCATAACAATATTAAATGTTCATAGATGGATGACAACTGCTATCTCCCGCCATTGGAATACCACAATATACAGCATGCCATCTTTATAATTTCAGTTTGATATGGGATTGCCAACTCTACTAGTCGAAAACTACATAATTATAAGTAAAATTGGATGATAAAGTTTTAAAAAAAAAACACACACACACTATAACAATGCACAAAGTCTAGTTAAAACGGAATTGACGGGTGTACTTACGTCTTATAAAGTCAGTCTGTACTTTCGTCTAGGATGCGAATTTGAGAAGACAAGAGGTATAGATTCGTAACTCATGGAGAGAAACATAATATCCAGTAATCAATTTCTGTTTTAATTCGATCTTGAAATAATCGGGGAATTTAACGTCATCAGTACTATATATATCCTTAAACCGGAGACACAAAAACAATAAACCGAAAATCAACGCAAAAACGTCTCCGGTAAAATACGGCAAAACTGAAATTTAGTGCCTACTATGAGGTAGTGATAGATACACAGGGTCTTTAAGATTGTGAGTTAGTGATACAGTCTGTAAGATTGTGAGTTAGTTATATAAGGGGTCTATAGAATTGAAGAAAACGACACAAGGCAGACAATAATGAAGTGGAATGGATTTTTTTATTTTTATTTTGCGCTCGCTGGCATTTGAACACAAACGTAGTCCATACACGTGCTTCTGCTTCTAGTACACTGAACATATTTTTGCGTGCGGATTAGCTTTCCCGATTACCAGTGTCCCTCACCATCAGACGAAACCACCCAGGCTTCAAAGGCACTTGTAATTTACGTCCTCAAGTCAAGGACGAGACGTCAGCATTTTAATCCAACTGAGCGGTATAGGGGTTGAACCCGATCTCGGTATCAGCACACCGGACGTTTAGGAACGATCGCTCTTAATCACTTGGCCACGCTGAGCTCCCAATGACAGGGCCAGGAAGCTTCACTTCCAAGGGTTGAAATAAAAGTGTCCATGAGCGGGTGTGTTGGTGTAACGGCTAGGACGTTCTGTCCATAATGACGCGAGTGCAGTCGGACTAGGGTTCTCATCATTCCCTATCAGAGGAGAAACATTGGCCAGCTAATCCCTCGTGCGCTCAGGCTTATAGAATGTGATGATCCTAACACTTCTCATACCCTGGGCAGTTCCGTGCCCATCATCATCATCATCATCATCATCATCATCATCATCATCATCATCATCATCATCAGCATGTGCCATGCCGGTAAGCGTGGGTGGTCAAATTTCACCATCTCACTAGATCAGCAGAGTTGTGGATAAGTTCAGTGTTCTTGTCTCCACCATACAACGGCCTTATTAATATCATTTATTAACAATAAAGGACGTGAAAGTAAATAAAGGAGCCTTTAGCACGCCTTAAATAGCATGGGGCATATGGTGCTAAACCCACATTGTTATAAACCAATTGGCACTCGGTGGGCATGTGAAGTGTTCAGTATGATTTGGGACGCGTTTACTGCCCAAGACATTTCATGGTGTCCATTTTAGCTGGATTATCCTGCGAGCCAGTGTCAATGTTAATAATTCGAATCGACCTGTTTATTAAAATTGTCACCTCTGAAGTCGGAGTGGGTTCGACTGATGGCGAGGGACACCAATAATAGGGAAAGCTAATTCACACTCAAAAATCAGTCCAGTGCACTAGAAGTAGTAGCTCGTGTATGGACTACGTTTGAATTTAAAGCGAGAGAACGAGGGAGGGGGGGGGGGGTTTAAAGTGTCGATGGTCAATAGTTTGGGAACCATTCGTCAAGGCAATCCCTGACACAGAAAATGAGAACCGCTAAAATATTTCGGCTTTTGAAAACAAACACAAGTTTGTCAATATCCCGCGTACAGTCACCAGGTCACCTAGTTATGAAATTGGATAAAAGTGCCGCTTTGCTGGTTGTTTGACAACACGATCATTAGTTCTCATGACCTTATCTGCTCTTACATTGTTGTACTGGTCGGTGTGTCATGTTTCAGTGCACTTTCTTTGTTTGTTTGTCGGGAACAACTGGAACATGGGCCCAAGGACGAATTAAGAACTTTCGGCAGCACGAAGCACTTAAAATATGCTGGTGCCACTGGCTCTCTCTCTCTCTCTCTCTCTCTCTCTCTCTCTCTCTCTCTCTCTCTCTCTCTCTCTCTCTCTCTCTCTCTCTCTCTCTCTTTCACTCTGCCTCACTCAAATTATATATATATCCCCCTCCATTCCTCTCTTCGTTCGATCGCTCGTTCGTTCATTCTCTCTCTCTCTCTCTCTCTTTAACTTTGCCTCACTCAAATTATATATATATCCCCCTCCATTCCTCTCTTCGTTCGATCGCTCGTTCGTTCATTGTCTCTCTCTCTCTCTCTGTCTGCCTCTCTATGTGTGTATCTTTATCCATCCACTCTCTTCGTTCGTTCGTTATCTGCCTCTCTCTCTCTCTCTCTCTCTCTCTTTCACTCTGCCTCACTCAATGTATATATATCCCCCTCCATTCCTCTCTTCGTTCGATCGCTCGTTCGTTCATTGTCTCTCTCTCTCTCTCTCTCTCTCTCTGTTTGCCTCTCGTTCTGCCTCTCTATGGGTGTATCTCTATCCATCCTCTCTCTTCGTTCGTTATCTGCCTCTCTCTCTCTCTCTCTCTCTCACTATCTTTCACTCTGTCTCACTCAGTGTGTATCTCTTTTCGTTCGATCGCTCGTTCGTTCTCTCTCCCCCTCTCTGGGTGTATCCATATCCATCCTTTCACTTCATTCGTTCTGTCTGCCCCCCCCCCCCGTCTCTCCGTCTTTGAAGATGAAATAATCTATGAAAAAGAGTGATAGAAGGGCAGAATGTTAAACGGGTCTGTGTGCCCAATTCTTAATAATAAAGAATCAAGTTCGTTCGTTCTTTCGTGTAGTTGCATCGGTGTGTGTTTGTTGTTTGTGTGCTCACAACCACATCATCTTTATCATACAAAACTAAATCTCCGCCCTTAAGTCAGATATGACTGAGCTACTATCTGACAGTAGACAGTACTATCTGCTTTCTTTTTGCGCCGAATGCTGGGCGGCGCTTACCAAACCCTGACATCTCACACTGTGCCAGCGGCTTCAGGCGGAGGAGAACAATTGGGAGGGTACAAGCGTTATCCTAGTGTGAGAAAATGCACCCTGAAGACTAAATGTCGTGGAAGAGCAGACCAGGCCCTAAGCCTTGGTCGGCAACTGGTCTAGGACGGAAGCGCCGACAGGCGGACAGTATTAACACTGTTTTGCTGATCCGGCAGCTTCTGCAGCTCGTCTTTTTCCAGATGCATTATCGTCACCTTTCCTCTGGAGTAAACTAGGCAGGCCGAGAGAGGGATCATGCTGCATGGTCAACACATGGTCTCTAAATTCAGCCCAGGCTTTGTGTTATGGAGAGGTATAACTCCATTTCACAAACTATCGTCTACCAAGACAGCAAGATGCCAGTGAAATCTCCGCCCTGAGGATCAGCAGTATCAGCTAATAAATACAACCATAGCTCCGAACACATCTGCTGTTGCTGCTGCGCCTGCTGCTGAGTCGTACCCAGAGCTTACTACATAAACAGCAACAGTAAGAACAATAATAGTAGCAACAGGTTATTTGGACTAAAGTGTTGACTTCTCGTTCTTGACTTGAGGACGTAAATTACAAGTACCTCAGAAGTCGGAATGGGCTCGCTTAATGACAAGGAACACCGCTAATCGGGAAAGCTAATCCACAGGCAAAAATCAGTCCATTTCACTAGAAGTAGTAGCAAGTACATGGATTCCGCTTCAGTTCAAAACGAGAAAATGCAATATATATATATATAACAAGGACAACAATAATGACATCAACATCGTTACCAACAACAACAGCAACAACGCACTTCCTATTTTATCGCCATTATCCAAATCTGATAACCGATCTTGTATTCTCTGCCTTACCTGCTGAGACAGCAGTCACGGTTCAAACCCCAGCGGAGGCAGGGTCCAGTTACGTTTCATGGATTGATCCATCTTCACACAAAAGGGTACCAGACACATCTCAGGATTTTCTGAGACTTTGTCATAGAGGGAAGGCCGATGAGGTAGGGAATTGGCTACCTGACCTCATGTGTCATGGCCTACAGTATGTGAAGGACTACACTTTATACCCTAGACGGCAGTCTCTGCTGTGTGTAACATCATTTGGTGAATTCTCATCATCACCAAGTGCCATGCCGATAAGCGTTGGCGGCCTATCTCACACGATCACCACAGTCGTGGATCAGCTCTGTGTTCTTGTCCTCTACCGAGCGAAGCTGCTCCTTATGGAGCACTCATTTACGCCGTTTCTCTGAATTTCTAGGCATTTTTAAAGATGGTAGTTTGCCATTACTGTCCTTCTTAGCAATGACCATACTGGTCGATGACTGTATGTAGCTAAATGGAACACGTAAGCCACTCTACCTCTACAAGGTGGAGACACATCAGATTAACGATCCATTTATTTTTCATTAACCCTTTCCCGTTCAATATAAGAAGAGAAGTTATAACTAAGGTCCATCCCGGCCTCATATTAATAATCATGTGACCGAATCGGTCACATTTCGCATATAAATCGGAAAGGAATTGTCACCCAGGGGGGTAATTGATTTGGACGCATCAGAGAAATTTGAATAACGAAGACATAAACAATAGATTGCGCGATTTATTGCCTGGCATATTACGCTGCATGTCGTCAGTTACATACTGCAGAAATAAGAGAAAATAACTGCTATTTAACTCCCTTTAGATGTTGCTCGTCACACTTCAGGAGAGTCTCCGTGGCGGAATAGTCACGCCGTCTTCTTAGCGCAGGTTCTATTCCGGACTACATCATTCAGTTCACGAGTGCAGTTTTCCGGACTACTAGGGGGTCGTCGCTGGAGCTATCGAGCTCATGCTTTGTGCGACGATTTCGGCAGGTCGTCCTGCAGAAAGAGACCAAGCCATATAGGATTATTTTTTGGGGGCGCTCGCTCGCTTTGAACTCAAGCGTAGTTGATAACACTACTTCTAGTAGTGCTGGACTGAATTTTGCGTGTGGATTAGCTTTCCCTATTAACAGTGTCCCTCGCCATCAGGCGAACCCACTCCGTTCTCGAGAGGTAGCCATATGGGAGAACACCCGATGCAACGAAGTCGGGCCTCGTAGCTTTCAACCCAATTTTTGTAACCGTCACACTTCAAATTAGACCTCACCAAGTTTTGTCTTTCTTTGCGGCAAAGACTGAATTAAGTGCACTTTTTTCACCCATAAATTCCGGGGGGAATCCCCAGCAGCTGACATGTTAAGATGGGTTATTAAGGCAGTCGGTCAGAGGGCAGTAGCACCATTTCTCAACAACTGCTACTGGCCTTTT
This sequence comes from Cepaea nemoralis, assembly GCA_014155875.1. Taxonomy (NCBI): domain Eukaryota; kingdom Metazoa; phylum Mollusca; class Gastropoda; order Stylommatophora; family Helicidae; genus Cepaea; species Cepaea nemoralis. The sequence continues at coordinate 271,079 of JACEFZ010010779.1, read as the reverse complement.
TACAAGACAAGACATAGTTAATGATGCAAAACAGGCCAAAGGTCAGTATCTCTGACATTCAGAACTTGGCCATAGGTGTTTACATTTATCTGGCCAAGATGGTTGTCGTGAAGATCAAGGTAGACGTGGTAACTTAGCGACTAGACGCTCACCTGTCGTACCGGAGATCTTAGATTGATTCGCATCAGGGCGGTTTAGAATTTTTTTTCAACTAACCTGGGCCCATGGTGGACCCAGACTTAAATAGGTACCAGGGCATGTCTTGGGAAAGGAAGGCAGCCTGCGTGATACAGATCGCATAACTCACTTAGTGCAGTTTGGTCTATAAGAATAGGGGCTTAACTCTACATATTCAAGATACCTTAGGCATATAAGTGGGACGTTTTCTGACTATACATAACTCACTTTACGGTACTTTCTTTACTTAATTTACCCACTTTACTTAATTTACTCACGATACTTAATTTATTAATTATATTCACTTTACCCACTGTACTCTCTTTGCTTTACTCACTCTTTACTTTACTCACTGAACTCTCTTTACTTTACTCACTGTACTTTACTCACTGTACTCTCTTTATTCACTGCAATCACTGTACTCACGTTATTTTACTCACTGTACTCTTTTTACTTTACTCACTGTACTTTACTCACTTTACTTTACTCACTGTACTCACTTTACATTACTCACTGTACTCACTTTACTTTACTCACTGTACTCTCTTTACTTTACTCACTGTACTCACTTTACTTTACTCACTGTACTCTCTTTACTTTACTCACTGTACTCTCTTTACTTTACTCACTGTACTCACTTTACTTTACTCACTGTACTCTCTTTACTTTACTCACTGTACTCTCTTTACTCACTGCACACACTGTACTCACTGTACTCACGCGCTGATAGCACAATCCTTGAAGCTGCACAATTTAAACAAGAGAACAGCTATACAATAACAACCTAAAGGACTACAAAATACGAATCTTAAAGTGACAAATATGGGTTCCAAATGTTGCTGTATGTAGCCGAGGCGCGGTGTTGGGGTGAGCGCCCAACATTGCTCAAATACCTCAATGGCTCGTGAATACATAACCTATGCAGCAAAAGTCCAACTCCTGGCCTTCACGTGGCGGGCCTGTTTAAACTAACAGGAGAAGGGGCGACGGCGAGTCTCTGGCGCCGGAAAATAACCAGTATGCTCTAGATGTGTATGCACGTACATGCATGCGCAGACAGGCGTGTGCGCGCGTACACATCTACACTCGAGTGAGACCACAGTCTGCTCTAGCAAAGAAAGGTGCTGAAGACGGAGGCAACCAGCCAAGAGGCGCACCACAGAAATCAGGATGCCACGCAATCACGCAAAATGGAATATGTCGACTACTGCTAATCGTTATGGTGCTCGCCCTGCTTTGGACCCCCAGGCAGGTGCAGTGCCGGGCCCTATGTCTCGAAAGGGTCCAACCCCAACTACTGGAGGTCCTTCTCAGATGTCCTGTGGAGCCAGGGGACATGAGAATAGGACGACTGGCCATACTAAACTAAGACTTAAAATAATGCACTGGAATGCGGAGGGAGTCAGCAACAAAAAAGTAGAATTAGAAAACATCCTGGACAAAGAGAAAGTAAGCATATGTTGCTTGCAAGAAACTCACCTCAATGAAAATATAGCCTTCAAAATCAGAGGCTACCAGTGTTACCGATCTGACCGAAAGAACAGGCGAAAAGGTGGGATACTGACCCTTGTAAGAAATAACATCATGGCTTCCCAAATCAAAGTCTACATGGAAGGGGCTGAGTATCAGACACTTAAACTTAAGACAGGTAATACAGATCTACATCTGATCAATTACTACTGTCCAAGTGACCGCCCACAGGCACTGAACACTCTACCACTAAAAGAAAAAAATGATTGTGTGTGGCGATTTCAACAGCCACTCGCAGAGCTGGGGCTATGATCACATGGACCAGAGAGGAGAGAGACTGGAAGACTGGCAAGATGAGAATAGATTCATGTTGATTAACAAGCCGTCCGACCCACATACTTTCTACTCGAGATCATGGCACTCTACAACTACACCTGACCTGGCTTTTCATTCACCAGACCTGGAGTGGAACATTACACGAACTGTTGGGAAACAACTTGGTGGCAGTGACCATCGGCCAGTCTTTCTAACCGTAGAAAATGAGCTTGTAAGTGAAAGCAGCACCCTCTCGAGGTGGAACTACAAGAAAGCAGACTGGGCAATGTACAAGCATCGCACCAGCATACTGGTTAGAAACCTGAACACTGAGAAAGACATAAATAAAGCAGTTGAAGAGTTTGGGAAATGCATACTACAGGCAGCGCGAGAAACAGTACCAAGAGGAGCCCGTAAACAATATAAACCCTACTGGAGTAGTGAACTGGAACAGTTGCATAATGATGTTGAAGTGTGTAGAAAGCAAGCAGAGGCCACACCCAGCCAAGAGCACCACAATAAATTCCAGCATGCAAAAGCCAAATTTCAAAGGGCCAAGCTGCAGGCTAGACGGAAAAGCTGGCAGGAGAAAACAGAGTCTCTGAACTTTGAAAGAGACACAAGGAAATTGTGGAAGCTAATAAAACAGCTTAATGACGAGGGCACAGGGAGAAACTCAAAAATTGCACTACATAAAGATGGAAAAATCTTAACAAGAAAGCAAGCAGCTGACCATTTTGCGGACTCGTTCGCACAAGATAGCAATATCAAAATTAGTCCAGAGAAACAACAAGAGATTCGAGAGAAACGACAACATACAGGACAGAAGGAAATAGTACATGAGGTTCTGGAGGCACCCATCACAATCAGCGAACTGGAGCTAGCCATATCAAAACTGAAAATGAGAAAGTCACCAGGAGCTGATGGTATCTCCAATGAAATGATCAGGAACCTAGGAACAGAGGCCAAAACAAAGCTGTTGCAGATCTTCAATAACAGCTGGACCTTAGGCAGTGTTCCACAAGCCTGGAGAGAAGCAATCATGATACCCCTCCTAAAATCAGGGAAAGATGGTTCCATTGCCTCTAGCTACAGACCAATTAGCCTCACCAGCTGTCTCTGCAAAACACTGGAGCGCATCATCAATCACAGACTGCAGTGGTACATTGAAAGTAAAAACATCCTTGTGCCACAGCAGGCTGGCTTTAGGCAGTGCTACTCTACGGAAGATCAGACAACCTACCTCTCTCAAGAAATTGAGGATGCATTCCAAGAGAAGAAGCTGGTGCTTGCGGCATGGATAGATCTGAAGAAAGCCTTTGACAAAGTCTGGAAAGAAGGTCTGATGAAGAAACTGAGAAACTGCAAAGTCAATGGAAGAATGTACAAATGGGTGAAAGCATACTTGCACAACAGAAGAGCCCGAGTACAGATAGACGGACTCAAGAGCAAGAAAGTACTACTGCGTCACGGTGTCCCCCAGGGCGGAGTCTTGTCCCCCACACTTTTTCTAATCTTCATCAATGATCTTGTTGCTCACCTACCGCATGGAATTAAAGCGGCAATGTACGCCGATGACCTGGTTCTATGGAGCACAAATGAATATGCATCAGTGGCCACCAGATTGCTACAAAGAGCTGTAGATATATTTGCTGTATGGGCAAATAGATGGTGTGTCAGCATAAACACTGACAAGTGCAGCACAACCCTATTTACCCTCTCTCCAAAACAAAAGGCAGGGATCATCCAGATAAATGGAACACCCCTAAGAGAAGATACCTTGGAGTAACATTTGATGGCAAGCTGACATGGAGAAAGCACATCAACAAAGCAGTAGCAAAAGCCAGAAGGAAAATAGCCATCCTGAGAAAGCTAAGTGGAACCACATGGGGAGCCAGTACGAAAATACTTAGCAAAGTTTACCAACAGAGCATACGACCACACCTGGAATATGGGTCAACTGCGTGGTGTTCAGCATCAAATACCACACTACAAGAGCTGGACAAGGTGCAAAATCAAGCACTTAGAGTCACCACAGGAGGGATGGAGATCAACCCCTATAGTGGAAATGGAGAAGATGGGGAGGACACAGGCACTGAGTGAGCGCAGAGATACGAAAACGCTAATACAAGCAGAAAAGTTCCTCAGCTTGCCAGGCCACCCTATGAAGAACAGATTTGAAAACCTAGCTATGGGGCGGTTGAAAAGAAGTAGTTTTATCCACCAGGCCAAACGACTCTGCAGAGAAACCACTGATTTGCCCACAGTTGGTATCCCCCTAACAACTATTCCAGAGCGAACTCCATGGAAAGATGAGCATAGACTATCGTTACAAATCCAGACTAAAGTGAGAGGAATATTTGACAAGGAAGAACAGAACAGTGTGCAGCGCAGAACAGCCACTCTCAGCTTCCTTGATGAAGAATACCCACAGGACCTCTGGATCCGAGTCTACACAGATGGGTCAGCACAAAATGCTGTTCGAAATGGAGGAGCGGGAGTGTACATAGAATACCCAAATAATACTAGGGACACAGCCAGAGTACCCACAGGAAAGTACTGCCATAACTATGATGCCGAAATTGAGGCAATCAAGATAGCAACAGAGAAATTACTAAATAACAGCAATGGTACTCAACCTGTGGTGCTACTAACAGATGCAAAATCAGTACTCGAGGGGGCTCCTCTCTGGGAAATTGCCAGTACTAAGGACAACTACTTTCTGAACTTAGCAGTCAGCATAAAGTCACCATACAGTGGATACCATCCCACTGTGGAGTACCCGGAAACGACAGAGCTGATCAATTGGCTAAGGAAGGAGCCAAAGAAGAACAGCTTGATGTGCCCGTTACATACCACCAAAAGAAAAGAATGATCAAATCAGTCAGAAAGCCACCAAAACCTGCTCAAGATGACTACCACGTTTATGGACAGACCAGAACAAGTCATTATTCTGCGCCTCAGAACAGGACACAATAGATTACGCAACCACATGTATACAAAATTCAAGATTGGTGAAACAGCCATGTGCACATGTGGATTGGCGTCGCAGACAGCAGAGCACATACTCCAAGACTGCCCAAAATATAACATATCTAGGCAAACCTTCTGGCCTAGAGAGACGACAGTGGAAGATAAACTCTATGGACCACTGTGTGAACTGAAAAAAACAGTTCAATTCATGCAAGAGACGACATTGCAGATATAGACATATTTCAAGCGAACGAAAGAAGAAGAAGAAGTGACAAATATGTTTATTTGAATCTTAGTGGACGAAACCTCTGAAGACTGAGGTATAACCCTTATGCCCCATGCAGGGATCTTCCGGTTATCTTTGTCCCGAAAAGAGCTAACATATATGGGAGTGTAGTTTGTGTAGACACATTTTCTCCCGACTCGACACCGAATTACCATCTCCACGGGGACTGTAATGAGTAACTTTCCTTGCTAAGAAATTAGCGGGGTGTTTAAAACTGGTACTGGAACTTCGTACTTGCTTAGAGGCATATTAGGGTGTAAATAGGTCATGACTCGGTAGACTACATACGGCATGGATGAGGTTGGTCATGCTTCCTCCAAGGGTTGTTGGTGGCTCGTTGTCAGCGGACTCCAGCCCGGTGTCCTAGGAAAGTGTTTTGTGGTCAGACGTAACGTGTCAGTGATTGTCAATGTTAGTTTGTCATATTCAGGCATTGATTGACCGTTGACGTCTTGTCATATTCAGGCACTGATTGACTGTTGACGTCTTGTAATATTCAGACATTGATTGACCGTTGACGTCTTGTCATATTCAGACCTTGATTGACTGTTGATGTCTTGTCGTATTCAGGCATTGATTGACCGTTGACGTCTTGTCATATTCAGACATTGATTGACCGTTGATGTCTTGTCATATTCAGACCTTGATTGACTGTTGATGTCTTGTCGTATTCAGACATTGATTGACCGTTGACGTCTTGTCATATTCAGACCTTGATTGACTGTTGATGTCTTGTCGTATTCAGGCATTGATTGACCGTTGACGTCTTGTCATTTTCAAGCATTGATTGACCGTTGATGTCTTGTCATATTCAGACCTTGATTGACTGTTGATGTCTTGTCGTATTCAGGCATTGATTGACCGTTGATGTCTTGTCATATTCAGACCTTGATTGACTGTTGATGTCTTGTCGTATTCAGGCATTGATTGACCGTTGACGTCTTGTCATATTCAGGCATTGATTGACCGTTGACGTCTTGTCATATTCAGACCTTGATTGACTGTTGATGTCTTGTCGTATTCAGGCATTGATTGACTGTTGACGTCTTGTCATATTCAGGCATTGATTGACCGTTGACTTCTTGCCATATTCAGGCATTGATTGACCATTGACGTCTTATCATATTCAGGCATTGATTGACAGTTGACCTCCTGTCATATTCAGGCATTGATAGACCGCTAACATCTTGTCATATGCATGCATTGATTGACCCTTGTCTTGTCATACTGATCAGAAGTATTTAAGGATAAATGTTTGCTGCTAATTATTTGACTTCCAAGTAAAAACATTCAGACTGTAATATGTATTAAAGATAACCGCCGCCAAAGCATGAAACCACACAGCCGAATTATAACAATAACAAGTAACTGAGCAAAAATGGAGTATTATAACATCTCGTGTATAATGCGCACTATTTTTTACCATAATTTTCTTTTCTAATTACGGGTGCATATTATAACATAATTGTCTGTATCCTTGAGCAGGATATTGGCGCATGATATTTCAGACGGGGTAAGGGTTCGTTGGAATCATGTGAATAGTGTGGAAGAACAGATAAATGATGATGGCCTGGGGAGAATGCACAAGAGGAACTGACTAACACTCAGACGAAAAGTCAGACACATAATTAGACTGCATCTAGCACAATTATTATTTGGGCTTTTCGTTGACTGTTGAAGTCGGGGGCAGAGCGTACGGCAACGCCCAGAGTGCCGCGGTGTCTATTCTTGACTCAACTCTGCTCAACTTGACTGTAATAATATGAGAACCGTTGCCAAGTGCGTACTCTTCCCCCCCCCCCCCCCTTTTCAGTCCAAATTGCCTGATGTTGTATGTTGCTGACAAAGCATTGTGCATAACATTTTTGCAGATTAGCCTAGTTCTTTTCAAACGATTGCATTCACCGCCTAACATTGACTGGTCGGATAATCTTAGAAGAGCAGGATAATAGTAAGTAATCAAAACGTATTTGCCACTCAGGCGATTGATTTCATACTGCGGGCAACAGCTACAGCTGTACGTAGAACATTGTTAACAAGTCCACACGTTGGATGTTTACTTTTGTCGTTGTCGAATTTTGGCAGCCATTTTCTGTGTATATGAACATTATTCTTAATATTTGATAGCCTTGGGATTTTCCTTCAGCTCGTTTCGTTCTGAGTTATACATACGTATACTTACTGTGTACAGGGACTTACACAGGTACACGCGCACTCACACTCATACGCATACACATACGCAATCACAAAGTAAAGTAATGTAAAAGAAAAGGACAATTTTACTTGCCTTACCACGCATTAAATAAGAAAGAACGTAGAAGCGACATAGATGTGGTTTCTGAGACGAATGATACGAATACCTTGGACTGCCAGAGTAACCAACAACGACTGCCTAAAAGAGGCTACAGAAACCAGAACACTATACACAACAATAAGAAAGAGACAAACAGTTTGTTTATGTCATTAGATGAGAATAGAGGCATTGGAGAACATCGTGACAACTGGAAAGATCACTGGGAAAAGAGGCAGAACCAGACCAAAAGAAATAATGCATGAGACGGTGGATGGAGGAATATCATCAAAAGAGTTGATCCAGAACACCCAGGACCGAGATCTGCAGAGACATGAACGTCTACGCCAGCCGGCAGAGTACATGATGATAATGAAGGCAAATTGTGCAAATAGCATTTTTCACCCATCCATCATGTGCCATGCCGGTAAGCGTGGACGGTCATGATTCGGCGTCTAACAGGGCTCGAAAGCGAATCCCCGACTTCCGGAACGCTAGTCAGGTTGTCTGGCTACTTCGCCGCGGAGAGACTGACCCCCTCCACTTACTGTTGATAGTGATATACGCGCCACACATACACACTATCTATCTATCTATCTATCTATCTATCTATCTATCTGTTTGTCCGTCTCTCTTTCTATCTATCTATCTGTCTGTTTATCTATCTTGCACTCACACGCTCTATCTATCTATCTATCTATCTATCTATCTATCTATCTATCTATCTATCTATCTATCTATCTATCTATCTATCTGTATCTATCTGTCTGTTTATCTATCTCGCACTCACACACTCTATCTATCTATCTATCTATCTATCTATCTATCTATCTATCTATCTATCTATCTATCTATCTATCTGTCTGTCTGTCTGTTTGTCCGTCTCTCTTTCTATCTATCTATCTGTATCTATCTGTCTGTTTATCTATCTCGCACTCACACATTCTATCTATCTATCTATCTATCTATCTATCTATCTATCTATCTATCTATCTATCTATCTATCTAGCTATCTATCTATCTGTCTGTCTGTCTGTCCGTCTCTCTTTCTATCTATCTATCTGTTTGTCTGTTGCTATCTGTCTGTCTATCTATCTCGCACTCACACACACACACACATACAACACACACACACTATCTATCTATCTATCTATCTATCTATCTATCTATCTATCTATCTATCTATCTATCTATCTATCTATCTATCTATCTATCTGTCTGTCTGTCTGTCTGTTTGTTGCTACCTGTCTGTCTGTGTACCTATCTCGAGTACACACACACACACACACACACACACACTAACACATACAGCACACACACACACACACTAACACATAGCACACACACACAACACACACATTCACAAGGGGGAAAAAACGAAAATTCCAGTCACCCAGATTATACAATATTACAACTGCCCTGATTATACAATATTACAACTGCCCTGATTATACAATATTACAACTGCCCTGATTACAAATGTCTGGCTATTTAATTTAGACGAATCTAAACCATTTAAGTCAGTTTCTGGGGTTCCCTTGTTGACGTCTTTGCCCAGTTTATCACCGGCAGATTTCGGTCAGATGCCACGCAAAATTTAGCCAGAAGGCGGGCTTTTTGTGTGTGAGTGTTCGTATGTGTCTGTGTGTGCGTGCGTGTATGCGTGTGTGCCTGAAGTGAGTTAATTCATGTCGGGTTAGAGGTTAACTGCATATGGAGTGTGCTCACATAGCTTAATAGGGGTGGCAGGATGTTAATGTGTCCGCAATTAAGACTTGAATTCTGCTGTACCAGACAACATGTAAATATGCAAACGACTTGTTCTTGCATTACAGCAAAACCAGATTTAACATTTCGGACTGTCTCATTTTCCAGAGCTGACAAATAAATCGAGTTTTCAAATTAAAAAGGTATATAAAATGAACTGAGTGTTTGAAGGACAGCATAGCTGAATGGATAAGAACGCTCGTTTTAACATCGGGTGTGCTGATGTCGAGGCAGCGGGTGCAACCCCTACATTGGTCAGTTGGACTAAATGTTCACTTATCTTCCTTGACTTGGGGACTTAAATTACAAGTACCTCTGAAGTCGGAGTGGGTTCACCTCGATGGCGAGTTACACTGGTAAAATGGAAAGATAACACGCAAAAATCAATACAGTGCTTCTAGAAGTAGTAAGGTATGGGGTATGCTTGAGTTCAAAGCCAGGGAATGAACCACAAAAAAAAAACAATATGAGCGTTGACAATGTGAAACATGTGGAAATAACAAAACTACTAGAACAACTAAAACATTGACGGCAAAGATCTGAGAATAACAAAGAACAGCACCCATAGGAATCAACAACCTGGTAGGAACATTTCGATGCATAAGGAAGGGCATCAGACAGGGATGTGTAATGTCTCCTAATTTGTTCTTATCGTACAGTAAACATGTAATCAGAGCTACAGAAAATATGCCAGGGATCCTGGTCGAGTTGAATTGAGTCAAGAACCGACATCACTGCACTCCGTGCAACGCCATAAGCGCTCAGATATCATCTTCAATAGACAGTGTAGAGTTCCAACACTGATGGTGCCCGTTGCAATCTGATTATATATTCCTCTTGCTTTAAATCTGAGTGATGACTGTCGACCAGATCCTCTGACCACCCTTTACTGCTACATTCTCACTAGACCATGATAGTCTATATGTTCATCTCCATTATTCACATTCTCCCAGAGGGCCTTCACCACATCTGCCTTATCATGCATATAATTACCCCTCAATGAAGCAGCACCAGTAAATTGTCTGCTTGTTTATTTCCAACCACATCAGATGTCCAGGGAAAAAGATCCAGCGAATGCTCATAACTGGCTACCTCTGAATTGATACAAGACATTCTACATGAAGCATGCCAGTCTTCACCTTTGACAGCATGCTTTGTGAATCTGCTACAATCACAACATGCGTATACAGTTTTTTATCCAACCAGCGGAAAGCTGCAGTAACCGCCCCCCCCCCCCCCCCCCCACTTCCATTCTCAGATTAGAGGTTGTGGTGTCATATGCCAAGCTCACCCTTACTAGACATCGGCCATTATCCTTCGCTATGAATCCCCAGGGACTTTATTTTGCCCCTTAGCATAGAGTCATCGGTATAGATAATCACATCGCCAGGACGAGAGTAGTCATTAATTAATTGCTGAATTAGCTTCCGTAACGGCTGCTATACTGGCCAACTTCCCTACACTCACGGCCCAATATGATTATAGCCCTGCTCAAGTCTAAATTTTATTCGGCACTCTGACCCACTGCTTGCCTCTGCCAATCTTCTCACGTGTGCATACTTGTCTGATGTCATCTTCTGCCTGAGCCATCCATGATCTTTCTCTTAATAGCCTGTAACCCTTGACTGCATGCAGGGAATCATGCAGGAGGTGTACCTTGAGGTATGACCTTGCCTGCAACACCTTGAGTCTGTCCACAATAGTCGGCAACGCCAGTATGTATCGCATACACACCATTCGGGTGTCCCTTGTACATCCCAGAATCACCCTCATGGCTTCATTCTGTATGCGCTCTAGTTTCACTAGCCGACTCTTTGAGACAGTGAGCATTCCCAGTCCATACTCTACCACTAAATAGATCAAGTGCTGAAAAGGTGTGAATAGCATGTTCTGCTCCATGTCCCTTGCTGCCATACACTTCAGTGCATTTTGTAAGCACCCCTTTAATATGATTCTTAAAGGACAGGCTTCTATTAAAAGTGATTCCCTGGTACTTCAGTCTGCTTTCTCTATTCACATTTCTACCATTTATTGTGAGGCTTGGAAGGTCAGCTTTAACAATCCTGTTGTCTAGAAAGCACCACATAACATGCGCCTATTCTGGGTTCCTGACAACATTCATCTTCGTACACAATCCATCCCTTTGTCCATTGTTGCCTTCAACTCCTGAGCTGTTTGATTTCTTTCCTTTCCCTGCCTGTATGCGAGTACATCATCTGCAAATGTTAGTACGGGATCTTGGTTGGTGGACATTATATATATATATATACAGTATGACATATGTTATGATGATGACACCGTCTTGATAGCAACAAGTTAGAGGAAACTACAGGAAATGATAGATACAGTGGCCGTAAAAAAGTGGAAAAAAAAGAGTCTTAGCTTGAATAATATAAAGAGAGAATATATAAGATATATGATATACAAAGAAAAACAGACCGTGTCTAAATTGATAATTACAGTACAGGACGTTATTTTGGGACAAGTGCAAAAATTCAGATATCTAGGCACATGGATAACATCAGATGGAAGCTGCATTACGGAGATTTAAAAAAGAAAAGGAACAAGCAAAACCTGCATTATATCAAACGAAGAACATTATACGCAATAAGTCCTTGTCATTGAAAATTAGAGAAATAATTGTTGCATGTTTCACAGAACCCGTTCTAACATATGACTGCGAATCCTGGACAATTAGTAAACAAGCGAAAAGTTCCGAAAAGCTTAGGAGATGTTGTTTTATACAAATGCTGAATTTTCTTGGACTGTCAAAATGAGTAAATGAGTATATGGTAGCAGTATTATAACGCAGTGACTACATTTCAACGATTTATAAGACCATGGCAGATACGGGAAGTAGTTTAAGGCGATTAATCATCCCATGGCACTTAAACAGTTTACGCTACGAGCACAACTAAGTCTGGACACTCAATCCCCTGGAAGCAGACAAGGTGCCAGACAAGCCCAGAGTTGCCAGACTGCAACATCGAGACACGGAGCGTGCAAATAGGGTAAGCAACATGGCGCCTACTGGCTCACTTCAGCTATTTTACTACCAGTGGGCAACATAAGGATGCAGACGCGTTGTGAAAACAATTATGCATGAATAATTTTCACAAAGGGAGTATCTGCAAGTCGCAATCAAGCGAAGCACAATAAACCGAGGGACATGTGTACTGTCTCAACATTTCTTTTGCATTACATCTCACCTTTGAGCAAGTTATTATGTTTAGACAGAAACAGTCAGGTCTTAGTCAAATATGACTGAGCGACCGTATGACAGTAGACGGTACTACCTGTTTTCTGTTAGCGCCGATGTTGGGCGGCAATCACCAAACCAGACGGTCCACATTGTGTCAACGGCTTCGGGCGGAGGAGTGCAATTGGGAGGGTACAAGCCTTACCCTAGTACGAGTAAATGGAACTTGAAGACTAAATGTCATGGTAGGGCAGACCAAGCCCTAAGCCTTGGTCGGCAGCTGGTCTAGGATCGAAGCTCTGACAGGCGGACAGTTAGAGCATTGCTTTGCTGATCCGGAAGCTTCTGCATCTTGTCTTGTTCCAAACGTATTGGTGTTACATTTCATCTGGAGTAAACTAGGTAGGCTGAAAGAGGATCACACGGCATGGGTATCACATGGTCTCTAAATTCAACCCAGGCTTTGTGTTAGTTATGGAGAGGTATAACTCTGTTTTACAAACTATCGGCAAGGTGTCAATCATTTAGAGAGACAGAGAGCGAGGGGGGGGGGGAGAGAGAGAGAGAGAGAGAGCGAGAGAGACAGACAGACAGACAGAGAAAGAAGGGGGGATGATTCAGATAGAGGCTTATTATTCTTTTTCTCCCACCTTTTACCTCCCAGGGAGTGTGGCGAAGTGGTTATAACGCCTGCCTCACGCTCTGAAGGTTGTGGGTTCGATTCTGGCCTACGTCATTCGGTTCACGCCTACGTCGTTTGATTCATGAGTGCAATTTTCTCAAAAACTCCTTGGGGATCGTCGCTGGAGCTACAGAGTTCGTGCTTTGTGCGACAATTTCGGCTGGCCGCCCAGTGGAAATAGACCGGGCCTTGTGTGATAAAACCTGGTGCAATGAAGTCGATTCTCTTGACTTTAATTTTTATATTGTCTAGAGTAGTGGTTCTCGGGTGGGGGAGGGGGGGGGGGGGTGAGAATTGTAGGGTTTTCAATGGGGGTAATTAAGATTATTTCAAGATCGCGTTAATACAAGAACCAATTACTTGATATTGTTTTTCCCTCCATACTTTACTGTTCTGTATTTCTCGCCCTTCTGAAATTCGTTTTATAACGTAAGTAGACTCGCAAATCACGTTTTATGTAGACGTCTAGACTTGTTCTAGTATGTGTTATTAAAGGGTCGACTTCATTGCACCGGGTTTTATCCCGTATGGCTCAGTCTCTCCGCAGCGCGGAAAACGTCGCACAAAGCACGAACTCCGTACCTCCAGTGACGACCTTTAGAAGTCTACGAAAAACTGCACTCGTGAACCAAAGGTTCACGCGGTCCGGAATCGAACCCACAACCTTCGGAACCCGAGTCAGACGACTTAACCACTTCACCACGGAGACTCCCGAATATAAACTGTCTTAGTGGCCTCACAGGGTTCCCCAATCGATATTTCTGTGTATTGCATTAATTCGTGCTATTATGACTCACAGCCACAATGAATTGACCTTTAAAAAAAAACTTATAAGATGTAAAAGTTGACCAAGTACTCCAGCCGAAGCTCTCTGTCTGGACAAGTGCACCAACCCTCTAATTTGTCCCCCAAAGGGTTCTCAAATTGATATGTCTGTGTATCGCTTGGTCTTGTCCTACCCCTTGACGTGTCCAATATGGGAGACTACCAGTAGCTGCGCTACCGTCGACATAGCTCTTGGGGTCATTCAACACCCAGGCCACTCGCCACAAGGTGAATAAGCACAAATCAGACAGCTATTAACAGACTATAAATAAACACACGAGTATTGTTTGGCGCTCATAGAAGTAGAAGAAAGAAGCCGGGATTAGAGGAAGCGCTAGGCAGCAAAAACACTGAAAGCTATAGTTACCAACCGGGCTTCGAACCTGTCACCTCCAAATGACGACAGCACCTCGATGTAGAAACAAGTATACTTCGACGCATGACTGAGCTGGACACCGCATGACAGGTTCGAATCTAGGTCGGTAACTGTAGCTTTCAATTTGTATGTTGTCTAGTGCGTCCTCTAATCCCCGCTTCTTTCCCCTACTTCTATGAGCGCCAAGCAATACATGTGTGTATTACGAATTGTCTTAGTGGCCTCAAGGGGTTACCAAAGTGATATTTATTAACAGACTAAAGAAGACCTAATAGTAACGACCAGAGTAGGTCAAAAATGGACATAGATGAAGAAGAAAATGTGTTATTTGTATGGCAATTTATTTAATTTAAAGAAAATGCAAATTTAAGCGACGCAGCCCTGAAACATACAAAAACTGCCTTTTATCACACACATATCAGATTAAACCCCACCGCTTCCAGAATAATCTTTTATTCCCCCACCATAAATTTCTCAACCGCCTTTCCCCGTCATTTTTTTTTTTTTTATGTCACCGAGTTTTGAAAAGAAAGACTTCCTTATCAAATCCGTTACCGCGCAACACTCGTTAACCGGTTTTCCACGCAGCAAACCTTGACCCCCCTCTGTGACCGGCAAAAGTAGGCTGTTCCGTGGTGCTCCTATAAAGCGGTTCTGCTTCTAGCACAACTCAGACTCGGACCAAACGACTGGGTAAGTTCGTATCTTAACATGCCTTTTAGAATTAGTTCCTGGCTCTTAGAATGTTTTCTAGATATAGTTCATACATCTTAGTATGTCTTTTACATATAGCGTATGCATAGTATGTCTTTTACACATAGCTCATGCACCTTAGTATGTCTTTAGTTCATGCAAATTAGTACGTCTTTTACATATCGTTCCTGCATCTTAGTATATCTTTTAGGTATAGTTTCCTGCATCTTAGTATATCTTTTAGGTATAGCTTCCTGCATCTTAGTATATCCTTTAGGTATACTTCCTGCATCTTAGTATGTCTTTTACATATACTCCCTGCAGCTTAGTATATCTTTTATATATAGTTCCTGCATCTTAGTATGTCATTTAGATATAGTTCCTGAATCTTAGTATGTCTTTTACACATAGCTCATTCATCTTAGTATGTCTTTTACACATAGTTCATGCATCTTAGTACGTCTTTTACATAACGTTCCTGCATCTTAGTGTATCTTTTAGGTATAATTCCTGCATATTAGTATGTCTTACATATATTTCATGCATCTTAGTATATCTTTTATATACATTTCACGCATCTTAATATGTCTTTTAGATATGGTTCTGAACTTTTGTATGTGTTTTATGTGTATATCATAACGGTTACATACTGCAAACATGTCCAGTAGTCGCGCATATACTATTCAATGTTTTTTTTCCTCCTTCTGCTCCTCCTTCTTACCCCCTCTTGCTACACCTTCTCTTCTTCTTCTTTCTTCTTCTTCTTCTTCTTCTTCTTCTTCTTCTTCTTCTTCATATATCTGTAGTGGTGGCTTTTGGATACGCCGGATTTCATTTCAGTGGGTAAATATAAAAAAGAGGAGGGGGGGGGGGGGGGGGGGGTCACGTGTTTGTTGTTAAAGCGTCTTTGGGCTTTGGGCCAGTAAGTTCTTGTAATTGACATCTGAATATATAATTAATTCAAAATGTAAGCAGTAATAAACCGTGAAATAAAATTTTACTTTTCGAAACCAAACAAACTTGATTGTGGGACAGAGATTTACGCTTTTTTTTTTTTTAAATATAAAATCCTATGTATATCCTTAACATGACGTGACATTCAGCCCCAACATTTTTGATGTTCTGGGGAATTTTACATTAAAACGTTTTCCATTGCTTTCTAAACGGTGGACGCAGATTCCATTGCGAAAAGCCAAGCAAAGCGTCTGCTCCCATATCGTCCGTGGTTTACATCGAATCGAACCGGGTATGTCGGAATTGTGAATCTGCGTTCACTACCACTAGGCCACAGACCCCAACCTACTTTGGACATACTTTCACTTTATCCATAGGACACATTTAAAACGTTGGTACTGAGAAACCTGCTTCCGCTGCACTATTTGTAGTTTTGCACCATATGGTGCATGATAAATGAAGTAATGGAAAATGTTTCCTCCATTCCCTTCCCGCTCTCAGCACGATTTTATTTTGCGTAATGACTTATCCAGCCTCCTGGTCCCAGCCTCCTGGTCCCTGAACTCTTAAGCCAACCACGCTTGCAACAGCTGAACGCATCCCTACCCCCCTACCCTAGCCAGACGCGATGATCAGCCAGCGATTTGCATCCCCCATCCACCCGCAACCTCATTTATTAGTTTCATTAAACCGACGGCGGGTGGCTGCACGAAGCAGGCGACCGAATTCTTCCAGGTCGGTTTAACCTATATTGAATGCAAGAAGCACTTTTATGCAGTATTTCAACTGTCGCCCATTGCTCCAAGGTCGCGCGTTTTGTCATGACCAAGAGAAATGTCATGTCCGCACTTTATGGGGAATGTTTACTACTATTGGTTGGTCTATGAATAATCCGACAGTGCAGTAAAGTCGTTCAATTTTTTTTTGTTTTTAAACAAAATTATTGCCAATTAGTATTTAGATGCGTCATGCCAGCTAATTGTAACGTCTGCAATTCTTTTCTTTTTTTTAATTGTTTTTTATTTCCAAAACAAAATTACTAAGAATATTACGTATTTTTTGGGCACGCTATGAGAAGAAATAAAATGGAGAACTTGGTGACAACTGGCAAGATTTAGAGGGAAAGAATACGAAAAAAAAACACAGCTGATTCTGGTGATGGTGTGAGACGGCGAAATATGACCGCACACTCTTGTCGGCATGGCACATGATAATGATTATGACATATGAAACTTTCTTTTGTAGTCAATCACTTTCATTTGAATGTCAAAAAAATATCAAGAACTTTAGAGAAATGAATACCAACTTTAAAAGTGAATTAGAAAGAGCGCATTAGAGATATTTACACCTCCCCAACACTTCACTGAAGTAAATGGAGGAAGAGAATAAGAGCAAGAATCTGGAGAAGACAATCGTTAACGTTTGGTCATGGTATGAGACAGAGTAACTAACAACGATTGCCCTTGAGGAGGCTAATGAAACTAGAACATGATACGCAACTATAAGTAAGAGGCAAACAGCTTTCTTTGGTCACCTGATGATATGAGAGGCATTGGAGAACATCATGACAACTGAAAAGACCAGTGGGAAAAATAGACAGAGACAGACCAAGAGAAATGATGGTAGATGAACTGAGACGGTGGAAAGAAGAATATCATTAGCAGAGTTGATCCAGAGCGCCAAGAATCAAGATTTGTAGGGAGACATGAACGCCTACGTCGACTAGCAGGGCACGCAATGATGATGATGATGATATGAGACATGATGTCTGGAGAAGGTTGTGACAGCCGGAAAGATAGACAATGTAGAGGAAGAAGGAGAAAATGCTGGGTAGTTTGACCGACTAACCTTCCAAATGTATGGTGACTTTCTTGGTTAAAGTAACCCCAATAATGTTTGTTTTCTACAGTTTCAAGTCCTACACATTGAAGTCACTTCCCAGCTTGTTACAAAGTTGTGAATACAAACCATCTTCATCACTCAAGCAGCCACACGGTTCTTAACAACTATCACTACAATGGCCGAACTCATGAAACTGATCGAGGCAGACGGTGCCTTCAAGTCCGACTTGATGCAGGTAATTTGTTGTCATTATCTGATACACTATAATTATGTTGCTGGTCCGTTACAGAACGTCTCTCTCAGCACCAAAAGGATTCTCCTGCTCTGTGCATTTTCATGCTCAGAGTGTCTTTAATGTCCTGTATCCGTCTCCACTCTGGTTCACCCCTGCCTCTTCTACCAGGTACCAGGCCTTCCATCACTGTTCTCTCCAAACCACTGTGATGTTTAACATGGCCAGAGTATTCCAGTTCCCCAGACATGATACTGTTTATGAGTTAGTTTTCTTTGATGGTCAGAATATATAGAATATTATTATAATTTCTCTTCTCTTACCCCCCCCCCCCCCCCATGCTCTAAAAGAGGTGATGCTTTCTCAACCACCGCATCAGAATTTGTATATAACTGACACTCCAGAGTGAACAACAAAGAAGAAGAGGAAACGTGTATCATAAATTAGCAAGTAAAATGAATTGATACGGTTAAAAAAATTTTTTTTAAATAAGTCAAATAGCAAGAATCTTTTTTCAACAATGCTCATGCCATTGTCACGTCCTAACCATTACATCAAATCACAGGCTCATTTTTAAGCACAATAATATAATAATAATAACAATAATTGTCCCGTAGCAGTTTCTTGTTATTGGTCTGTGATATGATAACGCCACTTTTTGTAGGCCTGCAACAATGAGGAAGAGGCGGCCGGTCTTCCCCCTCTCTGTGACAAGCGACGAGCCCTGGTGTAGAACCAGCGCCCGACTATGCTCATAACATTAGTCGCGGAACTCGCTATTCACTTCGCCAACGCACCTGTCTTTTACTGATTCAGTGCTGCAGATACTTTCCCGCCAAATGTGACCTCTCATAACGACGATATATTTATTTTCTTTCAATGCTCAGTTAACGGAAATGTACATTAAAATACTTGTTCATTTGATTGTGTAACAGGGTTGGTCCAAAGTTTTGTTTGACACTGAATCAGTTTAGCATAATATCTAATAAATAATATGCAATTTACTTCTGCAGAGTTATCTGTCATCGCTGCATCAACCACGAGACTCGTCCTTGTCTGGCGCACGCCTGACATCATCATCATCGCCAGTCCAGCAGTCCTCATTTGTGCGTACAGATGTTAACTTAAACCTGAATCAGTCCGCGCTGACTTCCCAAGGATTTCCCGCCCAATCTGCTGCTAATTTCCCAAGCCATCCAGAATATTCTGCGGAAAACACAACTGGCAACAACAATTTTGGCGACAATCTCAATGGAAACTCTGGTAAGCGGAAAAGTTTATTCAAAACCTAACAACCACATAATCAAAACCTAATATTTTTTTTTCCCCTCAAGTATGAACCCTAACTTAGCACAAAACTTACGAGTATGTGAAGCCCATGCAAGGGCACTCTCCCGCTGTTTATGCTTCACCTCGACACCGCAAGGTACAAGAGGAACCTAATGAGATGAGATGAGACTTAAGAGTAGAATATTGAATTATAAAGTTACATCAGGGCTGCGGTATTGATCAGAAACAGAGAAGGAAATCGATTGCAAATAAACTACAAACTTTCACTAATTGGAGCCTGGGAAAAATATACGGAACAAAATGATATGACAAAATATACCACGGAGAGAACTAGACAAATACCATTGAAACAAGAGGTTAAGGAACGATGCTGGCTCTGAATTAACCGTATATTGAGAAAATCCGAGATCACTATAACTAGAAAAGGATTAGTATATAAATTACAGGGCAAAAGAAATGGAGAAGGGCTACAAACTCACGGAGAAGAGAAGTAGAGACATAAATGAACAATATGGGAAGGATATGGATATGGATATATCTGCATAGGATAGCTGGAGGATTGGAGGACTTGCGGTGAGATGGTTGAAAGTCTATGTCCCAATGGTGGATAGATGACAAAAGAAGAAGAGGAATGAAACCGAAGCATGAAGGTGCTAAGGGTCTGTGTTGTGATTGGGCTATCACGTATTGTAGGAGTGAATGCACACAGGAATAGGTGCCGTCATTTCCTGTGTTGACGAGCAACGAACGTGGGCGTTGGACCCTCGTCTAATGGTGCCTGTGACACTTTCAGCCTAGCTCCCTATCAACTACACTAACACCTAAAGCATGCCAGTGTGAGATAATTCACTAAACTGTTGTTGTTGTGTGTGTGTCATCTAACACTTGAAGCATTTTCTGATTGGGATATAATTAGGGTGATTTAATTTTTTTTTTTTTTCAAATAACATTTTAAATTGCTTGTTTAATATTCTTTAATGTGCTGCTCTTTCCTATATATTACATATTTGTGCATTTTTAAAAAAAAGTTTTGTTCTTTGCCTCCATTTTGTTTTACGGTTCCTGTTTCCTAACCTAGTTTACAAACTGGTTCGATTGTGTTGCCTGATTGTTCTACAGCACATAGAAGTATATTGCTAGGGATATGAGATGAAATAACCAGTCCTTATATTTTCCTTGATCAATTCTGCATCTTGGGTTTGAACCCAGCATACCAAATAACATACCCGTCAAAGTCAAACTCCCAGAAGTTAACTTTCTGGAACCTTGAAAGTTGTAACCCCAAAGAAATAACTGAGTTATGGAGCACAGACATTGCACCTCATAGAGATGTGACGTGTGAATCGACAATAACAAGAAGTAAAATTGGTCAGTTTGACCAGAATAAGTGACAAAATGGATGTTGCAACTAAAGCCTTCGTCAGCACTCAAACAACATGAACACACTGATTGATAGTGATAAAACATTACAACTGGGCGAAAAAACACAAAATGGAAATAATATAATATATAAGGGAGATGTGAACAACTCAAACCGTCTGGAAAACACGGACGGAAAGTAGACAATGTTCCTAAGTATCTGATTGTAATGGACTCTAATATAAGTTTACCCGTTTGATCTACCTTGCATGCATAACCACAGGTGCTAGATGAATGAGTTTCCCTGCATGGAATTACCTGGACTTTTTATTTGGGTATGTTTTTCAGTTTTCGCGCCCAGCACCCGATTTGTGAATGACAACTTACCCAGCATTATGCCCCTTGACAACATGAACACAAGCTCCCTTCCCAACCTCAATGAGCTGAACAAACTCAATCTGACCTCCCCAGGCACAAGAATCAACGGCAACATCAACAACAACGGCAACACAACCAATATTAATGTGGGAGCTACTCCGGACACTACAGAAAATTTGAATGCCAATGTTGCATCACTGAAACATGTAAGTACCCACAGATCTGTTTTGCTTCAGAAGAAAATAATTAATTAGACAAGTGGGATTTGTTATGCAATGTGAAAAGCAAACCCATTTGCAAGTGATTATTAATATAATATTATTAGTATGTACTGCAATAAACTGTGAATATGTAATTTATCAATTTCTGGCCACATCTGGTAACTTTCTTGACTTTCTGGTAACTTGCTTGGGTAACTTTCTTGGCCACATGTGATAACTTTCTTGGCCAGATCTGGTAACTTTCTTGGCCACATCTGGTAACTTTCTTGGGTAATTTCTTGGCCACATGTAAGTTGTAACCTTCGTGGGTAACTTTTTGGCCACATCTGGTAACTTACTTGGGTAACTTTCTTGGCAACACCTAGTAACTTTCTTGGCAAAATCTGTAAACTTTTTGGCTACATCTAGTAACTTTCTTGGCCACATCTGAGGTTTCTTGGCCATCCATCCATCATGTGCCATGCCGATAAGCGTGGGTGGTCATGTTTTGCCATCTCTCTCGATCACCAGAGTCGTGGATCAGCTCTTTGTTTCTGTCTCAACCATGCCATGTGGCCAGAGATGATAAATATTCTGGTTACATCTGATAAAGTTTATAGTAATATATATATATATATATATATATATATATATATATATATATATATATATATATATATATATATATATATATATATATATATATTGCAATGTAATAAAAATAGTGTGCTGTTGTATGGAACATATCTAAAGAAGATAACCATAGAAATTATTAAATAACACAACTTTGAAGAAGAATAATGATAATATATATTTCAAGACAATATCTGGAATAAAGTAAACAATTAGCACATTAAAATTACAAAACACAAGTTGCCACTTTGCAACTCTCATTTTAAAAATTATACTTTGGTTTTTCAGACTGATGAAGTACAGAGAAATGTGGATCCATCCCTTGCCAGAACCAGTGTACCTGATACAAATGCAAATAACACAATTGACATTGCACAGATTATATCAGAGGTACATTTTATTTACATTGTGTTTTCTTGATATTTAGCCACAGCTGTAGCCTTTGTCAAATTGACTGCAACATTCAATGCTCAAAACCTTAAGGTACATATAGATTTAAAAGATGTCAAGAACATTTACTCCACATATCAACATGTATACAGAAAAGAAGCTGCTAGATGCTTTATTCAATTCATCCCAATGCTGTGTTACCAATGTAAAACACGGGCAGTCCTTACAACATACAGTGTGTAATACAGTCACATCCTATGAGATGGGATGTATAAGAAATGCAGTTGGGAAAACAAGAAGGGGTAGAGAGGCAAATTAAGAACAAGTGTAGGACAAAACTGACTTTACAGAACACCAAAGAATTAAATGGTCTGGACATTTAGCTAGAATGGGACAAGATGAACCAGCTACTAGAGTGTTCTTCATGAGAATAATAGGATACAGGGTGACATGACAACACAGGAAGAGATGGCTAGATGGAGTAAAAGAGACATTGAAGAAATCAAATATGACATCATAAATAGCAAGGCAAAGTGAAAAACCAGAAAATTGCATATGCCTCCTGTCTGTGGCACTTCACAGCAAAAGCAGTCGGACAAAAGAAGAAGAGGAACATTTACAGATATATACCCTGATAGTTACAGAAAGTTAAAGAATTAATATGTTTATTTTATAAGATTTAATTTATAAATAATGGTTTTTTTTATTAAGATCTGCATTGTTTTTCATTTTGGTTAGTATGGTAACTCACTTTTCTACAACTGAGTGTCCAGAATTTGGGCCACAGTAAGGCATGTCATTGACATATTAAGATAGGGAATGTGAAATTAAGGTAATGAATGTGTAATTAAGTCAAAATATAGTCTGGTATCTTTACACTTCAGAGCAGAAGACAAAGAGTAATAGCTCCAGAAAACTGAAATCTGGTTCAAAAATAAGTTTAAATAATAACTGGCATATAGGGGGATAAAGTTACCCCTGTTATGAAACAGAAAGCACTAATATAATAACTCTGACAATATGGGTTAATGTAATAATTGGTTAATACACATGGTACTAATTACATTATTAGACCTACATCTTATAGCATTTTGAATTAAATTTAAAATTTAAAATTATTCCAATAATCAGGTTCGTGAGCAGCTGGCAGACTCCAAACAGCAGTTGATTGATCTGGCAACAGGAACTATTGTCGATGCTCACATGAATACGACTATAAACACATCTGCTAATGTGCAGGCAGCCAATGAACGGATACGGAGGGAAATGGCTGACATGGTGAGTGTGCAATCAATGTTGTTTCCATCATCTCTTTATTTGTTTTGACATCTTGTAGATTTAGACATACTGAATCATCCAGGGATATTAAAATCAAAAATTTTTCCCCAATTATGTTAACATTATTTTACCATTCACATAACATTTAGTTAGTGGAACGTCATTACAATTCCTACTGCTACTACTACTACTACTCCTCCTGCTGCTACTACTAGTACTGCTACTACTACCACTACTACTACTACTACTACTTCTACTACCACCATTACCAACACTACTACTACTACTGCCACTACTATTATTTCAGCTACTACTACAGTTAATATAACTAGTACTACTATTACTGCTACTAAATTAATGCTGCTGCTACTACTGCTGCTGCTGTTGCTAGTACTACCACCATTACTACTACTACTGCTGTTGCTCCTGCTATTACTACTACACTACAAAAACAACAACAGTTTAGTTTAGTCAATGGATCAACATCACGGCACACGGGTGTAACCCATATGTGCTCTGTTCTACTCCTACCTCAAGCCTGAGTACGGAGAATCTCAGCTCAGTGCATAAACTCCATAGCACAGGTGAGGATCCTGCCATATGTGCTCTGTTCTACTCCTACCTCAAGCCTGAGTACGGAGAATCTCAGCTCAGTGCATAAACTCCATAGCACAGGTGAGGATCCTGAAAAGAAAAAAAAACAACAACAACAAATACTACTACTACTCTTTCCGCTGCTGCTACTGCTACTACTACTTTTCTTTAATAAACATATATATATATATATATATATATATATATATATATATATATATATATATATATATATATATATATATATATATATATATAAGATAGCTTCAATGCCACACATGTAAGCTCATCTTGATGTAATAAAGTTTGTATTAATTATTGACGATTTTCTTCAACAGCCGGACATGTCCTCACTGTCAGTCAATGGTTCCAACCTGTGGCAGCACTTTATGGGCGCCATGTTGCCAGAGATGACAAAAGTCATTAAGTTCTGCACAAAACTGCCTGGTTTCTCTGAAATTGACCAAGAAGACAAAATTAAACTGATCAAACAGGGCTGCTTTGAAGTCATGGTGGCACGATTCTGCATCCTTATAGATCATGTTAAAGAGGAGATGCTTGACCCAACTCTTCAGATGAAGGCATCAAGGTAAGAAATTGCTGATAATTAAAGTGCTGTAACATTTTCTGTTCATAATTACACTCTCTGCAACCACCAAAATTGACGAAAGTGAATGATTGTTCGAATCTCTGTTGAGATGGACTTTTACAAAATTGACCCGAGCTGCCAGACCCAGCCCAGAAATTTACCTATGCTGTTGACTCAGCCAAAATTGGATGCCAGGAAACACCCGAATGGATAAAAGCGCTTGTTCCTAAATATCTGGTGTGTTGATGTCGAGGTAGCGAGTTCAACCCCTACACGGGTCAGTTGGACTAATATGTTGACTTCTCGCCCTTGACTTGGGGATGTAAATTACAAATACCTCAGAAGTCAGAGTAGATTTGCCAGATGGTGAGGGACACTGGTAATAGGGAAAGCTAATCCACCTGCAAACATAAGTCTAGTGCACCAGAAATAGTAGCACATGTATGGGCTACACTTGAATTCAAAGCAAGCAAATGCAAAAAGCTAGATATCGAACACATGACTCATTGAGTGCAGACAGTTCTGTAAACATGTGGAATTAGCACCACATACCCAGATTTTTACTATACCATATATGGTGTTGACTTTTCTTAATTTTTTATATGCCAGACAGTTGTTACAATTACTTACTCCATATTAAATGTTAATTTAACTCTTTCTGCCCATTGTTATTATTATTTAAACTACTTTAGACCCAAACATTTAATACATTAAAGTATAGGTCGTTGTGATTTAAAGAGTTGAAGTAACAACTGTCCGGCGCGGGACAAATTAAATTGCAAATGTGTTAATTATTATTTTGTGGTTAATTGATGAGTCAGCATTTTGAAACTGGTAATAATAAAATAATTTTCTCTTCTTCAGAAACATGGTGCAAAGTATGCCAATGGGTCCTTTTTTAGACCAGTTCTTTGATGTTGCAAATCAGTTCAATCCACTTGGTCTAAATGATGGAGAAATTGGACTCTTTACTGCAATCCTTATCATTAGTCCAGGTAATTATTTAATTCATATGAGACATTTACTGTGCTTTATTTCACTGTACACTTGGGCATGGTTGAATGAATATCAGTTGAATAATGAGGTCATTAGAGTGGAAAATTTGGTTAATTTAATTTTATAAAAATTATTTATTTGGCTGGGCTAAATTCATATTTGCACTGCTTGAAAACAAATCTGGCCACAATTGGAGATTAAGCGCCTGACCATATTTCATATGCTAATGGCTGGCTACTAAGATAGACTTCATTCATTTAGCTTTTAAATGTGGAAAAAATATTACCACGTGGCCATTTAGAAGGTCAGTGAATGTTTACTGCTGTTGACTTGATTAAATCAGAATTAGTTTATTTATTATAGGTTGACATAGAGCCACTATTAAACAAATGTTCAAATGAGTTAGGAGAAAGTGCATGAAGATTCTAGAAAGAATATGATAGAAGGAGGTCGGCATGGCTGAGTGGATTAGAGCGCTAGCTGTTAATTTCCGGTGAGTTGATGCAGAGAGAATTGAGGAAGATACCAAGAAACAAAACAAATAACACGATGACTCTAGTATGGGATATATCATTCTTCTGTCTAAAAGGGAGGTCACATTTGGCAATATATTATCCTTTGGCACTGAATCAGTTAAGCTTTCAGAAAAATTAGGATAGTAGAATTTGTATCAAAGTAGTTATTGAAATTAATGTATTTTTTAATATTTTTTTTTTCAGAACGACAAGGCTTGAAAAATCAGACAGCAGTTAATGTTCTACAGCAGCTGTTTATTCAGTCACTTTACTTGATGTTGAAGGAGAGCCACCAAGGTAAGATATCTGCTTTCTTGTGTTTTGGGCACTTACATTCAGTTTCAAATAAAATGAATTTCCAGTTGTGTTACACTTTCTGAATATAAATATTAATGGAAGCAAATATGTAAAGTGCTAGAAACTTTAGACGCCTTATTATATATATATATATATATATATATATATATATATATATATATATATATATATATATATATATATATATATATATATATATATATATAAACTGATTTAGTGATTAAGTGTCATTGGATGATTAATCGAATGCCCATATCTGCCATGGGCTTATATACAGTAGTTTTCCTTATGCAACCCCCTTTCATTTGATGTATAATACAACATGCCTGCTACCTTATTAACAACTTTAAAATCATTACTGTGACACTTCCCTACTTCCTATTTTCTGCCACCTATTTTATGTTAGGTCCAAACCTACTTTTTATTTTGGCACTGAATCTATTTAGTCGTCATTTTATGATGCTGAGAAACAATATCTTTTGCACATTTCAATTGGCAGCTGATACCTAGTCTGGGATCTATACTGTAATGATGGTCATAACTTTTTTCACTTATTTAATATGAGATTTAATGTAATGCCTTTGAAAATTTAAAACAGCACAATTTATTAAGCTATGAAACAATTTATAATGTTCTTTTTAATTGATTCATAATTGTATTTTTCAATTTGGTTACTTGATTTAGTTTTATGGCATAGATAATATGAGAAGAAACAATATTAACAGAAAGCAAAGTTTAATATAATTTAAAATTTAATACTTAAACTTTTTTTTTCCAGATGCGGAACAAACATTGACTTCAGTGATAAATCTGGTGCCAGCTTTCCACAAAATCAATGAAGCACACCTGAAGTTTCTGAAGATGATCAAGATGAAATCTCCAGCAGAATTTGAAAAGAAGTTCCCTCCCCTACATAAAGAACTTTTTCACACCTGCTAGTCACATTCATCGAGTTATGCTCAATATTTATTTCAGCACTCAGAACTATTGGTTCCTATGCAACCTCACAAGCAAGAAACCTGAACTGCTGCATCAGAACCACAAGTACAGCCCAGCCTCTGGTAGGCTGCTTGACTCGTAGAATGAACCATGTGTTGATTCAAGTGTGGTTTCTTTTGTAACATTATGTACATAATGGAGCTGCCATATCAGTATATTTGTGATGAGTACATGGGTTGTTTTTGGGGGGTTTTTTTTGCACAAAAGTGGTCATCAGTTCTTGTATTTGAAACTACACTTGAAAATGATGAGGTGAGCTTTGGAAAACTGAATATGACATAAGGGAGGATTAATTTAGTAGCAGTGTATTATGTAATGTCAATTAAGTTTAGTAAGTTTCAACAAAGGTTAGAATGTAAACATTAATCAAAGAAAATAAAAATAGTGACATACAGGTTGAGTATCCATCATCTGGCATTCTCAGAACCAAGAAAGCTAACACTGAGGATTTTTATTTTCAAATCTTTTATTCTGGTAACTAAGAATGTTACAATTTGGAATGTTCCTCTAATTTTAAAAAGAATCCTATTTTTATTGACAAAATTTAAAAAATAAAATGAAATTAAATGCAACGAAGAAAAAAATTTATGTATTTGCCATCTTGGAAAACAAGAAGGAAAGAGACTGACAGGCTAAGTATTAGATCCCACAAAGATGAAGAAGTCATATTATGTTGGATAGCACTTTAAATGCTTTCCTCTAGTGTCCTTTGTCTCTAAAGATTTGTTGCTTTAAAAGCCAGACTATTATCTTGTATATTAATTCTTGTTCTCTGAAAAGGGGGTTAAAAGGCAAGATAATTGATTTCATTGCATCAGGTTTTATCCTTCAAATCTCAATCTCTCTCTCTGCAGAGCAGCTAGTCGTCTGCCAAAAGCATAACACAGAACAAAAATTCTGTATCTATGGCAACAACCTCCAAGGGTTCTCCCCCCCCCCCCCCCCCCAAAAAAAAATGCACTTTAGAATCAAATGACAGACAAAAACATGAACCAATGATCTTACTTAGCATGAGACAGATGTAACCACATCACTACAAGGAACCCCTCCCCTTGTTCTCTAATGATTTGACATCAGCTCTCCAACACGTTCTTTAGCGTGTTGTTTTTAGCTACAAGTTCAGAAATAGTTTGGATTTTAGAATTGTGGATTGATGATACTCAACCTGAGTTAGCATTTTATTTATTGTTTTGTATAAAAGCAATTCTGAAATTTAAATTTCATCATTTGTTAGATCACATTCATATGTATTGATACTCAAAGGACATCTGTATATTATAAACACACTATTTATTGATTAAATCACACAATTGGAGATTGACACATGAGAATAAAAGAAAATTAAGCAGTTTTATTTTATTTTTGGCTTTACGGAAATTGGGCCATCAACTCTTTAGCACTTACTGTTTTGTGTTATTAAACAAATAGAATAGAGTTTTAGTATATGTTTTTACTTATTATTATTATATACCTAATGATAATACTCTTAGTTTATTACACACCTTTTTCACTAGCAGAGAGAACTAAATTCTTATTGCCATCACAGGCAAAAATAGATAAATAAATACATAGATAAGTATTGACTGGTTTTTACAAGATAAAAAGACAATTATAGATAAATAAATACAAAGCAATAAGTATTGACTAACATTCACGAGATAGTAAAAAATATACAAAGATGTCACTCTATACCATTTTGTAAATTTGGGTATTTTAAAAATTTATATTCATTATAACATGCCAAATTGCATTTATACTTAGTTATATAGCAGATTGTACTTGAACTTAGCTGTATAGTAGACTATGCGAAGTAAATGATTAAATCTTCAGTATATCTCACAAACGATATTTGGTAGTTATTTTGAAAAATTAAATTTATATACATTAAGTTTTCAAAAGTAAAATAAACGGGAAAAAGCTGGCAATTGCATGCTTGAAATGTGAAAGCTTCTAAGTCTAAGTCAATGTCTTTGAGATTTTGATTATAGAGCAGTCTTACAACTGCAGCAAATTTGTAATAATACACAAGAGAATAAACATATAAATTGTGTACGCATGAAACAGAATTTGTAGGTATGAAAATTAATTAATATTTAAATACTTAGCTAAATTCAACTCTGTATTTAAGAACATTAAAAAAAGTAATAACATTGTCATATTATTCATGTGAGTCAGACAAATACCCAAAAACACGAATCTCAAAACCTAGACTTCCATCCTTACACAATTTTTTCACACAAACACAATTTAAAACACTTAGCAGCATCAACTACTAAAAAATTATGACATTTTGTTTTTAAGTTATATTTTTTGTGTGAAGATTACTGTTGTTTGATCTGTCTCATTAGTTATGCTCTATGCAATATTGTTTTGTTGTGTTTTTCATGTTTTTTTACACTTCACTACTTTGATATTAATGTGAAACATCAATGTTCAAATGGTGTCAATAAATACGGGTGTTAATATGTAAAAAGCATGATAGCGAGTGCGGGTGTCTAAATGAGAAAGTATGTCACTACAAATATATGTCTAATAAATATGAAAGAATGCCAGAAGATGGTGTTTACATGTGACAGTATGCTAGTGAATTCAGGTGTTTTAATGTCACCAGACACTTATGTTTGAATGTGGAATTACGTCGGCAAAGAGAGATTATCAAATGTGGAAATTTGACATGTGAATGTTTGTCACTAGATACAGATGTTAACAGCCATTATGTTAAAGGTCAGTTGCATGTCCTTTACAGGACTTCACAGTCAACCCCAGCATTTTTTGGCTGTTTATGATTTCTTGGCAACTTTACATTCAGTAGTCTGCCATTGCTTTCTGAAGTATTGGAACTGACACCATTGTATGAAAACAAATGCAAGGCGGACTGCTGCCAAATCGCCTGCAGCTGTGTTTTTAACGCGGTAAGCAGAACTATGAATTGGGTCCGTAACCCCTTTGCCACGTACATTTTTGAAAGTTTAACACTTACTTGCGGAAGTCAAAAATGTCTACTTTTTTGTAACCGAACACAGGAAATGACAACTGTATTTGGTGTCTTTGTTGGTAAAGAGTGATCTGTTGCAATGCTATTGTTGATAAGAAATTATATGAGTATTATTGTTGATAAATCAGATGTTGTGTTAACATTGTTGATGTTGAAAAATAATATGCTTCAATAACAGTTCTTTCTTGTGAGTTAATAATTTGCTTGTTTCCAATATATGTTATCATTCCACAAGCCATTTGACCCATTCAGTACGAAATGTTTAAGGCGCTAGACTTTTTTGGTTGTACTGTTAGAACTGAAACCATTATTATTTTGTTATGTAGATATTATAGTATGCCTGATATTTGGATACCATTCCCCTTCAATTGAGGATTGGTCTAAAGATGGGGCTAGCACCACATGCCCAGTAGGTGTGTAAAGTTACTTAAGTTAGGGTCGGAACCTGTCCTAAAGGCACTCTCGGATGTGGCGAATTTCTGTTGTGAAGAACACTATTGTATTGTACATTGTAAATGCATTACTATACGTTTGAACTCTTATAAGAGGAATTTCTTATAAGAAGAACTAGATACATAGGTTAGCCGTGAATATGTTGAATAAGCAGCCAAGATCAACACAGACAGTGAACATTTAGAGGAGGATAGTTAGTTGGTGGTTATATCTGAGACAGTAATTATATTAACTCTGTCTAAGCTCATTTTTAACAAATGACACCTTCCTAATATACAGAATGTTTGTAAAGTCTCACTACACTTTGTATTTGTAGAACAAATTTGAAAAATGAAGTATAGGATGTCATCAAAAACATTCTGTTTGGAGTGCAAAGAATTACTCCAGCAGACAACAGCCATTCGCTGCATACTTCTTCACGATGGACTGTGTAGCACATTTTTTATGCCTTCATGTACTTCATTTTTCTGCATACAAAAGTGTAGTGAGACTTTAAAAACACCTGGTAGAAATTAATCATACATGAGTTAATTATTTGTTATTTTGGTTGTATTTACTGACAGGATGGATTCATCTTCTTGCTAAAGACATTTCGCACTGAATATGTTACGGAAGTTTGAAATATGTTTGTCATGTCAGGATTTTCAGTATATTTCAGTATTTTACCATATTTGCAACAAAATTAGGCTTCTTCATTGACTTTTCATATACTTGTTATTTAAATTTTAATGCCAAAATTTTAAAATAATAAATGTTTCAAAAATTATTACCAGGAAAGAAGCAAAACAAAGGTTTTAGTAACAGTTACTTGCCACAATTTCTAATGACCAATGAGGAGCGCTTGAAAACATTGTCACTAAAACACTAGCCTCTCGACATGTGAAAGTTGTTAAATCATACGTGCCATATTGTTTCATTGTTTGCCAATCATCAATCCACTAACTGTTGTTAAAAGTGCCTTGTTGTTGACATACTTTTTAAACAAACACAATGGAAGCTTCCACATTAGGATGAAGTAATCCACAGTAGGATTAAGTGAGTGGTAATTTCCTTGTGTGATATATTTATTGTCATTTAGGATTCTTACAGCAAGATTAGGAAAGCTTCTGAAACATCATTTAGTTGAATTATTTATTGTAACTGTATAGAGAAGCATAGCCTTTACATATTATTACTTGCATGTTTTGTTATACCGCCTGAATCGAACAATAAAAGACCATTAAAATAATTGTAAGTTGGGTTTGTTGATTATCATGCAGCCGTTGTTTTTAATTATACACGCTGATCTGGAAGGATAAGAACACAATTGTCGGATTTGGATAACACTTCTTCTTCTTCTTCTTCTTCTTCTTCTTCTTCTTCTTCTTCTTCTTCTTCTTCTTCTTCTTCTTCTTCTTCTTCTTCTTCTTCTTCTTCTTCTTCTTCTTCTTCATATCTTCCTCTTCATCTTCATATGTTATTCTTCTCCTTTCTTTATCATCATATATTCAACTTTTCTTCAACTTCTTCTTCTTCTTCTTCTTCTTCTTCTTCTTCTTCTTCTTCTTCTTCTTCTTCTTCTTCTTCTTCTTCTTCTTCTTCTTCTTCATATCTTCCTCTTCTTCTTCATATCTTATTCTTCTTCCTTTTCTTTATCATCATATCTTCTTCATCTTTATTATCATTATTAATTCTTCTTCTTCCTCATCATTATCTCCTCTTCTTCATCCATCATTATCTTTCCCTTTTTCTTCTTCTTCTCTTCTTCTTCTTCTCTTCTCTTCTTCTTCTTCATATCTTCCTCTTCTTCTTCATAACTTATTCTTCTTCTTTCTTTATCATCATATCTTCTTCATCTTTATTATCATTATTATATTCTTCTTCTTCCTCATCATTATCTTCCTCTTCTTCTTCTTCTTCTCTTCTTCTTCTTCTTCTTCTTCTTCTTCTTCTTCTTCTTCTTCTTCTTCTTCTTCTTCTCCTTCTTCTACTTCTTTTTTGCCTTCTTCATCTTCATCATTATTATATCTTCCCTCCTTCATCATTATCTTCTTCTTCATCTTCATCTTCTTCCTTTTCTATGTTATAGTTTTCTTCTTCCTCTTCCTCTTTTTCATCATTTCTATCTTTCTCTTCTTAAGGTGCTTGATTTGGAGCAGACCAGACATCATCAAGCATAATTTTGCAAACTTCTCTGATTTGTTGATGAATCCGGTTTTGTTGCTTATACCACTATTGTAGTATTGTTTACCCAGCTGTCTAACCTTTCCACAGACATCTTTCTACATATTCTTCTGGCTCTCTTGCACACAATTTTCACCATTAAAGGTCTGCTTGACGATGTATCCTAAAAATGTCCTGTCCTGTGTTTTGGCAAGTAACATCTGCAGTTCTCATTACCTCAGTATTAGTTATCTTCTCTGTCCATGATTTTGTTTTCGTTCGCTCACTATTGAACTCAGTTCATACATTTACTACTACTTCTGGTGCACCGGACTGATTTGTGCTGTGTGGATTAGCTTTCCCTTTTACCAGTGCCCCTCGCCATCATGCGAACCCACTCCAACTTCAGAGGTACTTGTAATTTACGTCCCCAAGTCAAGCATGGGAAGTCAATAACATTTTAGTCCAGCTGTCCGGTTTAGGGGTTTAACTCGCTACCCCAGCATCAACACACCTGATGTTTAAGAACGAGCTCTCTTATCCAGTCGATTCATTTTTTTTTTCATTCTTCTAACGTTTTGTTCATCTTTCCATTCTTCACTCACCTAATATAGGGTGTAGTTTTAATGGCTGTGGGTTTGTTTGTTTTTTGAAAATATTTCCGTTCCAAGTTTTGTATTCACCCTCTGTTGAATTCATGCAACATAAAAGGTAAATACAAAACTTGGAACGACAATATTTTCAAAAACTCCCTGTCATTAAAAATACACCCTGTATTAGTATTACCGCCTTGTAGAATGGTAAAGTGTTAGGGAAGATAGTTGCTATTAAGCTGCAGGGATACTAGAAAAGGGAAGAGCTACACCGCAGACGTTTGGGGAAATACAGGCGAAGGAAACACACCCGGTGAAACTCAGCAACAATTGCTTTTGATGTTCCACAGATTCAGTGATTCAGTGCCGAATCAAAAGTAGATTTGGACCAACCAAAAATGGATGGCGGAAAACAGGAAGTAGGGGTTTGTCTGAGTTATGATTTAAGAGTTGGTAATATGGTAGCATAAATGTTATATAACGCAATGATAACATTTCGGCGATATATAAACCCACGGCAGATACTTGATGTCGTTTAAGACGATTGATCACCCCATGACACTTAATCAGTTCTAGGGGTTCTAGACTATACTGGACACAACGGCAGCAGCATTGGATCTCGAGGACTCGTATGTAACAGAGTCAGATATGATCGCTTGATGCACACTTATGGAGACGGGTCCCTGGGTAGTGAATTGGACACCGCTACCCAACATTCTCGTACTGTTGCTTTCCGCCCAGGCTCATGGACCTTTGTGGCTTGCATTATTACCCCGAGATTAGGAAAAAGATCAGTAATAAGTAATTTCAATGTACTACTTAATGTTTACACAAGCAATATTGTAGGAACTGAAGCACCAGGGATTGGAAGGATACCGGCATTTGTAAATGGCTAGATGCCGTCCTTGCGTGTAGGCAGGGGAGAGACAGAAAGAAAATAGCGCGAGAGTTGCAGGAGACAGTAAACAAAGTGATCGACTGGTCTACAGAGAAGGGTGGTGTCATCAACCAAGGTAAGGCGCCCGAATCGTGATTTACAAGGCATCTGTACAGATAGGTGTATGCCATTGCATTCCTTCTTTGCATTGATCGTACTGATCGGAGACCGAGGCCATTGTTTCTGTAGAAAGATCGCCTTTCTACCGCTCGAACTTGAAGCTGTCACCAACGACTATATGTCTTCCGCTCTCAGGCTCAATCCTTCACCTACTAACTGATTAAGTGCCATGGAATGACATATCGTCTTATTCTAACTTCCAGTAATTGCCATGGGCTTATAAATCAAACAATGGTTAAAATTTTACTACAATAGTTTTTCCTATGCAACCCCTTTTAATTTTATATTATACAACATATCTGCTACCATATTAACAACTTTTAAGTTATATATAACCATGACACACCTCTACTTCCCATTTTCCACCATCCATTTTTTGTTTGGTCCAACTCTACTTTTTTGTTTGGCACTGAATCTGTTAAATTAGTTTGGCATTTTCTGGTTGGTTGGCATAAACCGGTGCTTCACTTAGCTCAAGGCTAGTGAAGTAAAAGAGATGGCTAGTGAAGGAAAAGAGATGCCTAGCGAGGTAAAAGAGGTGGCTAGCGAAGGGGAAGAGGTGGCTGGCGAAGGGGAAGAGGTGGCTAGCGAAGGAAAAGAGATGGCTAGCGAAGGAAAAGAGGTTGCAAGCAAAGTAAAAGAGGTGGCTAGCGAAGGGGAAGAGGTGGCTAGAGTAGTAAAAGAGGTGGCTAGTGAAGGAAAAGAGGTGGCTAGCGAAGGGGAAGAGGTGGCTAGGAAAGTAAAAGAGGTGGCTAGGAAAGTAAAAGAGATGGCTAGCGAAGGGGAAGAGGTGGCTAGCAAAGTAAAAGAGATGGCTAGAGAAGTAAAAGAGGTGGCTAGTGAAGGAAAAGAGGTGGCTAGCGAAGGGGAAGAGGTGGCTAGGAAAGTAAAAGAGGTGGCTAGAGAAGTAAAAGAGATGGCTAGCGAAGGGGAAGAGGTGGCTAGCGAAGGGGAAGAGGTGGCTAGCAAAGTAAAAGAGATGGCTAGCGAAGGGGATGAGGTGGCTAGCGAAGGGGAAGAGGTGGCTAGCGAAGGGAAAGAGGTGGTAAACTGTTATGCCTACCCTGGGGATTTGTAGCAGTATGTGTATATAACTTAATAACAACTCCAGTTTACGATGATACTCAAGAACAGACAATACCGAAAACGGTAGAAGAAGAAAATGTGAATGGGAATCATTATGATAGTATAGAGTCTATGGAAGAGGAAACAGGTGCTCCATTTAAGAATACTAGACAAGCAACGAAAAGAAGAATGGATAAACAAAGAGAAAGAGAAGTAAAAAGACAGAGAAGAATTAGAGATTATTCAACAAGCGGTGAAGATATGCCTCTACTAGAAAGGTCCTTAAGAAATAATGATAGACAAATTAGATGGGATATTGAACGGAAGAGATTAGCGGCTGCTAGCGAGAGACATACAGGTGAAGAAGAGGAATTGGATGAAAAGTCAGAATCAAATAGTAGTATGGAAGAAACTAATAAGTTATACGAAGAAGAAGATATTGATGTGGAGATAGCACTTATTCAAAGAAACTTGGAGTTATTGAAGAAGTGGAAACGTAAGAAGTAAATGATTAGAAAATACTGCAGATGGCAAGATATA
Organism: Cepaea nemoralis; assembly: GCA_014155875.1. NCBI lineage: Eukaryota > Metazoa > Mollusca > Gastropoda > Stylommatophora > Helicidae > Cepaea > Cepaea nemoralis. Next base: position 234,614 of record JACEFZ010010779.1, on the reverse strand, counting down.
AGTTTCATGATGTAAAAAGGAAAGAGATACTTGATGAAGTGTATGAAACGGTGGAAATGGAAAAGGCTTCTATGGATACTTTTCATAAATGGTCTTGAGGAGTAGTTAAGCATTGAGATAACTAATATAGAGGTAGGTTCGAGGGAGGCATATATATTTTTTTCTCTCTGTGTTGGAATTGCTGGTTGATTTTATGTTTCAACTTCTTGAGTTTTCGTAGATAGACAAGTTGGATAATGGTACAGCAGGTGGATGTGCTCTATAGTAGATAGACAGGTTTTTGTTGGTGCTAGAAATGCCGTGGCTAACGGTAATGATTAAGAAGTTGTAGTGATGTTTGGTACAAATCCAAGGGAAACAATTGGTGTGCCGAGCCACATGTTAATTAGTAGATAGATGACGGCTGGTACATTGAGATGACAATAGAATAATCGCCACATTGGTAATAGATAAAATGAGTTGACCTGTAGTTTACAGTGCTTGCTTAAGATGATATTCCAGATATTATGATGTGTTAGAAGTTAGGCTGGAAAAAGATAGAAAATTGTGAGGGGAGAGAATCAATGATAGTACGGTCATTGTTGATTAGTGATTTTTTTGTGTAGAGAGAACAGATATTGTTCTAAGTTAAGAAATTGGTCTGTAGTTAACAGATATACATACTTGGCAGTGAAGTCTTTTGTGTTCTCGGTTATAAAAATAGTGGAATGACTTGTATGAATAGATATGTGTTACATTGGTTCGTATAGGAGGCCAAAGTTGATGGGCCACTGTACGTAGTTAATTTTAAGTGAATTATATTTTTTTGAAAACCTTCTCTTAAACGAGAAGACACTTGTTTTATTGAGTCTGAGTTTTAATGCCTCATATATAATATGTTTTTTTTGCTTGGTTTGGTCCTGTAAAATGATTGTTATTTTTTGATTGTAGAATAGGATTGTGGTGTTCTTAGACTTGCGCGTACAAACTATTGGTCCGTAAAAGAGACCAGTAGTGATAGGTAGTAATAGAATATTTTCTTATGATTTGATAAGATGCATGTTATATTATTTTAAAATGTGTTTTTCTTTGAATGAGTTGATATCTTTAGTTAATATGAGGGGAAACATAAATTTGTGTAAAAACTATTTGGGGGGTATGATGTCCTGTTCTGATTTTATTTCGCTTAACTCATAATTTAAATAAGTTGTTTTGTGTATTAGGTTACTTTGTTAGCAAATATGTTACAAATTTAATTAAGTAAGTTTAATTTTCAAATAGTATGGTGTTGGCTAGAATAGAGAAAATACATGGGGCTTTATTTAAGACCCTTCGTTCAGAAAAGAGTTAATAAAACTACTAAGGGGCTAATAGAGAGACACATACATTCTCTGTGTGAAAATTATGTGGCTGTGATAATCAGCATGAAAAGGTTCTTATGGATATGAAGTATTAGAAACATAGGTCGGGGATGGATATGTGTAAAATTAGGAGCTGCATTATATGAAGATATAAGGTTGGGTATATGACTGTGAATGGCAGCATATAAGCTGGGGTATATATATAGGTGGACAAGGAAGCAGATCATGGGATGTGAGGGGGCAAGATATAGGAGCTGTGAAAAATCAGCGTTAATTAAATTAAAAATGTTCATGGAATATGAACGTTGGTTCGTGGTCAAAGATGAGATAACGGAAATCTAAATTGTGGATGGCAATATAAATGTTGAATATATAAATGTTGAGAAAACTTATATCAACTTGATTTATAGGGAACAAAGATGTATTTCATAAGATGTATTTTTAAAAAATTGTTTACAAAATTTTTTTTGTTGGCAAGAGAGGTAAATGTGATTGTGTTGACTATCCATTCCTTTATGTAAATGTGATTGTGTTGACTATTCGTTCTTTATACTTTTCACTGGGTGCGCACCCCTTCTTTACTTTTTCTAACTACATTGTTTTCTGTGTTGTGAAAGAGTGAGGAATTACATAATGTCAAGTGTATGATAACGATTATACGAGCTGTTCTTATGATATATATTTTGTACAGGAACTGCGAAGAGCCAAAAACGAACAAGAAATGTATAGTGGTTTACTATATGGCAGGGGAAAGAAGTACGAATAGATTGTTTTACTTAAAATAAAGTTGGTTTGGGGAAGGTTAGAGGAGTTGTGGGAGGTAAGGAAAGAGGGGGAATAGAGTAAGGGGATTGGGAGTAAAGACTTTTTAGGGGAAAAAGTCTTTCGAAAACATAGGAAGGTGTAGCAGTATGTGTATATGGGGTGGGCAAAACTACAGCACGCTTGAGCATCAGGATGGAATGGGAAGAAAGATGCTCAAGTCGTGACGTAGTTTGTTGTTAGGAACCAGTCAACATCTGGGCTTGGAAGAGAGAAGACGCCATGTTGTAAGAAGATTGATCAAGCTGTCATCTATGTGCAATAAAGATAATTTGTATTCGCCCAAGACTTGTTAGTCCTCTATACTTCACACCGTTATAGATTCCCGTGGCGAAGTAATTAAAGCCGTCTGCTTGGCGTTCTGAAGGTCTTGGTTTCGTCCCCCAGAGAACGTCGTTCAGAACACCGGAGCATTTTTCCAGAGACTAGCGAAGTGAAAGAGGTGGCTAGCGAAGGGAAAGAGGTGGCTAGCAAAGGGAAAGAGGTGGCTAACTGTTACGCCTACCCTGGGGATCTCCGTGCGAAGTAATTAAAGTCGTCTGCTTGGCGTTCTGAAGGTCTTGGTTCCGCCCCCCCCCCCCCCCCCCCCCCCCCCCCCACAGGCAGTTTTCCGGAGACTTCTAGAGCTGGAGGTACGGAGTTTGTGGCTTTGTGCAACACTTTCAGCAACAAGCGGCTTGCAAAGACCTATAGTACTATAGTACTTTCGACTTAAGTACTCGAATCGATTATACCACTACCAGTACCCCTACCCCGTTCATTCTCTAAAGAGAAGGTATATTAGGGTCCATCCCTGGTTCAGATTAATAATCCTGTGACAGAGTCAGCAACAAATAGGATAATAATTTGAAGGTGATTGTTATCCAAAGAGGGTAATGGTGGACTTAAGTACTTTAGTACTAAGGTGTCACTTACTTACTCTCAACTTAAGTACTTTAGTACTCTCGAGTTAAGTTACACTCATTTCATGCATGATATTACACATAAACAAGTTATACCACCACGAACTCATCCAGTGAGTCATTCGTGTTTCAAATTCCTCTATGAGCGGTTGTTTTAATAACCATTAGCAATATGTACCGTGTCAAGGTTACTGCTCACGTCGGATCTAGCGCCGCATGCAGCTTGTTTGTGTAGCCTCGATGCTGCTCATATCTTTTGCTCAACTTCTGTGCGTATGACAAACAGCGGGTAAACATGTGGTGTTTATCGGCCATAAACGCACTGAACGAAACTGCGAACAGCATAACAGAGCTTACATAAACACACACGTGTTGTTTGGTGATTATAGAACTAGAAGAAAGAAGTCGAGATTAGAGAACACACTATACGATATACGATATACAAATTGAAAGCTATGTGAGAATGACGTCACATCCAGGGGTTCCCTGTGTTGCGCCGTACATCCAGTGGTACCCTGTGTTGCGCAGTAGCTGGGTGCGCAATTTTAGATGAGGGCCTATTTACAAGACGCAAACATCATGTGGGACTAGTGTTTTCACAACAGTTGGTATTTGCTGGCATCTGCCATGAAACAGCCGACTGCTTCGTGTTCTGTGTTCCAGACAGAACATCAGCAACGCTTCTGCCGCTGATCAGACGCTTCTGCCGCTGATCAGGACACACATTCGGCCTGGCACAACTGTAGTCCCCGACCTCTGGCGTGCGTACGACGGAATTGGAAGTATTCCCGAATTGACGCATCTCACAGTCAACCACTCCAACCACAACTTTGTGGGAACCCTACCACCGGTGCACATACTCAATGCATCGAGCGCATGTGGAGAACGGCCAAGGAGAGAAACAAGAGGCAGAATGGAATACCCAGGCATCTACTAGGATCCTACATGTGGCGTTGACGGACTAAATGCGCTGGTCTCGATGTGGTCAACAGCATTCTTGCTGACATTGTTCGATTTTGGCCACCGCAAGAATAGCGCACCGCAAAGAACATTGCACACCGATAAAATTGCGCACCGAGCTACGGCGCAACACAGGGAACCCCTGGATGTACGGCGCAACACAGGGAACCCCTGGATGTGACGTCATACCCTGGGATTCCGTTATTTTTTAGGTGAATTAAGGCAAACGTACCCCAAACTCTCTAACCTCGGTTTCTTTCTTCTACTTCTATGAGTGCCAAATTATACGAGTGTGTTTATTTATGAACTGTCTTTATGACCTCAAAGGGTTACCCAGTTGATATAAAAGAACCTAACTCGTTACATTCGACATCATCATCATCATCATCATCATCATCATCATCATCATCATCATCATCGTTATCATTGTCGAAAACTAACTACAGAAGTTGGGTTGGCTGGCCGAGTGGCTAAAATGGCGGACTCTCCTTCTGTCGACCCGAGTTCGAATCCTCGGTAAGGTGTGGATTTTTTTCTCTCAGGGGCAAAAAGAAACCCCTAACCTGCACAGTTCGTGACGACTGCACTAGCCAGGCGGCCTTACTTCCTCAGGCTCAAGACCTCCTTGCCTTACACTGCAAGGTATTATATAGGCAGTAAATGACAGTCTCCGTGTAGCCGGCTCCGTGGCTAAAGGTTTTCGAACGCGGTTCGTGAGCCGCTTACCAGGCGTTCGAAATTCAGCTGCGACCGATTTGTGCAGCAGACCGTGTCGCGTTGTGTTATAACGTGTTGGTATGGGAGCCGGTCGTTCAGAAAGCAATGGCAAACTACTGAAGTAAAACTTGCCTAGTACATCAACAATAGCTGGAAAATGCCGGTGTTAACTGTAACGTCCTGTAAGGGATATGGAACATTTAAAAAAAAATGACAGTGGTTTTAAATCTAATATATTCAAGCAGGTTATTGAGTTACTGTTACACATTTTGTGGTAAATGTTGCTTCGTCCTTGAGGACATTGCGATCAACCCAAAATTGATTTACTAATTAAGCTTACGTTCAGTAGTTTGCTATTTCTTTCTGAAGTATAAGTCAACGCTGAACCCCTACTGAGTAGGGAATCGACTCCATATCCCAACGTCAGCGCACCGGAAAGTTGAGCGCAATATGCCACCCGGTCACGCTGACTCCTGCTGTTTTTAGCAAGTTATTACTTTAAAGCAGGTTATTCAACTACACACTTGACCTCCTGTTTTCCGCCCTTATCCGAGGCGGATAGATATCTGAGCTCACTACCCAAGAGATCAGGGGCAAAGTGTAATATCATTAGATACAATTATACCATAAAAATGGAGAAAGAAATATATGTTAATGAGGAAAAATTGGAGGTGGTTGAAAATTTCGAATATCTTGGGTCATTGATTACTAAAAATGGTGACCAATGACAGAAATTAAAAGATGAATATCTATTGCTCTTGAAAAACTAAAACAATTGAATAAATTGAGGCGTGGGACACATAGACCTACAAATATCAGAATTTTAAGAGCTTGCATCTTTCCCATTGCAACATACGCCTGCGAGATCTGGACACTTACTAAACAAGCTGAACAGCGCATAAATGCCTTTGAATATACATGTTATAGGCGGGTTTTAAGAATATCTTGGATACAGACAAGAACACATGCGTCCATACGACAAGATCTGATTATTGAAGAAGTTTGGCTACTAAAGATGATAAAACAACGGAAATTGAAATATTTTGGTCACTTGAAACGTTGTGAAAGTTTGGAGAGAACAATAATGGAGGGGTATATGTCCGGGAAGACAGGAAGAGGAAGGCCAAAGAGAAGATGGGTACAGAATGTGGCAGATGATTTCCAGATGGGCGTATCGGACGCGGGACATTTTGCTTATGACCGAGAAGTTTTCCGGAAGATTGTTATGGGAGCAATGTTCTGCAAAGGACATGCTACTGAATGAGTGATAAACTGTACCATTATTACAAAGAACAATTGTGTACTCAAGTGCAGCATCGACATGTATAGACCAGTGTGAAACAAGTCAGTGCATTTAGTTATTTATTTAGGTGCTTTAATAACAGCAGGTGGAAGATGTATTAAGGAAGTCAGAACAATTACTACTGCCTATAGTAGTACCTCGCAGTGTAAAACATTGGGGGAGGGGGGTCTAGAGCCTGAGGAATTAAGGCTGCCTGGCTAGCGCAATCGCCACGAACACAGCACGTTACAGTTTTCTTTGTTTCCCCTGACAGAAAAATAATCCATCTCCGAACCCGGCTCTCTGGAGCCAGTTTTCTAGCTCCTCGACAAGACGTCGTATTATCGAAGTGAAATGTAGAATAGCTTACGCACAGACGGCATTTCATAAGATGAAGAATATTCTCTGCAATTTATCTTCGTCAATAACTGTGAGGAAAAGAGTTCTTTGGAGCTATATTGAGTTTAGTTTAGTTTAGTTTAGTCGATAGATCAACATCACGGCACACTTTTTCGATTTCCAACTGGCAAGGGATTTTTTACGTGCGCAACAATACACACGGGCGTCCGATCTCACTACCCAGAGACCAGGAGAGATTTTGTTACTAGAGGTCAATGTGAAAAAAAAAAGAGTCCATGTCCTTACTGGGGCCTGAACCCGGGACCTCCAGCACTCGAGGCGGACACCATACCATGAGACCACGCAGCCTCCCCCCTCCTCCCATATATAGCTATATTGAGATAAGCCGGATGTATGGATGCGAATCATGGACAATTATCAGACACGTCTGAAATTATGTGGAAGCTGCGGAAGTGTGGTTTTTATAGATAGAAGGAGAACGCTGGACAGATGGAAAGAGCAATAAATATATCTTGAAAGAAGTGACCTCACAAAGCGAGCTGGTTACTCGCATCAGTAGCAAACAGTCCACATTCTTGAGGCATGTCATGAGAAAGGGGAGGCTGGAATATATCGCCACAACGGTAAAGTTGGAGGGTAAGCGAGGCAAGGTGAGACCAAGAGAGAAAATAATGGACAGTTTGACATTATGGTATGGAGGAATATCAGTATCAGAAATGATTGGCAGCACACGAGACAGAAGGCTATGGACAGACATGAAGTGGTTGTGGAAGGGGGGTTTTAGCCGTAGGCCATCCAAGAATCATCAGAGTCGTCTATATAGACTCTAAACAACCGCTAAGCAGACTCTACGTACACTGGGGGACGGGGTTCTCCCTCTTACCACTGCGCTACACCGTTGTCATGGGTGGTCCTTGGATGGCCTACGGCTAAAACCCCCCTTTCACAACTACTCATGATCTTCAAAGTCACACGACACGGACTGTAAGAGGCAGAAGTGTACCAGCAACTAATTACCGTGTTTCCCCGAAAAATAAGACCTACCCCTATAATAAGCCCTCGCACGATTTTTCAGGTAGCTTTTAATATAAGACCTACCCCCAAAATAAACCCTAGTTAATATTGTCAGCTAGAATGAGAGACTTCTTGTGACCTAATGGCCAGTCGGAGTACAGACGCCACTGGTGAGCACTTGATAATGAATGGATGTGGTTCATAATTCAATACGTCACTCGTGTTAAATAAGAAGATGATATGACTGTATTTGAATAAATGTAGAATTTTGTTCATGAATAAATGTAGATGTTTTAAACCTTAAAAACTATATAATACATCCCCCGAAAATAAGCCCTCGTGCATTTTTTAAAGCTGAAATTAGTATAAGACCCCGTCTTCTTTTCGGGGAAACACGGTAGAAGTAGGACAAATTAAAAGTTTATAGTGCCAGTCGCATATTCTTATATATTATTATATATTCTAGGGGTGTTGTGATTAATATGACACCGGCCGCCTTTACTTCCCAGGGAATTATCTGGTGTCCATTTAAGATTGGGTCGACCTGGGAGCCAAGGTCAATTTTAAAAAGTCAGCCTCAATGTGGATTTGAACCGTGACCACAAGGTTGACAAGCAGCTCTCAGCCTCAGCGGTTACTATAATAATGATGCAGGACATTGCCATCAAGCCCAGGTTGATTTTAAAGGCAATTTTACGTTTAGTGGTTTGCCATTGCTTTCTGAACAAGATGTCAACGTTTGATTCCAGCTTAATACCATAAGAATTAACAACATTGTAGGAAAATTTCAGTGTGTAATGAAGGGCGTCAGACAGATTGTGTAGTGCTTCCCGATTTGTTCTCATTATACAGTAAATATATAATGAGATCTACAGAAAATATACCAGGGATACTGGTTGGTGAAGCATCCTGATTGGTGAACATAATATAAATACTTTACGTTATGCAGATGCCACCGAAGAACTAGAACCAGACATACTAAAAGAAGAAATTATAGAAGCCATCAGATTAGCCCCATTGAGCACATCACCGGGACAAGATGAAATACCAAATGAACTAATTAAAGCAGCAAGAGAAGTAGGAACAGCATGGCTACATAGACTATTCAACCATGTTTGGGTAGAACAACAGACACCACGAGACTGGGGAAACGCCATAATTATCCCAATTTGGAAAAACAAAGGCAGCAACAGAGATTGCACACAATACAGAGGCATTTCACTGTTGAGTCATACTGGGAAAATATTTTGCAAAATTCTTGAGAAAAGATTACGAACTACTATAGAACCCCAGCTAAGCGAAAAACAACTTGGAGTTAGGAAAAACAAAGGATGCACAGATGCCATTTTTGCTCTTAGACAACTTATAGAAAAATCAATCGAATTCAATGAAACACTCTACTTAGCCTTTGTCGACCAAGAAAAGGCATTTGATAGAGTAGATAGAAACAAGCTGTGGGAAATCCTTAAACAATATGGTGTGAGTACACATCTAACAAACCTATGTAGAAGCTTATATAACAACAGTGAATGCATAGTGAGAGCAACTGGAGGACACTCAGAACCCTTCACCATAAGATCTGGAGTACGACAAGGTTGTGTCCTGTCCCCTCTCTTGTTCATAACATATATAGACAACATATGTAAAGAAACCAGCCAAACAGAGACCACAAGAACACCGCATGACGAGAACACAGAAGAAAAACCATCTGCATATCTAACCATTAGAGAACTCCTGTTTGCGGACGACTAAGCACTAATAGCAAAATCAGAAGCTGAATTACAAGACCACATGAATAGTCTAAACGAAATGTGTAGGGAACATAACATGAAAATTAGCACAAGCAAAACAGAGGTAATGACTATAACTAAAGAAGAAAAAACAACAACAATTCACCTAAATGAACATCCCTTGAAACAAGTAAAGAGTTTCAAGTACCTAGGAAGTATAATATCATCAAATGGCAGATCAGAAGACGAGATTGAAAATAGATGCAATAAGGCAAACCAACTCATTGGACAAATGGCACCAATACTAAAGAACAAACATGTATCAATAACTACTAAGAAAGCACTTTGCAATACAATCTTCCTACCTGACAGAAAAAAAAAGAGAAAAGAAAAATCTCTACAACAGAAATGAGATTCCTGAGAAGAATACTCAACGTATCAAGAAGAGATAAGATCAGAAATGAAAAAATCATGATTAAAATGACGG
>JACEFZ010010779.1:217500-220000 GCA_014155875.1 Cepaea nemoralis | reverse complement strand
ATTATTAATCTGAGCCAGAGATGGATCCTAATATAAATTATCTTTGAGGTTGAATGAGGCAGGTGTAATGGTACACATGAATCGATGCTTCTTACAATGTTCAATGTTTGATCCATTCATTGATACTGTTAAACTTGTTGAAAATAAATTATGTGTGCATGAGAATAAATGGAGTATGAAAGAATCTCTATTGAAAGATTTAAGTATGTATGAGAGCACATGATTACTCCACCATCATCATCATCAAGTAATGTGTAGGTAATCAGAATGCGGCCATACGGGTGATCCTGGGGTGCACAAAGGACACACCAGTTATATGCATGAGGCATATACTGGCGCTACCAACAATGGCGGATAGACATAGAGTCCTTCAAGCCAAGTGGTACCTGAGAGTTGCTGCAGATAAGGATCACCCCCTGCATGAAGCCGTGGATATGGTCAAGGATCATAGACTAAGACGAGGCAGGTCCTCAACGGTACAGGCAGAAATATCTAAACGTCAGGTGTGTGATCTAGAGACCACCAATCGTGAAAAAGAGTGGACTGAAGTTCCAGAAGACATGACGGACTGGCAGAATGTAATAGTTGCACTGGGTCGTGAGTGCAGAGAATGGGCAGCAGGCCACACAGAGTTTGAGGTGCAACAACATCCAGAGTAATACACGTCACGGTGACTTTGTGATCTATACTGATGGGTCAGTGGTTTCATTGTGAAGGCTAATGGACGGTTCTTGAAAAAGGAGAGTACGGCATATGAGGCTACAACCTCCAGCGTGATAATAGCGGCATTCTGTTGGTTAGAGAAAACCACTCCAACACACATTGTCTTCATCGCGGACTCAAGAAGTATGCTTAGAAAGGTGGAGAATGGAATGTTTCGGGTGGAATGACTCAACTCGCTTCAGAGGTCTCAGATTATGAGAATTGTATGGATTTTTTCCCCTGGCCATGTGGGCGTGCAGGGGCATGAACAGGCTGACAGGCTGGCAGGAAATGCACCTATTCGTGGTAGATTATTTATGGAAAAGGGTGTGACAAAGTCAACGAACCCCATATGGTTTTGTTTATCTAGGGAGAGACCTGCCCTAAAAAGTTATGTAAAGTTGTATGCATTTATAGGCACACACACACACACACACACATACACACACACAGTGTGTGTGTGTGTGTGTGTGTGTGTGTGTGTGTGTGTGTGTGTGTGTGTGTGTGTACGAGAGTAAGTTAATAAGTAAATCACAAATGGCTGTAGAAAAATAACTAAATATGATAACAATTTGAAACCAGTTTATTTGAATACATACATTGTCCCGTTATTTCTCAACATAATTTTCACTAACATTGATTAACTCTTCGTTGGCTGTTGAACGAGGGGACGGAGCACTTATGGGAATGTCCTGAGTGCAGTGATGTCGGTTCTTAACGCAACTCAACTCAACTCAACTGTGTGACTTACTTATTGACTCGCCCTCGTAACTTTTTTTTTTTTTTTTTTAACCCAACTACTGGAAATCTCTTTACTGGAAATCGCAAGGGGCTAAGTCCACTGAATTCCCACCTTGGCAGGAGACATTTTGCGAATGACGCCGAAGTTGAATGTGAAGTGAAAACGTGTTTTAGAAAACAGGGCACGCAGTTCTATACAGCCGGTTTGGGATGACTGATAAAACGATGGGATAAGTGCATTAATGTTGGTGGAAATTATGTTGAGAAATAAAGGGACAATGTATGTATAAAAATAAACTGGTTTCGAGTTGTTATCATATTTAGTTATTTTTCCACAGCCATTTGTGACTTACCCTTGTGACATACCCTTGTAGAATATATATGTTACTAAGTCAGTAGTCTTTGAAGTAGAGCGTCTGAGTGGTTATACATATTCGATTTAACTATAATAAGCAGTAATAGAATGTTATTTGTGTGCTGGATTTCCTTAGATTAGTGTGCTTTTGTCGATCTCAGTATAGGGAATTATAGTATGCAACGACAGATAGCCCATGCTATTTTAGGTTGTCTGTATGAGACATGTGTAGGCTATCAAGGAATAGAACATGAACAAACGTTAGATTTATAAACTTGACTTGAAGGATTATTCACCCCTTCTCGCCAATGTCATTCGCAGAGTCGACACCCTGATCAATCTTTGCCGTAGTCAAGATTCTTGACTGGGCTAACTCACCATTCACACCTATACAACCGAGTGTGGTCTACATACCACTACCCAGACTGTCATAGAACACTTCAGTCTACCAGAGGAGGAGGAACCGAGAAGAGATTTGTAGCACCCGCTTACCAGTCAGGAGACCAAGAACCAGCAGTTAAGTGGCATACCACCCGTTTGCCACATCGCAGCTTTTCACAATTTTTTTTTCAATTCCAGGCCAGTTAACCGTGTCGATGATTAGCATCTTCAATAGATGAACATTGCCAAAGAACAAGATATGACAGATGAACATACCTATAGGACGTTAAATTAAGAAGGGAATTCTTTCTCCCTTATCTG
>JACEFZ010010779.1:0-212500 GCA_014155875.1 Cepaea nemoralis | reverse complement strand
GAGACAACAATGCATGGTTTTTTAGCTTTTTTATCTCTCCATGCCACACACAATATTCTTTCTCCTTCAAAAAACCACTTCATCTCTTGATGCTGAAGTCGCAAATGCTTCAACTCAGGAGGGAAGCCTACGCGGTTGACATTCAGTGTCCCTGTATAATTGAAATTGTTGGAATGCAGATAATCAATCAGAGCTTTCGAAGTGTAGAATCTGTCAGCAAAGATGTCAAATCTATTCCTGGGAAACATAGTGGCATACCAAGGAGTATATAAATGTGCACTTGTACACCAGTAGTCTTTGATAGATGGTCTTGGATCAAGTCCCATAGCAATAATGACAGACGTAAACTTCAGCCATTCGTGCTTCATTGTCAGACACTCAGCTGTTGACGAACATTCACTGGTTTTTCTTTATCACCACGTGCTAAAACTTTAGACACAACTAAAACTTCTTTCGGAATCTTCACTAATATCGAAATCACTATTGCTTAAAACTGTTTAAAACAATAACCTAGCTTGATCTGAAGTCATTCTATGAGCTCACATACTGGTGGGCGTCTCCATTGTGAAAAACCCAAACAAACAAATGAACACTACGTTAAAACTGAAAATTCACAAGAATCCAATATTAGCAAACGTTTGACGGCACAAAGATGACGTACCAATCTTCCGGCTGTGCGACTTTTCAGTTTACTGTAACTTAAAATTCCGAAACGGAGCAGAAATGTATCAAATAAACCACTGATCATTTTGTGGCGATAAAACTACCAAATGCCACCACAGCGGGTCCATTGGGGCACGAGATCGGCCCTTGGTAGCGAAAGAGAACTTCTATTTGCGGACGATCAAGCACTAATAGCAAAATCGGAAACAGAATTACAAGTCCTCATAAATAGCCTAATCGAAGTGTGTAAGGAGCATAACGTGACAATTAGCATCAGTAAAAAACGGAAGGAAGGACTATAACCAAAGAAGAAAAAACAACAAAGATGTATCTAAAAGAACATACCTTGAAATAAGTACAGATCTTTAAGTAGTTAGGAAGTATAATATCTCAAATGGCACATCAGAAGACGAGATCGAAATTAGATGCTATAAAGCAAATCAACCCATTGGACAAATGGTACCAATACTAAAGAACAAACACGTATTAATAGATACTAAAAGGCACGCTACAACATAATTTTCCTACCAACTCTATGCTACTCTATGCTGGACAATGACAGAAAAAGAGAAAAGGAAAATTGCAACAACGGAAATGAGATTCCTGAGAAGAATACCAAATGTATCAAGAAGAGAGAAAATCAGAAATGACGAAATCAGAACTAAAGTGGGAGTTATAGCAGCGCTAGATTTCACCAGAAAACAGAAAGTTAAATGGTTTGGCCATATAACTTGGCTACCAACCAACAGTATACCCCAACAAGCAATGATGTACAGACACACGGAACCAGAAGAAGAGATCGAACATGTAAACGTTGAACAGTGGAAATAACATAATCCATGGGAATCACGATAAATGAAGCCCATAAACGGGCACCCTCCCTCTGTTTATGATTCACCTCACCACCGCAAGGTAAAAAAAAAAAAAAAGATGAGATGAGAACAGGGCCGGATTAAGCCATCTTGGTGCCCTAGGCACAAACCCACATGGGTGCCCCCTACTGCCCCGCGCCCCCGATCCTCCACTGACTGCTGGTATGTTCAATATTATGCAAAAAACTAACAAAGAAAAACAATTGTGAAATGTAAATACATATGTTTGTACTACTATCATTCATATAAAACCTACAATAAGGTATGTCTGTATTAAAATTAATAGTTAATTAATTTTGTAATAATAGTAGACAAAAATACTGTAACTTTTTTGATAGATAAGAAAGTCAGAGAGAGCACACATTTACATTTTAAAGTTCTTTTTTCTAGATTTACGTCTGGCAAAGGTTTTGAGTACATCATCAAAGTTAATTTTGCGCAACAAGTCTGCCTCAATCATCAGCTTAAAAAGTTACTTTTTTAAACTAAAGTTTACTTTTTTTTTACACTCGATGTTGTCTCTAACTATTACTTTGTAGAGTTCTGTATGACTGAACGTGTTGTTGTCAGATTTTGATGCACGAAACTTGTGGCGAATATATGAGTGGAACTGTTATAGTTCAGTATATAAATTATTGTTCAGATCTTCAGGATAGGCATTTATTAGTCCTTCACAACACTGAGATGTTTGTGGTACATCGACCAAACAAGAAAATCGAACTGCTAGATCATTATATACCTGTCCTCGTCTACTCATCTCTGTCTCAAGTTTGTCAACAATGGTGTAGAAAGCAGATATACGAAATTTGTCTCTGGCATTCTGAGATACCTCAGGGGCATCACCATCAATGACCATTGTCTTTCGTTTACGATTATGGGTCAAAGTTGACTTATAATCCACACCTGGTGTTATTTCTTTTGCAGCTTCTTCAAATCTTTCAAATTCATTCCTAGATTCATGCAAGTGATCTGCTAGTGAAGAATACGAATAAGCACACGTTTTCAAGTTCACGTGCTCATTTTGTAGAGCTTGACTGACCCTGTGAAAATGTTGTAACACTTCTTCCCAAAAGACAAGCATGAAAGCAAATTCTAATTCTGGCATCTTCTTTGCAATGTTTTCTGCTTCTCTTCTAGTGTCCCCCTTCTGTGACTGGTCTTATTGTAAACATTCTAACGCTTCTATATTATGAGGATGAGACATTAGAATGGCTTCAGTTGCAACAGCATGTGCTTCCCATCTAGTATCGGAAAGGGACTTTACTACCAGCTTTTCATTCATAAGGCATCCTTTCAGAATCTTCCATCTTTTGGTTGAAGCTGAGAAAAAAGTATAGATCAGTTGCACTGTATGGAAGAAGTTTACTGCCTCTAAACAAGAGTCAACGGCACTTCTGCCTACCAGATTTAGTGAATGGGCAGCACAGGGTATGTATATAGCAAACTCATTTTCTTCTAGAATTTTTTTCTGCATGCCCTTGTAGCACCCAGACATATTAGCTGCGTTGTCGTAGGACTGACCTCTGCATTTCGAAAAATCAATATTGCAAGCTTCACGTAAGTACTGCAACACTTGCTTAGCCATACCTTCACCGGCGTGACTTTGCAGCTCCAAGAAAGTCAAAAAGCGCTCAATGGGCTCTCCATCTACCACATATCGAAGAACAACGCTTAACTGATCTATATGTGAAATATCAGGTGTTGAGTCTACTGACAAGCTTAAATAACCGGAAGCCTTTACTTCATCTACAATTACTGCATGGACTTTTTGGGACATAATTTCAATCAGTTCTTCACATATAGTTTTGGATAAATAAGAAGGATTTCCTTTTCCAGAATTTCCATATTTCGCAATGTGTGATGCTAAAAATGGATCAAACTGACTGACCAACTCCAGCAACCCTAGATAATTTCCATTTTGTAAAGATCCAAATTTTTTCATTTGTCCCTCTAAAAGCCAGACCACGCTCAGCTATAGTACAAATAACCGCTACTGCACGCCTCAAAACATGTTCCCAGTAAATGTACTCTTCATTTATTTGCTCTTCTAGCTTTTGTAGTAGACCCGAGCCTTGTCTACGAGCTAGGTATGTTAACATGCAGTCTTTATGAGTATGCATAAAATTTGGTGGAACTGCGGTAAAGCTGTGAAAGTTTAAACAATATAAAATGACACAAAGTAGTGCAGCTTTACATAACAGAGTTACGACACATACAGAACGTTGCGGCGGTTAGCCTTCATCAGCAAACAAACACATTCACAAACACAACATACAGTCAAGGAGAACTCCTGTGACTACATTAGAAGGTGATGACAGGACGAGAGGAACAAATGCATGGGAAAATGGAAGCAATGAAGAGAAAATGAGAATTGACAAAATGTTAATTGAAAAGAATGTTAGTCGAAGAAAATGTTTAATAGAAAAACTGTTTATAGAGAAAAAACTGTATACTCACCTCACGTACGGACCTTTGAATGACTACGGAAAACTTGGGTGTATTTGTATAGCGGTGCTGGATGTTACGGTACAGTGAGCACATAGAAAGAAGGGGGCGGGGTAGGAGGCGTGTAAAATTGACCACGACCCCATTGTGTTGTTGGTCTGGGTGGATTGGTGTGCATGAACACGCGTACTTGCATAGACACACTTCAATAGACAAAATGCTAGTGTATGTGGACATGCAAGAAGAGAGAGAGGGAGAGAGAGAGAGAGAGAGAGAGAAGAGCAAGAGAGAGAGACAGACAGAGAGAGACAGAGAGAGACAGAGAGAGGAAAAGTGCCTGCGACCTACACATGGGGTATATTGTAACCTACGAAATAGTCAGTATGGTTGCTAGTCATACAACGCGCTACAGGAGCCCCTCGCCCAGTCCTAGAGTTGTTGGGGTTGTGTAAGATCCAACCACTGGCAATGCACGTGAAGAAGGTTTGCACAGAGAAGCCAGATGTAAGAGGAGAGAGAGAGGGAGAGAGAGTGTGAGAGAGAGAGCGCGAAAGGGGGGAGGAGAGGGGGAGAGAGAGGGAGAGAGAGGAGAAGCCTCTGGCTTCTCTGTGCATACCTTCTTCACGTGCATTGCCAGTGGTTGGATCTTACACAACCCCAACAACTCTAGGACTGGGCGAGGGGCTCCTGTAGCGCGTTGTATGACTAGCAACCATACTGACTATTTCGTAGGTTACAATATACCCCATGTGGTAGGTCGCAGGCACTTTTCCTCTCTCTGTCTCTCTCTGTCTCTCTCTCTGTCTGTCTCTCTCTCTCTCGCTCTCCTCTCTCTCTCTGTCTCTCTCTGTCTGTCTCTCTCTCGCTCTCCTCTCTCTCCCTCTCTCTCTACCTCTCCCCCTCTCTCTCTCCCTTTCTCTCTATCTCTCTCTCTCTCTCCCTCCCTCTCCCCTCTCTCTTCTCCCTCTCTCTCCCCCTCTCTCCCCCCTTTCGCGCTCTCTCTCTCACTCTCTCTCTCCCTCTCTCTCTCCTCTTACATCTGGCTTCTCTGTGCAAACCTTCTTCACGTGCATTGCCAGTGGTTGGATCTTACACAACCCCAACAACTCTAGGACTGGGCGAGGGGCTCCTGTAGCGCGTTGTATGACTAGCAACCATACTGACTATTTCGTAGGTTACAATATACCCCATGTGGTAGGTCGCAGGCACTTTTCCTCTCTCTGTCTCTCTCTGTCTCTCTCTGTCTGTCTCTCTCTCTCGCTCTCTTCTCTCTCTCTCTCTCTCCCTCTCTCTCTTCTTGCATGTCCACATACACTAGCATTTTGTCTGTTGAAGTGTGTCTATGCAAGTACGCGTGTTCATGCACACCAATCCACCCAGACCAACAACACAATGGGGTCGTGGTCAATTTTACACGCCTCCTACCCCGCCCCCTTCTTTCTATGTGCTCACTGTACCGTAACATCCAGCACCGCTATACAAATACACCCAAGTTTTCCGTAGTCATTCAAAGGTCCGTACGTGAGGTGAGTATACAGTTTTTTTCTCTATAAACAGTTTTTCTATTAAACATTTTCTTCGACTAACATTCTTTTCAATTAACATTTTGTCAATTCTCATTTTCTCTTCATTGCTTCCATTTTCCCATGCATTTGTTCCTCTCGTCCTGTCATCACCTTCTAATGTAGTCACAGGAGTTCTCCTTGACTGTATGTTGTGTTTGTGAATGTGTTTGTTTGCTGATGAAGGCTAACCGCCGCAACGTTCTGTATGTGTCGTAACTCTGTTATGTAAAGCTGCACTACTTTGTGTCATTTTATATTGTTTAGTCTTTATGAGTAGCGCTTTGTTCATGATTATCAACTTGAATGTTATTTTTCCAGTCACTGAACCCATTTTTATAAGCCAAACTTGTGGAACCTTTAGACGCAAAAAGTTTACAAACAAAGCAGTACACAGATCCTGTGGATGATGAATACAATAACCATTCTCTCCTGAACTGCTCACCATTTGCTTTTGTGCCATAGAAGAGTTTTTGAGAACAATATCTTGTTATTTTTCCTTCAGCATAAATACGGCAAGATTTATCAAAGGGACCATAATGATGCTGACAGTTAGTGGGCCCACAGTCAACCCAGTAAGCCACATCATCAGCCGAGAAGTCAATCCACAGTCCTGGATCTACTGCTTGATTTATTTTATCATCTTCATCTTTATCATCACCTTCAGCAGACTGAAGTGGGTCACCACAAATTTCATTTTCAAGCACTAATGCAGTGTCTGGATTTGCAGAACAGTCTATAGTAGACTTATCAAGAGGGTTGATAGTGTCAGTAAAATCCTGTTCCACCTGTTACTTAACCGAAACTAAATAATTCGTTAATTTTCAGCTCTTAGCTTTTACAACTGAAACAGTATGCTCTTTTTGTTTAGCTAGTTTTCTCTTTTGTGCACCACTTAACTGAACACGTTTCATCTTGGGGTCTACATCTGAAAAAAAAAAGTATAAGAAAAGCTGTAAATGAAAAATGAATAAATAATATAATCAATATAAGTGGGTGTCACGAATTGGCAGCCTTTACTTCCCAGAACAATTTTCAGTTCACCATGTAGAGAAGCTACAGAAGAACAAATGCAATTCTCTATAATAAAGGAGGAGAAATGGAAGACAGAACAATCAGGCCTGCACACATAGAGGCATAAAATGTTGTAGCAAATGGAACCCATTCAACTGTGAAGTGTCAGAACAGATGGCTGCTGGCTACTAAAACAGGATGGTGGGAATTGCAATAAACCCAGAATGAAATCACACAGACCATCAGACTAGGGTTGTAAAACCAGGCAGTCCAGCTTAAAGGTGTTACAGGTCAAACTGACAATTACCCCCACTGTAGGGCAGACTGTGAAACTGATCTGGGGCTGGCAACTCAAAACCATCCAGGTGTGACACTATGGTGAGGGTTAGTGGTTCAGAATAAATTTATGACTGCCAGGGGGAGATAAGTCAGTCTGCACGAGAAAAGAGGTGTGAACTGGCCCCACACTTGAATAGAATTAATTACCTTAGGAGGTCAGCATGTTTCTGTCATACCAGACAGAAAGGTCCCAAGGAGATAATAGGGTCTGCTGGACTCAGCTTAAATAAGGGTCCATGGGCTCTGGTCATGTTAGAAACGAAAAAATCTCTGAACAGGTAGGAACTATCTCAATGTTCTGTGGGCATATGTATGATTCTTATTATGTTAGATTTCACTACAAAAGTTATTTCTTAGTTACTGACTTTCAGTCTATATCTGATCTAGGTTATTGCAAGAACTATCATTGTCGTAGGGTACTGGAGTGTGAATTATTCCTTCTTCAGTTCTGTGTTCAATATCATTGTGCTGTAAGTGCTACTCTTCTGAGAAGTAGAAACTTATGGAAGGCAGGTCTTGTCTAGATATACTTGAGGTGTCGTAGCAGATGCTTGCCATCTCTTTCTAAACTAGACTAGTCTCTTTTTGGTGTGTGCATTTGTTGTACAGATTATAGTCAACTGACTATTTATTTAATTCTTACATCAGCAGTAACTAAGTGGTGATTCAACCGGGCAGCTCAGCAAATATAGCTGGTCTGTGTGGTAACTTCAATTAGACTTGTTGTATATCTCATTTTGTAGCTATACAATATTAGTACTCATTAATAATGCCTGATGCTATTATGTTGAGTATCATTAGATGTCCATCTTGAAGTAATATAATGTTTACGGATATGTTGGATGTATGTATGTGGAATTTCATAAACTAACTAGTGCATTATGCTATGATGTTAAAGTATCATAATATGTCTAGTTTAATCAATATGTGTATGTGTATTGGATGTTTGATATATTGATTTGTCATATGCAAACCTACCAATATGAAGTGTTATGCTATTGTCTGCGCATTGGCACATTGGCCAATGATTGTGTTGGAAGCAGAGGTGTAATGGTACAGACATTACCCACAATTGGTATAGGGTATATGGTGCTAAACTTTCTCAGTGTATTGTGGGCGTGCGTCCACGGTAATGCATGCAAACCTGGCACAGCTACTGGTCACGGCTTGCAAGCCCGGATGATCAGGCATTGTTATAATACCCTTACCGACCCTGTGAGCTGCTAACCCAACTTTGGACGGAGCGGCTGTATGGCACATAATTTCTGTATTAGCGACATGGACATGGGGCGGCAGAAATGTAATAATTACAGGCGTGTGAGACAATTGAAAAGCCCGTCCCAGACTAACGACAGTAGGGAGAAGGAGGACGGAGAACGCAGTAGAGCTGGAAGATAAACTTGGCCAGACTGGTCATTGTATATGTGTGTGTTATGATATGTTTAATTAGGATTGCGCTGATGTAGAACTAGATATAACACATTCTTGACTTTCTTTCAAGCTCTCACAAGGAGCACCTATGTTGTAGATCTCAAGGACGAGTGAAGACTAGGAGTGTCAGGACTGACAGGATCGTCAGAATACCGGCAAGCTGTTTCTTTTTTGAGTCTACTGGAGAGTGGGGATCTGGACCACAGTTCCAGATAGATGAAGTAACAAGTAAAGTTACGTAATGTTTCTCATCACAATATGTTATATGATTTCATCATCCTCATATTAAAAACCTACATGATGTACTATGATTAGTAAATAAATGTTGTAATATTGTAACTCATAGTTCTCTCGTTATATTTTAATTCCAATTGTGCATACGTGTTGTTGTGTACATTGGTGGGGGTTCACTTAGACACCAAGGAAGGGAGCAGTCAGGAGAAAAACCTGTACTGAGATAGTCGTCTATACTAATATATTTAGACTTAAACATCTATCTTAGCTAGCCTTCTCTTTCCCATTCCTTGGCGAATATTCAGCACAGTTCATTTCATTTTGTAACGAGCCACTTGGAGCTGTTCGTTGGATATTCATGGGCTTAATCTGTACTTCAGCTATATAGATTTTGTCCCTAGTCAGTTTCTGACTATTTAGGGTTGCTCGCCAGTGAATAATATTTTCATCTAGCCGGTGGGGCACCCCGACTTATTACAGATTGGGAGCTCGTCCGGGATTTAATTTTAACCCAATCCTACAGATTGGGCTTCTCGTACGGTATTTGAATTCGGACTCCTCGCTTTCAATAGACTCCGGTACTAGACCCTAGACATAAAATTTTAAAAGTTAACTCTTGTAATCTTCAGTCATCAAAATAGACTATCATCAGATGTAGCTAATTTTAGTTGAGGAAGTTACAGAGTATAGATATAACTTTTCAAAAGTGTATAACAGATAAGAACTTATGAGAACTACCTCATCTATCATTTATTGATAAGTATTTTAATTCTTATCATTTAGTGTATCATTCATCATTTAATGATAACTGATCACTTTAATCATATTTACATTGATGTGTTTGATGATTTAACTGCTTGATTGATTTGCCATTTTATGCTTACTTATGCCATTTTCATTATGACATGTATGCAGTGCATTTTAATATTTATTTAGGTAAATATTAGTATTGATTACTGTGTAGTATATCTCTCACACTTACTTCACTGCGGTCGCCAGAAACTACTTGAATATTACTTTCAGTTGTCTTTCACTGCTGAGGGTTAACTCTACACATTGGTTTTGATTCTGCTGTCATTGGTTCACTCTTGTCTTTCTAGCTTAGCTCTGAATTTGATAGATACATAGGAGCTTACCATTAGCAAATATGGACTCACCTTCCCAGGATCTAGATTATCTGAAGGCGCGAACAGATTACTTAGAGTCCACGAGAAGGTTAGGCATAATAGAGGGCTTAACAGGAGAACAATTAGAAATATACATCAGAGACGAGATGAAAGAGTGGGACATGGCGGAGGAACAGATGAATAAAACAATTGATGAGTTATTTGAAGCAAAAGAGCGTAGCAAAACTGAAGAAGCAGAGATTAATAAACAGCATATGGAAGTAGTCAATGCAGAGAAGCTAACCTTTCTAGCGGAACATAAGGTTGGAGATATGGATGCTCACCCAACCAGGAAGGAAGGGACATCTTTGCCACCCACCGCGGAATCAGAGTTAGTGGACCGGGAACTACAGGTTCTCATTCGACCCTGTCCTAAACGGAAAAGAGGGAAGAAAAAACGTGCCAAAGGCACTTCAAACAGTCACAAACGTGATAACTGTTTGTGCCACGGCAATGGTGGTTTAACTGTACAGGATCTTCAGGAAAACCACTTGACTTCTATGAGAAATGAATCTCGAGAGAAAGAAGAACTGAAGACAACCTTTAATGAGGTCGCAGGCGGAGACCTAGCCGATTCTCACATTCCCTTCTGTTCACAGAATCATGAAGTGGAATTACATCTGACTGAAATAGGGATGATGGAAGTAACGGAATCCCAGGTGAATTTCATTACTGCAACGCGGGAAGAATCACTAATTATCAGTTCAGATAATTTAACTGGTCCGCCAGTACAAGACTCCCAGGAATCTCATTTTACTTCAACGAGAGGTGAAACTCAAGAGGAAGATGACCTGAGGACATCTTTTAAGGAGGTCGGAGATCGAAAGGTAACCAACTTTATTATTCCCTTCAGCTCAGGAGAGGATGAAGTGGGATTACATTTGACTGACAGAGGGATGAAGGAAGACCCGGAACCCCTTGTGATCTTTGAGGCTGCAGCTCAGGACAAGACACTAGATCTCAGTTCAAATAATTTACCTATTGTGATGGATTGCTTGGCAAGCCCATCACAGGATTTACCTCAACTGGACTTAGCCCATGAAAGCAGGACCAGAGAGGAACATCCAGACCAGGAAACATTTCCAGTTGTTATCTCACAGTATACCAGTTCGGAGACTCAGGAAACAAAGGGAATTGTCATGAGCCAGAATATGGACTCTGATATTGTGCAGACAATATTGTCTGTAGTTGCTAAAGAAGAAAATTCTTTGCACAAGATGGAGGAAGAAACGCCTATCATCTCATTAGCTGAAGTTATCAGGGAATTCCAGCAACAGGGACCTGAAGTAACAGAAGTCAAGAGTGGGTTGGAATCAACACTCTTAGGACTAAATCTACCCTTCAGTCAGGTCGATTTGATAGGAGTAGATCAGCTATTTGTGGATACTTTATTCAAAAGTAACACCACTTTATCGCCCCGGAGTAACTATGTTATTTCTCAAGGCAGGACAACTTGGCACACTAAATTTCCAATTTCTAGCACGGTTTTCACACGAAACTCTAATGCAGAGAAACTCAGCCCGTTAACTGATTATCAGGGGAAGAAACCGCGACACCGAGGAGGGACGATTGTTACGCCCGACTTTGAAGGAGGAAAGCGCCAGTTGAATTTATATCATGGGACCATGATGTGTAACATTATTCCTTTCAAAAGGAAGCTATTGATGGATCTGTTAAGGATCTATAATGGATGGAGGAATATCACGGAGACAAGCTTTGCTGTGGCCAGCTTATGCAAGACCTCACTACGGGTACATCCTCGGCTGAAAGGAGTAAATCACGTGAGTGAATGGTGTAAAACAATTGCTGCCCAGAGGCGTAGAAGAATCCCGTTGATTGTGATCTTTCCCAGAGGGATAAAATTACAACCTCCTGACAATTACCGGATTTTACCAAGCTATTGCATGGAATCCCGGCCGAAAACCAGGTACAAGGATCTATCCAGAGTATCTTTGGGTTATGGAAATGGAACGTCTTTAGGCAGATGCAGGACAACCCACTGCCACAAGGAATATTGGAAACCTTTAGGCAGATACAGAACGGAGAGTGCTTAGGCATTATTCTGGGATGTACGGCGTGCTTTGACAAAAGATTTCTGGCAGAAACTTTTTTTTTAGGGGGAAGCTCTGTCACGAATTGGCAGCCTTTACTTCCCAGAACAATTTTCGGTTCCCCATGTAGAGAAGTTACAGAAGAACAAATGCAATTCTCTATAATAAAGGAGGAGAAATGGAAGACAGAACAATCAGGCCTGCACACATAGAGGCATAAAATGTTGTAGCAAAAGGAACCCATTCAACTGTGAAGTGTCAGAACAGATGGCTGCTGGCTACTAAAACAGGATGGTGGGAATTGCAATAAACCCAGAATGAAATCACACAGACCATCAGACAAGGGTTGTAAAACCAGGCAGTCCAGCTTAAAGGTGTTACAGGTCAAACTGACAATTACCCCCACTGTAGGGCAGACTGTGAAACTGATCTGGGGCTGGCAACTCAAAACCATCCAGGTGTGACACTATGGTGAGGGTTAGTGGTTCAGAATAAATTTATGACTGCCAGGGGGAGATAAGTCAGTCTGCATGAGAAAAGAGGTGTGAACTGGCCCCACACTTGAATAGAATTAATTACCTTAGGAGGTCAGCATGTTTCTGTCATACCAGACAGAAAGGTCCCAAGGAGATAATAGGGTCTGCTGGACTCAGCTTAAATAAGGGTCCCTAGCTCTGGTCATGTTAGAAACGAAAAAATCTCTGAACAGGTAGGAACTATCTCAATGTTCTGTGGGCATATGTATGATTCTTATTATGTTAGATTTCACTACAAAAGTTATTTCTTAGTTACTGACTTTCAGTCTATATCTGATCTAGGTTATTGCAAGAACTATCATTGTCGTAGGGTACTGGAGTGTGAATTATTCCTTCTTCAGTTCTGTGTTCAATATCATTGTGCTGTAAGTGCTACTCTTCTGAGAAGTAGAAACTTATGGAAGGCAGGTCTTGTCTAGATATACTTGAGGTGTCGTAGCAGATGCTTGCCATCTCTTTCTAAACTAGACTAGTCTCTTTTTGGTGTGTGCATTTGTTGTACAGATTATAGTCAACTGACTATTTATTTAATTCTTACAACAGCAGTAACTAAGTGGTGATTCAACCGGGCAGCTCAGCAAATATAGCTGGTCTGTGTGGTAACTTCAATTAGACTTGTTGTATATCTCATTTTGTAGCTATACAATAATAGTACTCATTAATAATGCCTGATGCTATTATGTTGAGTATCATTAGATGTCCATCTTGAAGTAATATAATGTTTACGGATATGTTGGATGTATGTATGTGGAATTTCATAAACTAACTAGTGCATTATGCTATGATGTTAAAGTATCATAATATGTCTAGTTTAATCAATATGTTTATGTGTATTGGATGTTTGATATATTGATTTGTCATATGCAAACCTACCAATATGAAGTGTTATGCTATTGTCTGCGCATTGGCACATTGGCCAATGATTGTGTTGGAAGCAGAGGTGTAATGGTACAGACATTACCCACAATTGGTATAGGGTATATGGTGCTAAACTTTCTCAGTGTATTGTGGGCGTGCGTCCACGGTAATGCATGCAAACCTGGCACAGCTACTGGTCACGGCTTGCAAGCCCGGATGATCAGGCATTGTTATAATACCCTTACCGACCCTGTGAGCTGCTAACCCAACTTTGGACGGAGGGGCTGTATGACACAGAATTTCTGTATTAGAGACATGGACATGGGGCGGCAGAAATGTAATAATTACAGGCGTGTGAGACAATTGAAAAGCCCGTCCCAGACTAACGACAGTAGGGAGAAGGAGGACGGAGAACGCAGTAGAGCTGGAAGATAAACTTGGCCAGACTGGTCATTGTATATGTGTGTGTTATGATATGTATTAAGATTGCGCTGATGTAGAACTCGATATAACACATTCTTGACTTTCTTTCAAGCTCTCACAAGGAGCACCTATGTTGTAGATCTCAAGGACGAGTGAAGACTAGGAGTGTCAGGACTGACAGGATCGTCAGAATACCGGCAAGCTGTTTCTTTTTTGAGTCTACTGGAGAGTGGGGATCTGGACCACAGTTCCAGATAGATGAAATAACAAGTAAAGTTACGTAATGTTTCTCATCACAATATGTTATATGATTTCATCATCCTCATATTAAAAACCTTACATGTGTAATATGAGTAATAAATAAATGTTGTAATATTGTAACTCATAGTTCTCTCGTTATATTTTAATTCCAATTGTGCATACGTGTTGTTGTGTACATTGGTGGGGGTTCAC
Source organism: Cepaea nemoralis (assembly GCA_014155875.1). Taxonomy (NCBI): domain Eukaryota; kingdom Metazoa; phylum Mollusca; class Gastropoda; order Stylommatophora; family Helicidae; genus Cepaea; species Cepaea nemoralis. Next base: position 198,453 of record JACEFZ010010779.1, on the reverse strand, counting down.
TTAGACACCAAGGAAGGGAGCAGTCAGGGAGAAAAACCTGTACTGAGATAGTCGTCTATACTAATATATTTAGACTTAAACATCTATCTTAGCTAACCTTCTCTTTCCCATTCCTTGGCGAATATTCAGCACAGTTCATTTCATTTTGTAGCGAGCCACTTGGAGCTGTTCGTTGGATATTCATGGGCTTAATCTGTACTTCAGCTATATAGATTTTGTCCCTAGTCAGTTTCTGACTATTTAGGGTTGCTCGCCAGTGAATAATATTTTCATCTAGCCGGTGGGGCACCCCGACTTATGACAGTGGGTATGCTAAGGTATCATTTTCCGATTATTCATAATTACATTTTTTAAAACGAAAATGTATTTACATAAATATTAGAAAATTATGCAAAATAAGGCTAAGGAATAATATACTTAGGCTCCTATCAATAATTGCTTTATCAAAATCGATAAAAGCACATTTAAAGCGCAGTAATGAACTCCTTCAACACTAACTACCAATAGACGTCTCTGTGTGTGTGTGTGTGTGTGTGTGTGTGTGTGTGTGTGTGTGTGTGTGTGTGTGTGTGTGTGTGTGTGTGTGTGTGTGTGTGTGTGTATATATATATATATATATATATATATATATATATATATATATTAGATTTTTTAGAATTAAAAACCCTTAGATGAAAACGAAAAACGAAAGTAAAAAGTGTAACCATTAACCTTACCTTCGTCAAATCAAGTTTTGCTGTGTAAGCTAAATTAGTAATATCTACATCAGTAAGTAGTTTATGCAAATGTTCGAAAATGCAAAGTAGTTCTAAGCCGTTATGCAAATGTACAGTCATTCAATGACACGTCGACAAATTAGCATTATTCACAATTGTTTTCACTAGCAGACCAAAACGGAAGTGAATTTGTCGCTACGCATTAGTGCCTTACGTAGCACAAACATATCCCAGAAAATAACAAAAAATAGCCACAAAAATAAACTGGGTGGGGGGGGGGAGGGTATTTTACCCCCGGGTTGTGGGACCTTGGTTAAATAATGTGCGATTCAATATTACATTTGCGATTTGCTTATGCCATGCAATTACGCTACCGGGACAATATACACATTTTTATTGAGGACTTGTGGTGCCCCCCAAATGCTTGGTGCCCTAGGCACGTGCCTTGTTTGCCTAATGGTTAATCCATCCCTGGATGAGAACTTAATGAAGTAATCACTTCACTCGTACCATTTTATTCACTTCCTTCTTCTTATCTTCAAATATGTATTTTTTTTATTCATTTCTCTCGCTCTCATTATTATTCTCTTCGCCTCTTTTCGTGTTTCTGCATTTGTTTCTTTCTAATTTTGTTATCTTTCCTGAATTTTGTCAATCAATTTCCTGAAATGTTCACACATGTCTTTATGTAGTTCATGTTTTTCTGTTTAATAATTCTATCACCATTTGCAAAAAAATATTATATCACCATTTTTAAGCACAGCTACGAGTGATTTGCTGACAGCCTTGCCTTGGTATTTTATGAAATGATGTGGGTACCGGTCGTTCAGAAAGCGATGGCAAACTACTGAACGTAAACTTGCCCAGGAATCACGAACAGCCAAATAATGTTGGGGTTGACAGCTACACCCTGTAAAGGATATGCATCTAACTAACATCGCCATTTGCATCTTGTTACAGTTGAACTTTGACATCAACTTCCTATAGTTAGTTAGTTAGTCAGGTTCCAGCTTCACAGCATGGGTCGCCCCCAATATGCTTTGTTCCTGTGCCAGTGAATCACACAAAATGCTCACCACTGTCCAATGTGAAAAGTGGAATAGGCAGGAGTCTCGGCAATCCAACAGCCCGCACAGATACACTGTGCATAATGCCGCCGCCAGAATGCCAACACAAAATTAATCCACGAAAACTCGATGGACTCGGCAGTCACCAGAAAGACCTCATTGTCCCGGGTTTTCTCACATGGCTCGGTCTTTTACCGCAGGGCACCCGCCGAAAGTGTCGCATAAAGCACGAACTCCGCAGCTTCAGCGCCGACTCCCGGGAGTCTCCTGAAAAATGCACTCGTGAACCGAAAAGGCAACTCAGTCAATTCAGCAACAGCCGGTAGCCATTGTTCCGACCATGCACAGGACAGATTTAAAAGCATTCCCCGCGAATTTCACAGCTCACAGTGTCGCCCACGCACTCACTCAGTAGCAGAGCGACGGAACCATATACTAACAGTCCAACATGAGGAAAATGCGATTGCAAACCGTAGCTGCAAGCATAAGCACGCGACAAGCCTTAACGGTTCAACGCCTAACCGCCATGTTAGCGACCGGAAGTCATACATCAACTCCCCATGATATCATCATTATGTGCCATGCCGATAAGCCTTGGCGATCATGCTTTGCCATCGTACACGATCACCAGAGTCGTCGATCAGCTCCTTGTTCTTGTTTCTACCACGCCATGTGGTCAAGCCACCCACAGATTGATTTCTCTGCCTTCCCGTGTTTTCCCACTTCAATCTTGCCAGGTGTCACCAAGTTCTTCAGTTTATTTCTTCTCATAACGTGTCAAAAACATGGTGACTGGCTACGTCTAATTTCTCTAACCAGTTTATGGTTTTCTTCTGATTCTTGTGGGACTTGCTCATTGAATTTTCTGTCTTTCCATTGTATTCGTTGAATAGCCCTCGGAAACCATTTTTCCACTGCGATTAGATGTTTTTCAGCTTGTTTGTTCATTGTCCACGTCTCACATCTATACACAAATAAGGTTCTATGTAGCACCTCAACACTGGTTTTCTCATTGCAATTGACATCTTTGCATTGATCAGTATGTTTTCCATCTTGCAAAAGGCTCCCTTCGCCGTGGCGATTCTTGTTCAAATCTCTTCAAGGTACCTCCCATCAGATGTTGTGACTGTTCTGAGATAGTTGTACCGATTCACTTGTTTAAGAATATTCTCATTTACAGGCATGTTACATTGTAGTATTTCTTCTTTCCTAGTGACGAACATAATCTGTGTCTTCTTATTATTTAATGCTAACCCTAGTTGTTCATTGTGTGCAACAAGCGCATGTACTAAATGTTGCAGATCCTGTTCATTGTCTGCATTTATTACTGTATAATCCGCATATCTAATGTCATTGATGTTATGTCCCCCCAATGGTGATTCCTTGTCATATCTTTTAAATTTCTAATCTTATGTTCACTATATAGGGGGAAAAGACGAGGAGACATTATGCATTCCTGTCGCACACCTCCCTTTAATATGCTCATATCGACCTACTCCATTATCAATCTGTGTGGCACCTTGTTGTTTCCAATATATATTGTTTACAAGTGTAAGGTCTTACCCATCAATTTGTAGATCTGTAAGCATCTTCATCAGGTTGACCTGTCTTACTTTATCAAAAGCTTGTGTGTAGTCAATAAAGCAAAGATGTAGGTCTTTATTTACTACTATCAAACGTTCAATTAATGTTTTCAGCATACAAGTATAAGCAACATTTACTGTACCCTTGCCGCGCATGATGATTCTTAGCAAAAACTTCATGATGTGGCTCATTATGCTAATTGTTCGATGTTGACCACGTTCCAACAATATTCCTTGGGGGAGGGGGGGGGGAGGGAGAAAAAAAGGGGAGGGGGGGGGAAGAGAATTGCAATAAATATAGAATTACATAATTCAGGAAGTAAATCTCCAGTATCATATATTGTGTTCAGCAGTCTGGTGACCTGGTCTATTCCATATTTTCTAAGGCACTGATGACGTCCCTTATCACCATCGCGTGCTACACAGAAAAGCGTGGGCGGTCACGTTTCGCCACATCACATGATCACCAGAGTCGTGGATCAGCTCTGTGTTAGTGTGTTCTTGCCTCGACCATGCCAGGTGGTCTAGCCATCTCGATATTTACTTCTCTACCCTCTCCTTGTTTATTCCCCCTCAGTCATGTGGTCAAGCCATCCAAAGATTCACTTCTCTGCCTTCCCATGTTTTTCCATCTCAATCTTGCCAGTTGTCATCAAGGTCTTCAGTTTATTTTTTTTTTCTCATAACGTGTCAAAAACATTGTGATTGTCTACGTATAATTTCTCCAATCAGTTGTCATTTGTTTTTTTATAGGACTTATTCATTGGGTTTTCTGTCTGTCCATATTATTTGTTTTTATATTTCTCAGAAACCACATTTCCACTGCCATCATATGTTTTCTCAGCTTGTCAGCTCACTGTCAATGTTTCACTTCTATACAAAAGTACAGGTTCTATATAGCACTTCAACATTCTTTTTATTCGTTGCAGTATCATCTTTGTAATACACACTTCTTATGCTCAATATTCAATATTATTTTGCTTTTGGCACAATTCACAAGAATCTTCATTTGTAGGAAAATATACCCCCCCCTCCCCCTCCCCCCAAGTTGTAGCGCCCCAGTAAGAAATTATTCTACATTAAAATAAAAGTTAGTAGCAAATCCTTTGAATGACGTTGCAGTCAACCCCAGCATTTATTGGCTGTTTGTGTTGTAAGGCAATTTTAGTTCAGCAGTTTGCCACTGTTTTCACAATGGCCGACATCTCATGCCATCTAAATCAATGCAAAGCAGTCTGCTTCCAAATGGCTTGCGGCTGACATCGAACACTCGACTCTGTATGTCGGGGAATTGTGGATCTGCGTGCTTCACTTTCCCCTAAGATACAGCGCATGTTATTCTCCATTTCAACGAACGCAAAATCGTGAACATTGGAATTTTTATATTCCATTCTTTTCTTAAAGAGGCTAATGAAACTAGAAAATTATATACAATAACAAGAAAGAGGCAAACAGCTTTTTTTTTTTTGGTCATGTGATGAGAAGAGAGGCATTGGAAAACATCATGACAACTGGAAAGATCAAGGGGAAGAGAGGCAGAAGCAGACTAAGAGAAATGATGCTGAATGGATTGAGACGGTGGCATGAAGGAATATCAACAGCGGAGTTGATCAAGAAAACCAAATACCGAGATCTGTGGAGAGTCATGAACGCCTACGCCAGCCGGAATGGCACTTGATGATGATGATTCTTTTATCCTGTCGTTCTACTAGTGGTTATACAATCTGAGGCAAGTGAATACTCGCTTGTTAATGACTTCTTTATAAAGATTTGTTGTTGGTAAAAGAAAACGGACAGAAAGAGCAATAACGATATCTTGAAAAAGTTAACTCACATCAGAAGAAGAAGGTCCACAGTCTTTGGACATGCCACGAGAGAGAGAGAGAGAGAGCTGGACTGCGTCGTCACAGACGGAAAAAGCTGGAGGGGAAGAGAGACAGGGGAGATACAGTGAGAAGAACTTGGCATCTTGGCCGTTGAGAACATTAGTATCAGAAATAATAGGCTGCACACGAAACATGGGACTGTAGTGTAGACATACATTACATGATCACCAACGCCACACGGCATGGACTACAAGAAGAACAACAAACCGCAACGTCTTATAGTTTCTATAAGACTTTTCTGAAAGAGGCTAATGAAACTAGAACATTATATAGAACAATAAGAACCGGATAGGTTATCGGGTAAGTTTATGTTGTCAACAATGAAGAGCTGACTATTTCTGCTACAATGTAGTATTATGTAGTGAGTAGTGTCAACCACTATCTCAAGTCCGGTCCAACAATGGTGTGACTGTCATTGGCGATGAATCATAAAGATCGTCTTCTGCTGGTGAAATGATTGATGGTTGACATCATGATGTCATAATATTTTGGTTCTATCGTAGATAGAGAAAACAGACCATTGCAGTTTAGAAGTTTGCTGCAATGCAATATTCAGTGTGTTTTGCTTAACTGAAGAAATATCAAATATCCTCTTTTAGAATGAGTGAGTTTAACAAAAGTCCGATTCACTGGGGTTTAGATCGTCACGTTTTAATGTAGTCACAGGAGATATCCGTGACTATATGTTGATGTTTTGTGATTGAGTTTGTTTGCTGATGAAGGCTAATCGCTGCAATGTCTTGTATGTGTCGTAATTATGTTATGTAAAGCTGCACTACTTTGTGTCATTTTATAGTTTACATTGTCACAGCTTTACTGCAGTTCCACCAAATTTTATTCATATTTTTATAGTTTCTATAGTCACTCATGCAATGGCAAACTACTGAGCGTAATCTTGCCAAGAAATCAACATACAGCTGAAAGATGCTGGTGTTGACAGCGATGTCCTGTAAAGGATATGCAAAACATTTAACATAGTCACTCATAATTGCAAAAGACTTCACGCTACGCCCCTTCTCGGCCATCCCTTTGTCTAGATCAGTGGTTCTCAACCGGTGGGGAATTCCCCCCTCCTCCAGGGGGGAATTTTAGGGTTTTGGCCGGGGGGGGGGGGGGCGAATTAAGATTATTTCAAGATCGCATTAATACAAGAATCGATTACTTGATATTGTTTTTCCCTCCATACTTTACAATTCTGTACTTCTTACCCTTCTGAAATTCATTTTATAACATAAGTAGACCTGCAAATCACGTTTTATGTAAACGTCTACACTTGTTCTAGAATGTGTTATTAAATTTAGCTTCGAATTCTACGTATGCTGTGTAGGGGAGGGGGGGGGGGTTATAGGAAGGAAATACAAAGAGGGGGGGGGGGGGAATGGCGTTCTGAACATTTGGTAAAGGGGTGCATGGGTCATATAAGGTTGAGAACCACTGATCTAGATTTTTGGCCAGATTTAGCAATTGAGAGCCAAGCATTTTTACATTAACGATATTAGCAATATGATAATACGAAAGCGAGATTCTTCTTCTTCTTCTTTCGTTCGCCTGAAATGTGTTTATAACTGCAATGTTGTCTGATGAATGTCTCTTGTATGAATCTAACAGTCTTTTTTTAGTTCACTCAGCGGTCCATAGAGTTTATCTTCCACTGTTGTCTCTCTAGGCCAGAAGGTTCGCCTGGATATGTTGTAGTTTGGGAAATCCTGGAGTATGTGCTCTGCTGTCTGAGACGCCAAACCACATGTGCACATGGCTGAGTCACCAATCTTGAATCTTGTATGTATTTGGTTGCGTAATCTATTGTGTCCTGTTCTGAGGCGCAGAAGAGTGACCTGTTCTGGTCTGTCCATAACGTGGTAGTCGTCTTGAGTAAGATTTGATGGCGTTCTGACTGATTGCTGAGATTGTGGGGGGGGGGGGGGGAATTAACAAACATAACCTCGTACAGGATCCTGTATTTATTATTTAAATTTTTTCCGCAAGCTCTCAACAGGCATTTTTGTGCAAGTTTGGTGGAGGTGTGTGTGAGAGAAAATGTCGTACACCTATGCTTAGAAGATATCCAGTTTGAATCCCAGCATATGATGGGACATTTATACAAGAACCAGTTTCTACTGATATAAAACGCATCTTCCCCTAATGTTTAGAGTAGTGAAAATGGATAAATATATAACGGGATTTTCAGATGTGAAATTATATCCGGTTTCAAAAATGTTTGGCTCAGTTACCAAAGCCAAAGGCTTCCACTGAAATACAAAACTATAACAATAGTTAACATAATTTTAACAGTTATTTAAATAATAAACTTTATAATCAATAAAATGACAAAATAACTTTTGGGAAAATTTTCAAATAATTGGTGACAAAATGAAGGACGTTAGTAATAATAGTATAGTGTTGACTAACATTGGGCCGAGAATTGAGAAAACTCTGGGGTGTCATTGCTACTGTTTCTGCTATGGAGAGTTGGAGAATGGGTTTCTGTATTTCACAGCGTCAAGCTTATGATATTTTGCTATAGGCTGTCATGAATGGAATCACTGGTTATGGCAGCACAGGAGAAAGCGAATAGATTTGTTGATTATTTTGTTATCTGTGGGCTTGAAGAGACCAGTGAATTAGAACCGGATAGGTTATCGGGTAAGTTTATGTTGTCAACAAAGAAGAGCTGACTATTTCTGCTACAATCTATCAATGTAGTTGTAGTGTAGTGAGTAGTGAGTAGTGTCAACCACTATCTCAAGTCCGGTCCAGCAAAAATATTGTGACTGTCATTGGCGGTGTATCATAACGATCGTCTTCTGGTGGTGAAATTATTGATGTTTGACATAATGATGCCATAATAATAATATAATAGTTTTGGTTCTATCATAGGCAATTAAATGCACTATAGAGAAAACAGACCAATGTGATGATTGTGTGTTGTTGTGTCACTTATTGTGTGAATGTGATGATTGTATTGTGCTGCAATCATAATGCAATGTTCAGTGTGTTTTGCTTACGTAGCAAACTGAAGAAATATCAAATATCCTCTTTTAGAATGAGTTTAACAAAGGTCCAATGCACTGGGGTTTAGGTCGTCTGAGCTTTGAAAGTGGCGTGTTTCTGTTGGAATGAGGTTGTTGGTGTAGAGACTCTTCCCCTGACTCTGCACGAAACTACCATCTCCATGGGGTCTTGCAGAGCTGTTCTTCCACCACCCAACCCCAGAAACCAGTAGAGTTTGCTAGACTGGTGCTGGAACTTCCAAGAAGCATATTCGGATGTAACCAGCTGATGTTTCAGGACATGTGCAGACTGACTAGGAATAGTTGAGTGGTCTTGAGGTATGGTGTCCGCCTCGAGTGCTGGAGGTCCCGGGTTCAGGCCCCGGTGAGGACCAGGATTTATTTAAAAAATCCACCGGGACTTCCAGTAATTTCCCCTGGTCTTTGGGTAATGAAATCGGACGCCCGTTTGCATTGTTGCGCACGTAAAAAATCCCTTGGCAGTTGGAAATCGAAAAAGAGTAGCCTAACGGCGTTGCCCGGGCAAAATTTCGAGTTAAAAATCTACCCAAAGCATTTCAGGATCCTCGCCGATGCAACGGAGTTCATGCATTGAGCTGAGTTTCTCCAAACTCAGGTTTGAGTTAGGAGGAAAACGGAGCACTTATGGGTTAAACCGTGTGCCGTGATGTTGATCCAACGACTAAAACTAAAACTAACTAGTTCTCATAAACAAGGCTTTGTTGTCTGATCATTGACTCACATCGTCCACGGTGTGGTTCCATCTGAACTATTTTAGTTCAAGAAGGTTGCAGCAGAGGAGACTATTAATGATCACAAGTCACAAGATTATTGCTTTTACATGGGCCAATCAACACACCATATAATAATCATCAGATGCCATGCCAGTTGGCGTAGACGTCCATATCACTCCACAGATCTCGGTACTTGGTGTTCTGGATCAACTCTACTGGTGATATTCCCCCATGCCACTGTCTCTCAGGCAATCATTGTTAGTTACCTGGCAGTCCAAGGAATTTGCAACAATCGTCTCAGGAACTACATCTCTGTTGCTTCCAATTTCTTCCTAATTTTTTCATTTAGGTTCCAAGATTCACTGCTATTTAGCAAAACAGGCTCTTTATAGTGTTTCAGTACTCAGGAGTTGGTTTCTTCCCCCCCCCCCCCCCCCCAAAAAAAAAAACTATTTCATTTGAACCCCCCTCATAATTAACCTTAAGCCCTTGATCAAAAACATCATACCACATGGTTATTCTCTGAGCATAAATTTCCTGTGTTTGCTAAATTATTACATATGACTCGGTCACGAAAATTATCAAATACAAATGCATATACTTCTTGATGTCAATGGGGAACAAGTTTTTTAATGAAAAGGAGTGGTTCTTTAGAAATATTTTGGTTATTTCACTACCCCATTATTTACTATGCACATTTGATTGTTTCAAAGATGGCTAGCATATGCTTATGCTTGTTAAAAAACCCATTGTTTATTTGTTTATGAGTACTAAATCATATTCATGCACCTTCAGTTAGTGTCTAAAAACAGTTTTGAGTTTTTGTCCCTTCACTGAACCATGAGGAGTCACGGCAATGTAGTGGCTAGACGCTTACCTCTTGACCCGGTGGTCATGGGTTCATTTACATCAGAGTGGATTTGAATTTTTAAAATTGACCTGGGCGCCGAGGTCAACCCAACCTAGAGCCATGGAATTCATGTTCTTGGCAGGTGGCTGTCCATTGAGTGGAGAGAGATGGAGCCAGATAGGGGTGAAACATGGTGCAGGGAAGTCGGTCTTCTCACCTTTAGCCAATCTTTGTATGTGTGTGTGTGTGTGTGTGCATGCATGCCTCCAACTATTCAACATGAGAAATTGAAGAACATCATAAGTGGCATGGGATGTCCAGCACATTTGATCTACTTAATTAAACATTTCATGCACATCAAGCAGCTGACAGAGTAACTGGTGAAACAATAAACTGTTTTTAGATGCATAGGGGAATAAAACAGGGTTGCATTCTCTCCCCATGACTGCTCAAAATCTACACAGAAAATGTGGTGTGAAAAAATGATGAAACCTGTGTCATTTTTATCCATTCATAATTGGCGCAAATCTTATTCCAGAATTCGGATATATAGGTATGATTCCTCTCAAAAAGTGCCTTCTTTTCTATCCTTCTTCTGTTTATTCCCCAATGAAACATAGGCCTTCGATCAACTCATGCAAGACATCCTATCTTTTGCTACCTCCTGCAGCTACCTCCATGTTCTGATCATATTATTCATCTGTCTTTAATTCTCTTCTTCATGTGTTTCTAGGCCTCCCTCTATTTCATTTGACTTGTGGGTTCCAGAGAAAGGACTTTATAGCTATACTATTCTCAGGTCTTCTCAGTGTGTACCCTATCCAGCGCCAGCGTCTTTTCCTCACCTCTTGGTTTATTGGTATTTGCATAGTTCTCTCCATCAGCTTCACATTGGTTGTTCATATTAGTTGAAGTTTCAAGGTGGCTATTTTCATGCTTTTTTCAAAAACTATATCAAAGCAGATTTTTAAGAGCATGCATCTTTCCCATTGCAACACATGCCTGTGAGACCTAGACACTTACTAAACAAGTTGAACAGTGCAAAAATGCCTTTGAATATAAATGGTGTAGATGAGTTCTAAAACTATCTTGAATAAAGAAAAGAAAAAATGCATCCATACTTCAAGAGCTGAATGCTGAAGAGGGTTGGCTATTAAAGATGATAAAACAAAGAAACTTGAAATATTTTGGTCACTTGAAACATCACGAAAGTTTGGAGAGAACAATAATGAAGGGGTATATGTCTGGGAAGAGAGGAAGAGGAAGACCAAAGAGAAGATGGGTGTAGGATGTGGTGGAGATCTCCAGATGGGTGTATCGGACGCAGGACATCTTGCTTATGGTCAAGAAGTTTTCCAGAAGGTTGTTATGGGAGCGAGGTTCTGCAAAGGACATGCTACTGAATTAATGAATGAATTAATATCAAAGTAAGACATAGTTATCCCGAGAAGGTTAACCCAGTCAACAAATGCCTGAAGAAGTTGGATGTGCTGGCCGAAAAGTGCAAATACCACAGCTCTACTGTAAATAGGTACAACTCAATTACTGGAAGGCCCCGGTTAACGTCAGGGTTAAATTCTTTGGAAAATGGGACTTTAAGTGAAACGACGTATAGCTAAACACTATTTCCCATAGAATTAAATGAAATACAGTGTATTATGTAATGTTTATTTTGATGGTTGTTGATACTTATTAGCTAAATAGAGGTGGGTTGGAGGGTGAATGGTAGAGTTATTGGGACTTAGAGGCATTAAATTCTGCTTCTTCATCTGAGGATGAAACTGTAACCTCTTTCCTGCCTCATTTCCTGGCTCTTCTCTGCTTGAAGAAAAACATTACCCAATGCCTGCTGCACAGTAACCACCCTCCTCAATCATGGCCTTTAACTCTGCAGAGAAGCGCTCTGCAGCTGCAGTATCAGGACTCTCCGCTTCATCTGTTGTCTGAATGTTGTGCAGTTGTGAACGCTTCTTAAAGCGCTCAAACCAACCATGACTCGCTTCAAAACTATCATCAGCACTACTAGTAATGCTCTCATCCGCTTTCTTAGCTAGATCTTCATAGAGAGACTTTGCTTTCTCTTGGATAACCATCTTGCTCACAGGCATATTCCACTGGTTCTGGTCTTCAATGCAGACGGCCAATAGTGCTTCCATGTTCTCCATAAGAGTACTTCTGGTATGAGTGATCTTGGAAGCACTCAAAGGGGTTACTTTTTAGCACCCTCTTTGATTTTGTCAGCACCTGCATGAATTGTCCTTACTGTGGTTGGAGGTAAACCATTTACAGCCCGATCACCAGCCTCAAAACGACGTTATGGCGAAACGTAGCGACGTAAAGTGAAGTTAGTCCCCAATGTGACAATGACAATATAGCGAAATGACATAAACCAAAGCGAAGTATAGCGGGGTCTTCCAGTACGTCCAAAACAACATTCTGGACGAATGCAGAAGAAGTAGAAGAAGAAGACATTAAACAAGTTGAACCTGTCAGAAAATGAAACAAACATGAGACAAGGGTTTGAATCCTCGGTAAGGTCTGGTTATTTTTTCTCTAGGGGGCAAAAAGAAAGCTCTAACCTGCACGGTTCACTGGTGACTGCACTATCCAGGCAGCCTTAATTCCTCAGGCTCAAAACCTCCCTGTCCTTTACCGCAAGGTAGTATAGACACTAGAAGACAGTTTTTGACAATTGCCAGGATGATTGACTTCCCATTACCAATCTCCAAATATTGGCTCGCTGGCTTTTAAGAGTTAAGACAATAACATGTTAAAATAATAACATGCTAAAAGGTGACATGATAACAGTGTAATGTTTTTATTTCTCTGTAGGTGACAATCAACAGAGCCCTCCTTTAGATCGTCCATATAAGTCGAAGGTACTTGCTCATTATCCAGAGACGGTTCCTTGGAATCCATTTGATGAAAATGCCGTCGGCATGGTACGTGTTTTGTTGTTTCTTCTTATTCTTGTCTTGTGTCATGCTATTATGGGAATGATTTGCCCTTAGGAAACAAGTGCTCTTCTTCAAAGTTGTACATCTGTTTGTTTACAGTATAGTAAATTAGTATCTACATGTTTACAAAATGGTAAACTACTGTCTACATTTTACAGCTGTTTGTTTACAATTTGGTAAATTACTGTCTACATTTTACAGCTGTTTGCTTACAATATAGTAAATTACTGTCTACATTTTACAATTGTTTACAATATAGTAAATTACTATCTACATTTTACAGCTATTTGCTTACATTAATGTAAATTACTGTCTGCATTCTGTCTGCATCTTACAGCTATGCTTGGTTACAAGTAAAGACAATTATTGTCTACATCCTACAGTTGTATTTGGTTACAAGTAAAGAAAATTATTGCCTACATCCTATAGTTTTGTTTGGTTACAAGTAAAGAAAATTATTGTCTACATCCTAAGTTATATTTGGTTACAAGTAAAGAAAATGATTTTCTACATCCTACAGTTATATTTGGTAACAAGTAAAAAAGATTATTGCCTACATTCTACAGTTATATCTGGTTACAAGTAAAGAAGATTTTGCCTACATCCTACAGTTATATTTGGTTACAAGTAAAGAAAATTGTTGTCTACATTCTACAGTTATACAGGAAGGCCCCGCTATACGTCGCTTCGGTTTAATGTCGTTTCGCTATAACGTCGTTGTCACAATAGGACATAACTTCACTTTACGCTGCTACGTTCCACCATAATGTCGTCACCTGTGTTGCTATGCTGCGCTAACGTCGCCATTTTACATTTTGTGCAGTGCGTCTTTCCAGGATTTTATCGTGTAATCATCCATAATTATGAGTTCAAAGCTCACAGTAAGTGCTGATTGTGTGGTTGTACGAGAACCAGGAAAAGTGTTACTCTTGAGGTGAAGTTAGATGTGTTACGTTGTTTTGAGGCTGGCGATCGGGCTGTTGATATCGGTAAAGTCTATGGCTTACCTCCAACTATGATAAGGACAATTCGTACAGGTGCTGACAAAATCAAAGAGGGTGCTAAAAATGTAAACCCTTTGAGTGCCTCCAAGATCGCTCATACCAGAAGTACTCTTAAGGAGAACACAGGAAGCACTATTGGCCTTCTGGATTGAAGACCAGAACCAACGGAATATGCCTGCGAGCAAGATGGTTTTCCATGAGAAAGCAAAGTCTCTCTCTGAAGATCTAGCTAAGAGAGCGGATGCGAGCAATACTAATAGTGCTGATGATAGTTTTGGAGCGAGTTATGGTTTTAATGCCTCTACGTCCCAATAACTCTACCACTCACCCTCCAAGAAACCTCTGTTTAGCCAATAAATATCAACAGCCATCAAAATAAACATTACGTAATACACTGTATTTCATTTAATTTCGTGTTTTCGCTACACAGTGTTTCACTTAAAGTCACATTTTCCAAGAACATAACCCTGACATTAACTGGGGCCTTCCAGTACTTGTTTAAAAGCAAAGAACATTAAAATCTACATCCTACACTTATATTTGGATACAAGTGAAGAAAATTATTGCCTACATCCTACAGTTATATTTGGTTACAAGTAAAGAACATTATAGTTTACATCCTACAGTTATATTTGGTTACAAGTAAAGAACATTATTGCCTACATCCTACAGTTATATTTGGTTACAAGTAAAGAACATTATAGTCTACTTCCTACAGTTATATTTGGTTACAAGTAAAGAACATTATTGCCTACATCCTACAGTTATATTTGGTTACAAGTAAAGAACATTATAGTCTACATCCTACAGTTATATTTGGTTACAAGTAAAGAACATTATTGCCTACATCCTACAGTTATATTTGGTTACAAGTAAAGAACATTATAGTCTACATCCTACAGTTATATTTGGATACAAGGAAAGAAAATTATTGCCTACATCCTACAGTTATATTTGAATACAAGGAAAGAAAATTATTGCCTACATCCTACAATTATATTTGGTTACAAGTAAAGAAAATTATTGCCTACATCCTACAGTTATATTTGGTTACAAATAAAGACAAATATTGCCTACATCCTACAGTTATATTGTGTTACAAGTAAAGAACATTATAGTCTACATCCTACAGTTATATTTGGTTGCAAGTAAACACAATTATTGTCTACATTTTACAGCTGTGCCTGCCCAGAGGCTTGTCTTTCAGAACCCAGTGGGACTCGCGGCAGCCCAAGTTCCATTCTTTCATCATCACTCGGGAGGATGGATCTCGCTGTTATGGGTCATCGCTGGTGTTCTACGAGGAAGTCACCAGCAAGTCTGTGCTGGACACCATGCAGACGCTGTATGTCATGCACCAGGCCAACACAGCGGTCACGTTTTCTCTCGACAGCCCCGAGCCCGTGAAGAGGATTTTGTCCGAGCGAAAGGAGAAGCAGAATTCTTTTGATGCCAGCCGGGATAAGTTGTATGTCAGCAAATGTATCTGTCTAGTCACACCACAGCCCTTTGTCAGGTATGTCTTTGTTGAAATTATTGCTGCTTGCCAGTATGGTATTATCATTGTTTGAAATTACATGGAGAATGTTGAGCTGATGAATAAATTAGTTAGTCTATCATTCTCTGCCAGCTCTGTGGCGAAGGAGTTGCGGATGCAATACCACGTTCGAAACAGCCGTGGGCGATTTTGACAGCAGACTGCCTTGCGTTGGTTTCCATGCAATGGTATGTGTGCCGGTCATTCAGAAAGATATGTCAAACTGCTGAACGTAAGCTTGCCAAGAAATCACAAACAGCTAAAAAAAATGCTGGGGTTGAATGCAACATCCTGTAAAGGATAGTCTTTTGAAATGTGTCTCTATCATACACCAGATGTCCTGTCTTTGTTTCTGTTGTGTGTAAAGTATCTACCACATCTTGAGTCCATCTGTGTTGTCTACCTCTTCTCTGCCTACCCAGTACACTCCCCTCTATAAATTATCTTTTCTAGACTTCCAGGTTTTTTACATGTATAAAATATTTAATTTTCCTTGTTTGATTTTCTTAGTAATTAGTCTTCTTCAGTATTGATATTTGAATGGATCTATTTCTTCTCCTTTCCGTCGACTGGCACTTTGCCGTCTTGCCAGATGATAGTTTGTAAAATGGAGTCGTACTTCTCCATAACACACAAAAAAAAAAAATTAAGTTGCATGTCCTTCACAGGACATAGCAGTCAACCCCAGCATTTTCGCTGTTCATGATTCCTGGGCAATTTTACGTTCAGTAGTTTGCCATTGCTTTCTGAACGACCGGCTCATATACCTTTTTCGAAAAAACCAGCACCGCTGTGTTTCGAACCCGGGTATACGGGTCTCTTAGCCACAGAGATCGACCAAAACACAAAGCCTGGGCTGAATTTAGAGACCATGAGTTGCCCATGCAGCATGATCCCTCTCTCGGCCTGTCTAGTTTACTCCAGAGTAAAAAACACCAATACTTCTGGAACAAGATATGCTGCAGAAGCTGCTGAATCTGCAAAGGAATACTCTTAACTGTCCGCCTGTCGGAGCTTCCATCCTAGACCAGTTGCCGACCAAAGCTTAGGGCCTGGTCTCCCCTGCCATTCTTTAGGTTGCATTTCCTCGCATTAGGGTAAGGCTTGTACCCTCCCAATTGCACTCCACCCGAAGCCGTTGGCTTAATGTAGGGTGTTGGGTTTGGAAATCGCCACCCAACATTCGGCGTTACAGAAAGCAGGTAGTACCGTCTACTGTCATACTGTAGCTCAGCCATATCTGACAAAGACCTGACCTCCATTAAGAGCAATTTTAATACGCTTTTGTAACTGTCATTACTGCCTACTATACTTTGCATACTGCAAAGACAGGTGATCTTGAGCCTGAGGAATTAAAGCCACTTAGCTAGTGCAGTTATTGTGAACTGTGCAGTTTTTGGGGTCTTATCTTTGCCCTCGACGTTAAAAAAATCCATCACCTTACCGGGGAATTGAACCTGGGTTTCCTGAATGGGAGCCTGGCGTTCTAGTCACTCGGCCAGACACTCCTCAGTACTGTTTTGTAACAGAAATAATAAATCATGATATGAATTGCATGACTAGATAAAGAATCTGATGTGTTTACAACCAGCTTGCTACAGGAACGTTCAGCACCTACACCTTACATTTGCTATGAGAGACATGAACATTCATGAGTTTTCCCAGTGTGCTATGTTTTCAGTCTTAAATAAATCAAAAGATAAAGAAAATGAACATGAGACACCTTGTCTGTAGGTCAGCATGGCCAAATGTGTTCTTAAACATCTGGTGTGCTGATATCGAGGTAAGGGTTTAACCCCTACACTGGACAGTTTGGCTAAAATGTTGACCAATCGTCTTTGACTTAGGAATGTAAATTACAAGTACCTCTGCAGTCGGAGTAGGTTTGGTTCGCCTGATAGTGAGGGACACTTAATAGGGAAAGCTAACCAACATGCTACTTTCTGTCCAGCCCTACTAGAAGTAGTGTGTATGGACTACACTTGAGTTCTAAGTGAGCAAGGGGATACCAAAAATAAAAACCTCATGTGAAATGACAACAGGCTCCATAACGACAACCAACAGAGTAGTGTTCACAATGTAGTTGTTTCAAAATTAGATAGGGACACTATACTTCTCCATGATCTTGGGGTAGTGGGTCAAACATCTAGATAGGACAGCATGGCTGATTAGATAAGAGAGCTGACTCTTTGCTGATGATGGGGTAGTGGGTTCAAATTCTACACTGGTCCGTGTGTGGGCTAGCTTTCCCTTTTACCAGTGTCCTTTTCCATCAGGCAAACCCACTCTGACTTATGAAATGCTTGTAGTTTATGTCCCCAAGTCAAGGTCGAGAAGTCAACATTTTAGTCCAACTTTTAATCCAGTTTTAGTCGACCTCTGGGCGATGGATGATTGGGTTTTTATGGATTGTCGACTGCATTCAGTTTTAACCCTTTACAGGGCAGACGCTTGTCCATTTTCTAGCCCTGAACGGGCAAGATTTTTTCAGGTTCGGTAAAATTTCGGGTCGCGTTAGTAAAAACATCACAAATAAGGTGTTAGTCAACCGATTTTAGTTAAATAAACAACACAATGAAGGGAAAAGCATGCAGAATATGTTACTCATGTGATTGTTGTCGGTAATCCATATATGAACACAAATATTTACGAAATATGGCATGTTGTTTGTGATTTTCCGTCAGCTATTCGGCAATTTACAAACACATTTTCAGAATCATAATCACTTTCTTTAAAGTCCGACTCACGACTGCTAATGCAAAGTAACGCTTTGCACTGATATCTAGCTCCGATTAATAATCAACTTCGTGCCCTTTAATGTCATTTAAATTGAACAGAGCGAAATCTCGGCTATCACTTGAAGAATCGCCGAAATCCATTTTGAAAAACAGCGTAAAACTCCCAAAAACTATCAAAACAAGTCCGTAAAAGTCTGTTCAAAGTCATTGTAGCTCGTTTACAAATGGCGGCCACGTTGTCAAGCTATGGGCAAAAGTGAAAGTAGCCGACGGAAGTGTCGCAAAGCCGAGAGATCGCGTTTTTACAATGCATAATAGTATCGGCCGGAATCGGCCGTTACGCTCGTATTTAGAGACCGGCCGGTAACGGACGCTACGCCTTGTAAAGGGTTAAAGTCAGACTCAGACTGCTATTGCAAAGTAACGCTTTGCACTGATATCTAGCGCCGATTAATAGTCAACTTCGTGCCCTTTAATGTCATTTAAATTGAACCTAGCGAAATCTCGGCTATCACTTGAAGAATCGCCAAAATCCATTTTGAAAAACAGTGTAAAAATCCCGAAAACTATCAAAAATTGTCCGTAAAAGTCCGTTCAAATTCATACTATCGCGTTTACAAATGGCGGCCACGTTGTCAAGCTGTCGGCGAAAGCGAAAGTAGCCATCGGAAGTGTCAGAAAGCTGAGAGATCGCGTTTTTACAATGCATAATAGTATCGGCCGGAATCGGACGCTACGATCGTTTTATGGCATCGGCCGGAATTGGCCGCTGTGACCTGTAAAGGGTTAAGAAAATTAACTTTTTTCTCCCATCTGTATCGGTATATTCTTTTGTTGCACACATTGTTCTGTTATGCCCTCTGCAGGTCTGGACAGCAGTTTCTGCAGCAGCTGTACGAAGCATCCCAGAAGCCCAATCAGCTGGCCCTGACCTTGGAGTCGTATGTTTTCAATATCATCTACGATGTACCTCTCCCACCATGTGGTCGCAGCATGAAGTTTTTTGGTTGCTTCAACCCGATTTGTGTCATCAGACCCAGTGAGTGACTGGAGCATGTTGAGATGGTGTTGTTCTTTGGTGAAATTAACTCTGTCTGCTCCAGACAGTTTTAATTTAAATTCTGTATCTGTCTGCCTGCCTGCCCATCCGTCCATCCATTCATCCATCCATCCTTCCTTCCTTCCAATCATCCAACCATCAAGCAACCTATCTACCATCCAATCTTCTTACCTACCAACCTACTTATCTACCTACTTGCCTGCCTACCTACTTGCCTACCTACCTACCTACTTGCCTACCTACCTACCTGCCTACCTACCTACCTACTTGCCTACCTACCTACCTACCTACTAAACACACACACACCCATTCACCTGTCTAGTAGAAAAATAAAATCGCAGGAAATATCATAATGACAGTATGAGTTACAAGAACAGTAGAGATAGAATACATTAACTTAACAACTTGATGAAACAAAAGGAGTTAGGGAAACTATATTATGTATAAGGTAAAAGGTAGTCCAACAACAGATATTGCCATTAGGATGTGAAAATGTTAAGTCTTCACATATTCTAGGCCACAGCATAACAAGGTGAGACGACCAGTATCCTTCATTTTCCCCTTTCATTTCCAGACAATATCCAGAAAATACTGAAAATTATCAGATGTCTGGTTTATGATGCTGGGTTGACCTCAGGGCTGTACTGTTAAAAAGAATCTTGCCTCTTTAGCATCGACCCTAACCTTGTCTTGGTAACTAAGTGCAGTAGTCACTATGCCATCAAGACTCATATATCACCTATGAAGTACTGAAAAAACACAAAGTAAGCTGCTATTTCACAGAAAGCATTATAATGGATCATTGTCTGATATGATTGAGCTACCCTTTGACAGTAGACGGCACTACCTGCTTTCTATTAGCGTCGAATGTCGGGCGGTGTTCACCAAACACGGCACACCACGTTTTGCCATGGCTTGTGGCCGGGGAGTGCAATTGGGAGGGTACACACTTTATCCTAGTGAGAGTAACTGCAAGCTAAAGACTAAATGTCAATGTAGGGCAGACCAGGTCCTAAGCCTTGGTTGGCAACTGGTCTAGGATCGAAGCTCTGACAGGTGGGCAGTTAGAACATTGCTTTGCTGATCCAGCAGCTTCTGCAGCTTGTTTTTATTCAAGAGTAAATTAGACAGTTTGAGATAGAGATCATGCTGCATGGGCAACACATGGTCTCTAAATTCAGCCCAGACTTTATGCTACGGAGAGGTAAATCTTAATTTTACAATCTATTGTCTATCAAGACAGCCAAGTGCCACTAATTTCCGCAGCATATGGATTTTTATCCCACAGTGTTTTATTTGTAACCAATTCATTGGATAAATGGCACCATGACTAAATAACAAACACATGTCAGTAAATACTAAAAAATAAATCTATAACACAATCTTCCTACCAACTCTATGCTGCCAATGCCAAACTTGGACAATGACAGAAAAAGAGAAAAGAAAAATTACAACAACAGTAATGAGATTCATAAGAAAAATACTCAATATTAAGAAGAGAGAAAATCAGAAGCGATGAAATCAGGACTAAAATGGGGTAACAGCAGCACTAGATTTCATTATAAAAACGCAAGTGAAATGGTTTGGCCACATAAATAGGCTACCAACTTGCAGTATACCAGCACAAGCAATGATGTACAGACCAAATGGAACAGAAGAAGAGGTCGACGTAAACGATGGACAGAGGGAATAACAGCCCATGGGAATCTCGATATATAAAGCCCATAAATATGCACTTGCACTCTGTTTATGCTTCACCTCGACACCTCAAGGTTCAAGAGGAACGAGATGCAATAAGTGTTTTATTTGCTTGATGTGGATTTTTATCTCAGGAGGTTCAGTGAATAATAGGAGGTTCAGTGAATAATTTTGGCATTCATTATGTCTAAAACAGCGGGCAGAGTATATCAGAAGTTACAGTATCTGCCTTTGGCTGAAACTGACCAGGGTTTGCCTCACTGTATTGACTGTTTGGGTTGTCACAAAAATAAGAAGAATGCTATACTCCCCCTGATCCTGAGGTAGTGGATTAAATTGGATGTCTAGCCTTCTGGTACAAGGGTGAAATACTTGTAAGGTCCTGATTTGATTTTACTATGTTTTTGTTTATGATGTTCAAAGTCTAAAATTTATTATTATACATTTCACAATATAATTTCCTGTAGCATTTATGATTCAACAATTTCACGTTGTATTTATTTACCAACAAATTCATTATTCTGCCAGTTCACTTTCATCTCATCATATGCCATGTAGATAAGCATGGGCAGTCATGTTTCACCATTTCTCTTGGAGGACCGAAGTGCATGTTGCACAGGTTACAAATTCCTCTGCTGTTGGAAATCAATTTGAACAGGTCGAATAAATTACTGCCCAGGTAACAGTTCTAAAATCAGTAAAGCTACCTGCAACAGAATTTATAGCATATGTGATTCTGTCATGCCAATTCTGTGGAGTTCATGCGCTGAGACAAGACTTAGGCACTTCTAGAGATATCTGTATGCAATGAAAATGATCCTTTCTTGTCCTTGACTTGGGGACATAAATTACAAGTACCTCCGAAGTCAGAGTGGGTTTGCCTGATGGCGAGGGACGCTGGTAATAGGGAAAGCTAGTCCAGTTCACTAGAAGTATTGCATGTGTATGGACTTTGCTTGAGTTCAAAGTGAGTGAACAGGGGGGAAAAAATAAACAAAACTATATCTTAAAGACTATCCACTGGTATCCACACTGGATTGACTGGTTTGCTGGATATAAAAAAGTGTTGATGCCTTTGCAGGTCTGGGAGAACTGCCGTTGTTTGATTTCTCCCTCTATGATATGTTCATGCTCCTGGGTGTCGATGGCGTGGTGGATATCTTCAAGAGTGTGCTTCTAGAACATCAGGTGCTTCTGTACTCTTCAGGTAGGTTAGAGAGTAAATTTGTGTTTGCTCATTGTCTTTCTTTCTGTCTTTGTTTCTTTCTTTCTCTCGCACTCTGTCTCTCTCTCACACCTTTCTTTCTTTCTTTCTTTCTTTCTTTCTTTCTTTCTTTCTTTCTTTCTTTCTTTCTTTCTTTCTTTCTTTCTTTTTCCCTTCCTTCCTTCCTTCCTTCCTTCCTTCCTTCCTTCCTTCCTTCCTTCTTTCTTTCTTTCTTTCTTTCTTTTCCCATTAATCTCACATATTATTACATGTCCCAGTTAGTCTCTTATCAAAATGTCTCCCATTGTTTGTAACAATGTGTCCTGGCCTTTCTCAAAGCATTTCATTACTAATTTTTATTGTCAACTGGATAATAAACAGACATTGTGAGAAGCATGATGGCCACAGAAATGTGGTTTCTTTGAAGAATGTTCTGGCATGTTACTGTAGCCAGCATGATTTTGGCCACATCACCCAGAGAGCACCTATGATTGGTCTATGAGAATATAGGGCTACTACCATGTACCCAACAGCCTCATGGCGTGAAAAAGGATCCTTTACTTTTTCCTTTATACAATGTATTTGTTGTTTAACATTTTTACAGCCATTGAACTGGGTCCTGATTTGATTGCTTACTTTTTACTTTACTTTATACAATGTATTTGTAATATTTTTACAACCATTGTCAGGGTCCTGATTTGATAGTTTACTTTTTACTTTACTTCATACAATGTATTTGTTGTAAAAAAAAAATTTTCAACCATTTTACAGCCATTGTACAGGGTCCTGATTTGATAGAGACATGTTACAGTATTTTTGTCCATGATATTTGAAGCCTAAAATTTATTATTATAAATTTCCTGTAGCATTTATGATTTGTCCATTTTACATTGAATTTACCAACAAATTCATTATTCTACCAGTTCAGTTTCATCTCATCATATTCCATGTCAATAAGCGTGGGCGGTCATGTTTCGCCATCTCACACAAACACCAGTCATTGATCACTTCTGTACTTTGGTCTTGATCATGCCATGTGGCCAAGCTATCTAGATATTTATCTCTCTGTCTTCCCCTTGTTCTTCTGCCCTCAATCTTGCCAATTATCACCAAGTTTTCCTATTTATTTCTTTTAATTACGTGCCCAAAAATCTTGATTGTCTTCACTGTAGACATTAGACAGACAGTTCACTTTATGTTTACTGTAACATTCATGATTCATACATTTGATGTAGTGTATACTGTAAAATGATTGATTTACCAATTCATATTATGTTTATTTTTAAAGTCATGATTCATCTATTTGACATAGTGTGTTCTATAAAATTCATGATTCTTTTGTCTTAATTTATGCTATAAAATTAATGATTCATTCATTTCACTTTGTGCATGCTATAAAACTCATGATTCATTCATTTCACTTTGTTCTTGCTATACAATTCAAGTTTCATTCATTTCACTTTGTGCACTCTATAACATTCAGGATTAATTCAGTTCACTTTGTGCACTCTATGAAATTCTTGATTCAGCCATTTGACCTAGTGTTGTGTCTTAAAATTCATGATTCATCGATTTCAGATTGTGTTTACTGTAAAATTCATTATTCATCCACCTGATTTAGTGTGTGCTATAAAATTCATGATTCTTTGATTTCACATTGTGTTAACTATAACATTCATGATTCATCTATTGACTAGAGGTCAGCATGGCAGAATAGATAAGAACATGTGTTCTTAACCATCCAGTGTGCTGATGCCAAGATGGGTTCATTCCCTAAACCGGACAGTTGGACTAAAATGTTGACTTCTCGTCCTTGACTTGGAAGTAAATTACAGGTACCTCTGAAGTCAGACTTGGTTCGCCTGATGAAAAGGGATACTGGTAATAGGGAAAGCTAATCCACACACCAACAAAAAATGTATTAGCTAATTCACACTATTCATTAACATGACATCATTAAACGATTTTCACATATTTACATAACACATTGCCTGATCTGGACTTTCAGAATACCAACGACTGATGCTTGTGGCGGAAGGAATGAATGCTTTGATATTTCCTTTCCAGTGGCAACTAGTATATGTGCCTATATTGCCAGCTTCGATGCAGCATTTCCTGGATGCCCCCGTCCCGTTCATTATGGGTTTGTGCAAAGTCTCAACCATTGAGAAGTCCAAACTTGTGTTACCATGTGAGGTATTTATCTCTTTTCCTCACTCTTTCTGTTTTGCATTAAATTTTCATGTTGTCACCAAGTTTTGAAGTTTATTTCTCCTCACAACCACCTCAAAAACTTGTGACTGTCCACATCAAATTTCTCTAATCATTTTGTGGTTTTTATCTGTTTCTTAATACTGCCTGATGTGGTTTTCTTTCCTTCCATAGTATTCTTCGCTTTTTCCTCAGAAACCCCATTTCTGCTCCCGTCATATGTTTCTCAGATTGTCTGTCTGTTGTCGGATGGAGAGCTAAAGTAATTGAAGCGCTATGAAAAGGCTGTACAGTTTGGAGAAATGTTTCATCAGCATCATCCAATGCCTTGCCGGCTGGCACACACCTACAGGCACCTTTTGCATACCTACAGGCACATAGGACGTATGGTGCTAGACCCATATTTGTTGTAGGCCAACCGGCTCTGTGTGGGTGATATGGTCACTACCTCACTGGCCACCTTGACTGCCCAGACATTTCCTGGTACTTGCCTTAAGGTTCAGGAAATCAACATCAGGATTGGTAAGGCAGCAACAACAATGAACAGGTTAACAAAAAGAGTCTGGGAGAACAGGAAGCTTACTGCCAAAACAAAAGTCCTTGTCTATCAAGCCTGTGTCCTTAGTACTCTTCTTTATGGCAGCGAAGCCTGGACAACTTACTCACACCAAGAGAAATGTTTAAACAGCTTTCATATGCAGTGTCTGCGAAGAATACTTGGTATTAAGTTGCAAGACAAGATCACAAATACTGAAGTATTGGAAAGATCAGGTTGTGTGACGGTATATCCCATGCTCAGTCTTCGTAGGCTTAGATGTATAGGACACGTTAGGAGGATGGTTGATGGTAGAATACCAAAGGACATCTTTTTTGGTGAATTACAGGTGGGTAAGAAATCTCAGGATCTGCCTCTACTACGATACAAAGATGTGTGTAAGTGGGATATGATTGATACAGGCATTGATAATGCACATTGGGAGCAAGTCGCCGCTGAACGTGTTGCATGTAGGGCAAATATCAGAAATGGAATAAAGACAAAGGAGAAACTTATTGCAGATAAGTCACACACCGAGTGTGTGAGACGTAAGATGGTGCATGATGGTGAAAATGACCTCGTGTTCACATGCATCCACTGTGGACGAACATTTACAGAGCGAATTGGCCTTAACAGTCACATTTGCCACTGCCATGGGTTGTAGTTATTAAGCCTTTTTGAAGCACAATGTACCAAACTATCATCTGTAAAGATGGCAAGGTGCCAATGCCAATGTGCCTTAAGGTATGAATGGGGAAAAAAATCATGCATCTCAGAAAAGCCTGGTTGGCAAGACTGTTTTTGTTGCTTGGGGATGCAGGCTGGTGCTGGAAAGAGGGGGGGGGGGGGTTGTGTATTTTATATAAGTACTTATAAACAGCTCTGTGGCGAAGGGGTTTGAACACAAGTAGTAATTCTGCATACCGCGTTTGAAACACAGCTGCGGGTGATTTGGTAGCAGACTGATTTGCATTGGTTTTCATACAATGGTATGAGTGTCGGTTAAGAAAACAATGGCAAACTACTGAACATAAACTTGCCAAGAATTCACAGTCAAAAAATGTTAGGGTTGACTGCAATGTCCTGTACAGGATATGCAACTAACGAACGTATACATTACTGGCACCTTGCTGTCTTGACAGACGATAGTTTGTTTTATTGTGTTTCAAAAGGCATAATAACTGCAACCACAACCATTGGCAGTAGCGAATGTGACTGATCAGACCAATTTGTGGCGGTGAATGTTCATCCACAATGATGCATGTAAATACATGGTAATTTCCACCATCACGCATCATCTGATGTCTCATGCGCTCAGTGTGTGACCTATCTGCAATCATTTTCTCCTTTGGTCTCTATACCATTCCCGATGAGATGAGAAGAATGGAAAGATGAAAAAAAAGTGAGAACAATAAAAATAAAATGAAAAACAAAGTGTGCTACTTAACTTAGAATCCCAGGCTGTGATACAGTATAATTTTCTTTTCATTGTTCTCATTTTTTCTCCCTTCATCTTTCCATTCTTCTCATCCTGTTCTTATGTCTTAATGTAGTCAGTCTTGTGTCTTCCCCGTATTTGTATGTTGTGTTTTGTGTATTCGTTTGCAGATGAAGGCTGTTTGCCGCAACGTCTTATGTTTTCCTTAATTGTGTTCTGTTAGGTTGCGTGACTTTGTGTAATTTTATATTGTTAACATTTCCATAGCTTTGCCGCAGTTCCACTAATTTTATTCACTCTTTACCAACAGGCAAACATGTGCTTTGTGGACATCGACAACAAGGTGATGGAGTTCCCAGAGGACCTGCCCTTGTTTCCTTACCAAACAGAACTCAAAAGTGAGCTGACTCAGGTTTTAAACAAATACCAAAATCTCATTGGTGCTGAAAAAATGTCTCGCAGTTACCCGGCAACACCTCGCCGGGAAGCTGGCTTTAAGAGCGTGTCGTCGCTTAAAAATGACGACACCTCCACCACCAACAGCCCCAGCTGGCCCAACTCTCCCAAAAGAAAAGAGATTCTGCAGCAGAGTGAAGCGTGGAAGAAAATCTCCAGCTTAGCTAAAAAGACAGGAGTATGGGATTCCATTGAAGACATTGTTCTGGACGATACATCGCCAGTAGGAAAGGAAAAAGATATCCCCATCCCTGCAGAGTCTGATGGAATGTCCATGCCCGAAATCAACCAGCTCAAATTCAACAATGCTGTTAGGGACATCTTTCTGAACTGCTTTGTGCACATGTTTGCTTCATACGAGAACTTCGTCATTAACCCATCTCAAGATTTGGAGTCCTGGATGAGCAACAGAGAAACAATTCACAATTTCGATAAGGCAGCTTTCCTCAGCGATCAGCCCGTTGCGCATCTCCCATTCCTGTCCGCTTTCATAGAAACGCAGATGTTTACCACGCTCATGGACAATAAGATTGTGTCTCAGTGGGAAGAGGCTGAGCCTGGTCTACGGGTGTTTGATGCCAGGATTAAGGATATAAAGGATGCTGCCGGGGGCGAGCCAAGGATAATTACTTACAACCCTTGTTGTACTTTTGATGAAATTGGTGAGTATAGCATTGCAACTCTGAGTGTATAGTTAATAATAATGTTTAGAGCTTCATGATTTGTCTGAGTATGTATTTAATATAGCACT
Organism: Cepaea nemoralis; assembly: GCA_014155875.1. Taxonomy (NCBI): domain Eukaryota; kingdom Metazoa; phylum Mollusca; class Gastropoda; order Stylommatophora; family Helicidae; genus Cepaea; species Cepaea nemoralis. Next base: position 171,017 of record JACEFZ010010779.1, on the reverse strand, counting down.
TGAAAGCTTCGTAATTTGTCTTGAGTACATAGAACCTGTACTTTTATATGGATGTGAAGCGTGGACAATGAGCAGTCAGGCTGAAGAACATCTGATGGCTGTAGAGATGTGGTTTCTGAGGAAAATGCAAAGAATACCATGGACAGCCAGAAAGACCAATGAACAAGTTCTTCAAGAAACAAATGAAGATCGTAAATTGATTAGAGAAATTAGACGTAGACAGTCAAAATTTTTTGGGCATGTTATGAGAAGAAATGGATTGGAGAACTTGGTGACGACTGGTAAGATCGAGGGGAACAGACCAAGGGGAAGACCTAGAAGCAAGTACCTGGATGGCTTGGCCTTGTGGCATGGTCGAGACAGAAACACGGAGCTGATCCACGACTCTGGTGATCGAGTGAGATGGCAGAACATGACCGCCCACGCTTACCGGCATGGCACATGATGGATGGATATAGATAATGTAGAACTTTAAAGCCTGTCTAAGTATATAGTTAATATAGCACTTTACAGCTTAGTAATTTGTCTATAGTTAATATAGCACTTTGAAGATTAGTAATTTGTCTGAGTATATAGTAAATATGGCATTTTAAAGCTGAGTATATAGTTAATATAGCACTTTAAAGTTGAGTAATTTGTCTCAATGGTCAGGTCTTAGTCAGATATGACTGAGCTACCGTATGACAGTAGACGGTACTACCTGCTTTCTGTCAGCGCCGAATGTTGGGCGGCGCTTACCAAACCCGACACCCCACATTGTGCCAACGGCTTCGGGCGGAAGAGCGCAATTGGGAGGGTACTAGCCTTATCCTGGTGCGAGGAAATGCAACCCAAAGACAAAATAAGTCATGCCAGGGCAGACCAGGCCCTAAGCCTTGGTTGGCAGCTGGTCTAGGATCGAAGCTCCGACAGGCGGACAGTTAGAGCATTGCTTTGCTGATCTGACAGCTTCTGCAGCTTGTCTTGTTCCAGATTATAGGTGTCAACTTTCCTCTGGAGTGAACTAGGCAGGCCGAGAGAGGGATCATGCTGCATGGGCAACACATGGTTTCTTTATTTTAGCCCAGGCTTTGTGCTATGGAGAGAAACAGCAGATGGATAGATGGGTCGAGCACTATTTAGAGCTTTACTCAAGTGAGACCAAGCTAGCGGATGATGCCCTCAACGCCATAGAGGCCCTGCCAACTCTTGACCACCTGGACACACTTCCCACTATAACAGAAGTTGAAGTGTGCTATAAATGAGCTTGCATCTGGCAAGGCTCCAGGTAAGGATGGGATTCCAATAGAGGTGATCAGGAGTGGGCAAGACACACTCGCTCTACAGATCCACCAGCTAATAGAGCTATGCTGGCGAGAAGGACAAGTCCCACAGGATTTCAAAGATTCAAACATCATAACGCTGTACAAGAACAAGGGAGATCGGAGCGACTGTAACAACTATAGGGGTATCTCACTTCTGTGTATTGTTGGGAAAGTATTTGCCAGAATTGTCCTGCACAGACTTCAAGTCCTGGGAGATCAAGTCTACCCCGAATCACAGTGTGGATTCCGTCAGAACCGGTCTACCATTGATATGATATTCTCATTGCGACAGATGCAAGAAAAATGCCGGGAACAAAATCAGCCACTGTTTATTGCCTTCATCGACCTCACAAAGGCATTCGATTTGGTCAGTCGTGAGGGTCTGTTCAAAGCACTAAAGAAGATTGGCTGCCCACCAACTCTTCTGTCCATTGTGGAATCGTTCCACACAGGCATGAAGGGTATAATCAAGTTTGATGGCTCAACTTCAGAAGAGTTTGAAATCAAGAGTGGAGTTAAGCAAGGCTGTGTGCTAGCCCCCACCCTCTTTGGGATATACTTTTCACTTCTACTGAAATATGCCTTTCGTGATCAGGATGATGGTATATACATTCACTCACGCTCAGATGGTGGCCTCTATAATGCTCAGAGATAAAATTAGCAGGGTACTAATCAGAGAGTTGCTTTTTGCGGATGATGCTGCGATTACGACCCACTCTGAGGAAGAATTACAACATCTACTATCTGCATTCTCCAATGCTTGTTCTGAATTTGGTTTAACAATTAACAAAAAGAAGACACAGATTATGTCACAAGGTGCACATGGTGTACCATCAATCTTTATTGACGATGCCGAACTGGAGATAGTAGACCATTTTACATATCCTAGGATCAGAGGTAAATAGCAAATTATCCCTCGATCAGGAAATCAACATCAGGATTGGCAAGGCAGCAACAACAATGAACATGTTAGCAAAAAGAGTCTGGGAGAACAGGAAGCTTACTGCCAAAACAAAATTCCTCGTCTACCAAGCCTGTGTCCTTAGTACTCTTCTTTATGGCAGTGAAATCTGGACAACTTACTCACGCCAAGAGAAACGTTTAAACAGCTTTCATATGCGGTGTCTGCGAAGAATACTTGGTATTAAGTGGCAAGACAAAATCACAAATACTGAAGTATTGGAAAGATCAGGTTGTGTGACGGTGTATTCCATGCTCAGTCTTCGTAGACTTAGATGGATAGGACACGTTAGGAGGATGGATGATGGTAGAATACCAAAGGATATCTTTTTTGGTGAATTACAGACGGGTAGGAGATCTCAGGGTCGGCCTCTACTACGATACAAAGATATGTGTAAGCGGGACATGATTGATACAGGCATTGATAATGCACATTGGGAGCACGTCGCCGCTGAACGTGTTGCATGGAGGGCAACTATCAGAAATGGAATAAAGACAAAGGAGAAAATGATTGCAGATAAAGCACACACAGAGCGTGAGAGACGTAAGATGGTGCAAAATGGTGGAAATGACCATGTTTTCACATGCACCTACTGTGGGCAAACATTTGCAGCAAGAATTGGCCTTACCAGCCACACTCGCCACCGCCATGGATCGTAGTTATTAAGCCTTTTTAAAGCACAATGTACCAAACTATCGTCTATCAAGACGGAAAGGTGCCAATGAATTTGTCTCAGAATGTAACTGATATAGCACATTAAAGCTTAGTAATTTGTCTATATAGTTAATATAGCATTTTAAAGCGTGGTAATTTGTCTATAGTTAATATAGCACTTTAAAGATGAGAAATTTGTCTGAGTATATAGCTAATCTAGAACTAATCTCATCTCATCTCATCATGTTCCTCTTGTACCTTGCGGTGTCAAGGTGAACTGTAAACAACGGGAGAGTGCCCGCTTATGGGATTGATGTATCGATATTCCCATGGGCTGCTATTCCCTCCGTCCATTGTTTACGTGGTCGGCCTCTTCCTCTGCTTCCATCTGGTCTGTACATCTTTGTTTTTTGTGGTATATTGTTAGTTGGTAACCTACTTGCATGGCCAAACCATTTGACTTGCTGCCTTCTAATAAAATCTAGTGCTGCTGTAACCCCCACTTTAGTCCTGATTTCTTCATTTCTGATCTGATCTCTTCTTGATACATTGAGTACTCTTCTCAGGAATCTCATTTCTGTTGTGGTTTTTCTTTTCTCTTTTTCTGTCATTGTCCAGGGTTGGCATTTGTAGCATAGAGTTGGTGGGAAGATTGTGTTGTAAAATGCTTTCTTAGTAGCTATTGATACATGTTTGTTCTTTAGTATTGGTGCCATTTGTACATTGAGTTGGTTTTCCTTATTGCATCTATTTTCAATCTCGTTTTCTGATTTGCCATTTGATGATATTTTACTTCCTAGGTACTTGAAACTGTTTAATTGTTTCAGGGGATGTTCGTTTAGGTTAATTGTTTTTTTCTCCTTTCTTCTTTACTTATAGTCATTACCTCTGTTTGTTTTTTTTTTTAAAGTTGCATATCCTTCACAGGGCATTGCAGTCAACACCAGCATTGTTCAGCTCTTGTTGATGTTCTTGGCAAGATTACGCTCAGTAGTTTGCCATTGCTTTCTGAGCGACCGGCTCACATACCCCATAAGTGCCAACGCGACGCGATCCACTGTCGAATCTTGTGCAGCTGTGTTCTTCACATGGATATACAGAATTACGGAGAAAGTCGTTAACTCCTTCACCAGGGAGACCGGCCTCTGTTTTACTTGTGCTAATTTTCATGTCACGTACCCCACACATTTCGTTTAAATGTGTTCTTGTAATTCAGCTTCTAGTTTTACTATTAGTGCGATCTGTCCACAGTGTTTGTAGCGTGAACTACATGTTCAGAAAAATGGCGGCCGGCCGGTCGCTGAACTAACTGGGTTGCTTTATGTATTAATGTGTGGCTGCTGGTTTTCTAGTGACTGCCGCTTCCATCGATGATGAACTGTATTTTTCGTGATGGACTTTTGTGTTGGCATTCTGGCAGCGGCATTATGTATAGTATACCTGTCCTGGCTGTTGGTTTGTTGAGACTCCTGTCTGTTCCATTCTTCACATGCAGGAGCATTTTGTGTGATATTCACTGGCACAGGAACAGAGCATAACGTGGCGATCCTTTGCCATGAAGTTGGAATCGCGACTAACGAACAACTAACTAACCATGTGTTGCCCATGCAGCATGATCCCTCTCTCGGCCTGCCTAGTTTACTCCAGAGGAAAGGTAACACTAATACATCTGGAACAAGACAAGCTGCAGAAACTGCCGGATCAGCAAAGCAATGCTCTAACTGTCCGCCTGTCGAAGCTTCCATCGTAGACCAGTTGCCAACCAAGGCTTAGGAACTGGTCTGCCCTGCCAGGATATTTAGTCTTTAGGTTGCATTTCCTCACGTCAGGATAAGGCTTTTACCCTCCCAATTGTGCTCCTTTGCCCGAAGCCGCTGGCACGTTGTATGGTGTAGTCACTAACAGAAGACAGGTAGTATTGTCTACTGTTATACAGTAGCTCAGTCATATCTGACCAAGACCTGAAAGAATATTATTACATGTCTGTTTTTATTTCCATCCCTTTTTCCATTGTGAATTTTGCCCTCCTGGTCTGAGGTCCATGTTAGGTGTGTACATTTGTTTATGTTTGACGTTTCTCCGCAGGATCTACACATACCTTGGTTTTCATTATATACATTATCTTGGCCTGGAATCTTCACCATCAAGTACCATCTTCACATTAAAGGTTGACTGCAACACTCTGTTCTGCATCTTCTCTATCACACTCACTCAGGCTTCTTTCAGTCCATCTGTTGGTGTCACCCACCCTCATGTCATGTCTTTTTCATCGCTTGAAGTAGAGTCTGGGGGTTGGTTATGAATCTTCTGAAAGACTGGGTCATAACTCTTAAGCCAGGTGCACTGACATTCAGGTCATCTGGAAAGGGCTTGGGAGTGAGGTAGTGACTTTCCTCTGACTCCTTACCAAAGTAACATTTTCATAGGGATTGTGATGCAGAGCTCTACTCCCCCTCTCCAAGGTCTGAAATCAGCAGGGTGTACAAGAGAGCACTGGGAGAACACATCTGTGGAGAGGCATATGAGGATATATCCAGGTCATGATTGAGCATGGCACTTACTGGGATCAGACCTAGATTGGTCATGTTTCTCGACTGGTTTTAGGTGTTTCATGGCCAGAAGACACCAGCCCAATGCCGGGAGAGAAAGTTGTGCCAAAAGACAGCAGCCCAGTGCCCCGAGAGAAAGTTGTGCTAAGAAACACTAGTCCAGTGCCCTGAGAGAAAGTGGTGCCAAAAGACACCAGTCCAGTGCCCTGAGAGAAAGTGGTGCCAAAAGACACCAGTTCAGTGCCCTGAGATAGTGATACCAAAAGACACCAGTCCAGTGCCCTGAGAGAAAGTGGTGCCATAAGACACCAGCCCAGTGCCCTGAGAGAAAGTTGTGGTAAAAGACACCAGTCCAGTGCCCTGAAAGAAAGTTGTGGTAAAAGACACCAGTCCAGTGCCCTGGGAGAAAGTTGTGGTAAAAGACACCAGTCCAGTGCCCTGGGAGAAAGTTGTGGTAAAAGACACCAGTCCAGTGCCCTGAAAGAAAGTTGTGGTAAAAGACACCAGTCCAGTGCCCTGGGAGAAAGCTGTGGTAAAAGACACCAGTCCAGTGCCCTGGGAGAAAGTTGTGGTAAAAGACACCTGTCCAGTGCCCTGGGAGAAAGTTGTGGTAAAAGACACCAGTCCAGTGCCCTGAAAGAAAGTTGTGGTAAAAGACACCAATCCAGTATCCTGGGAGAAAGTTGTGCTAAAAGACATTAGTCCAGTGCCCTGGGAGAAAGTTGTGTATAAAACTAAAGTCTTGTCTTGACAAGATGATCTCTTAATAGTCTTTTTATATTGTCTTTGTATGGCTGTTCAGATCAGTTCATAGAGAAGAGAGCGAAAAACATCAATTTTGTAGCCAGCAAACCACATGAGATTGCTAGTCACACGTCACCGAGCCAGTATGTCGGCGGGGTGTTTCCCCTCTTGAGCAAGGAGCTCTTGAACTCAGAACCTGCTAATTCAAAGTAAGATTTGCAGAAATGTATTTTGTTAGCACCTGCAAGATAATGTATGATGTTTCATCAGTTAAGATAATGCATGTTGCATTAACATCGTTTAACATTTTCATATTAGAAGATGAAAAGTATCATATGTAAGAAGTCACTCACATTAAATGGAAAAAGAATACTCCCAAAGGGAGAGGTGGCTAGGGAGTAGACACATTTCACAGTTGTGAGACAAGCACAAAGACAATGCAACGTCTCAACACATGGTTTGAATGCATGACAGGAGAAAGACACCCATAGTCTTGACCTGGGTGGGCCCGCTCCTAGAGAGTGTCAGGGAGATAAAAGGCCAAAACATTCCGGGAAGGGGAACCACTTCTGATGATCAGAAGCCTCCTACTGTGCTTGCTCCGGGGCAGAGTTTTTATCATTGTATAGAACCCACTAATTCAAAGTAAGATTTGCAGAAATGTATTTTGTTAGCACCTGCAAGATAATGTATGATGTTTAATCAGTTAAAATAATGCATGTTGCATTAACATTATTGGTATTTTCATGTTAGAAGATGTAAAGTATCGTATGTAAGAAGTCACTCTTATTAAATGGAAAGAGAATATGGAATTGCTATACAGAAGAGACTGAATAAGAATCACTAGTGGCAAAGGTAGCTTTTTGCAAGATGGAAAACATACTGATCAATAAAAAGATGTCAGTTGTAATGAGAAAAAGAGTGTTGAAGTGCTACATAGAACCTGTACTTTTGTGCAGATGTGAAGCTTGACAATGAGCAAACAAGCTGAAAAACATCTGAATGGCAGAGGAAATATGGTTTCTGAGATAAATGTAATTACCATGGACAGAAGGAAAAACCAATGAGCAAGTCCTACAAGAAACACACAAAGACTAAACTGATTAGAGAAATTACGATATAGACAGTCAAGATGTTTTGGGCACACCATAGGAAGAAATAAACTGGACAACTTGGTGACAACTGGCAAAATTGAGAGGGAAAGAACAAGGGAAAGGCAGAGAAGTAAATACCTGGATGGCTTGGCCACATGGCATGGTTTAGACAAGAACACAGAGCTGTTCCATGACTGATGATTGTGTGAGATGGTGAGACATGACCACCCACGTATGACACATGATGATGATGTTTATTTGACATTATTAAGTATTTTTATTGTAAAAGGACATGCTGAAGTGGGGGGAAGTGAGCAGGTGAACAGATTGGCTGTGTCTGTACCCCTTGGTGGGGTTTTTGTGCATGATAAGGCAGACGTGGTTGGGGCCCTTTGGAATGGTGTGTATAGTGCAGAGTAGATAATCTAGGCTTGGAGAGAGTGGTGCTGCAGGGAGTGACCGGAGGATCTGGCCGACACTCAGGACTCAGAGGAAAGACCAGACGGATGTATAAGCAGACTGCTACTGGTACCATTAGTACTGGGACTCTTTGCTGGCTGTTGCAGATGAGGACAGAGCACATAAGGAAATGTCCTGAATGTTGTGATGTCGGTTCTTGACTTAACTCATTGTAAAAGATCAAATGTATCTTATGTAATAAGTCACTGTCACTGAATGTCAGAAAGAGAGTACCGTTATGTAGAACCTGTTCTGCTGTGTGATAGTAAATCTTGGAATGTGAATGAACTAATTACGAAGATCAAACAATTTCCTCGGTGAATTTAAACATAGTAGCCATGAAAAATATATTGCATGATTCCTTGCCTGGCATATTCCGCTGTGTCTCGTCAGGTGCATACTGCAGGAGTCATATATGTATTTCATATTTCAGTCACAGTGTTATTCATTTATTCACTTCATATGATATATAACTCTGCAGTGTGCACTTGACAAAATGCAGCGAAATATGCCAGACAAGGAATCATGCTCTATATTGTTTATAAATTATGTGTTTAAATTCGGAAGAGCTTGAAAGCAATGGAGATGTGGTTTCTGAGATGAATGTTATGAATACCTTTGAACTGTCTTAGTAATTATGAGTGTCTGGAAGAGGCTAATGACAGTAGAACATCAATTCAACTATAAGAAAGTGACAATCAATATTCTGTGGTCTTGTCATAAAAAGCAAAACATTGGAGAATTTTGTGACAACTGGAAACGTCATTGGTAGAAGAATAAGAGGCAGACCATGAGAACTGCAGCTGGCTGGCGGTAGATGGTGGCATGGAGTAATAACGTACAGAATTCATCCAGAACACCAGGGATCTAGATCTGTTGAGGTACATGAACACCATATCGGGGGCATTAGCACAGTTGATAGGGAACTGTCCTGACAGTCATGCACTGATGTCACGACCTACCTGGGCTCATTGCCTGCAAAAGTGAGGAAACCAACACAGAACTGGTGTTGTTAGCCCCTACACGCTGCAGGATTTACTGAGGAGGGGATCTGAGCACTTACGGACTGAATGGTTCGATGTGCAATGAGAATGATCTGTTCGACTAACTAACTAACTAACTTAACTAACTAACTAACTTAACTAACTAACTAACTAACTTAACTAACTAACTAACTTAACTAACTAACTTAACTAACTAACTAACTAACTAACTAACTTCACAGATGCATAGCAGGAAACTGCTAAGGGACAATTTTGTTCATTTGTTTTACATGAAAGCCTAGCCATTTGGCATGACACATGATAATGATTATGATTTTATAATGAGGTCACTTATACTTTTATTTCTGAAAGTGATAGAAGATATTTTACATCTTTTTATTGTTAGTTGCCCTTTAACCTTTACCGTTCATGCTCTTTCCAATCCACAGCAGATCCAAATATCGGGAGAATGCAAAATGGAGGAGAATGGACAGGCAGCTGCAACACAAAGAACACTTACAGAAACATTTTGAGGGAGAGCAGCAAGAAGTAAGATGCTTTTATATCTGACCACGTTGACAGTTGTACATTATTCTTATGGCTTTTCCTTCTTTTAAGCACAGGGTTGTTTTGAGTTTGTTTTTAATCTTAGCATAGTTCCTAAGCTTTATGGGTCACCTTTTATTTGTTAGTCAGATGTTCAGTTCAGTTCAATGTGGATTATTATCATTTGGATTAATCTTTGTGTTCAGGATAGACATCATTGCACATGGGACATTCCCACATGTGCTTTGTCCGCCTCTCCAGTGGCTATCCACGAGTTACCATGCTGATGGATCCGGTAGCAATTTGATTAAAAGCCTACCTGTCTTTTCCCATATGTGTCGCATGTTGCCGGGACCCTTTGCTCATTCCTTGCTGAATCAGTCTCTCTAGATATGGAAAAATCTGTCATTTCTGCCCAACTGTCCACTCGGCCCCAGCGAGTCTTTATCATGCCAACCTTATCATAAAGCAGAACACCACTTAGAGAGGCACCCACAGGCAGTCCATCAGCCTGTTCATTGCCCCACACACCTGCGTGCCCTGGGCAGAAGATCCATGCTGTGCTCCTAACCCAGTCCTATCAGGTGACTTAAGACATGGAACATAGCATTTCAGATGGAACATACCAGTTCACATGAAACAAAACATACCAGTTCACATGGAACATACCAGTTCACATGGAACATACCAGTTTGAGTTTCCTGAAGCATACTCTCTTAGCCAGTTACTAACACAACATGTTTGGTTGTACTACCTTCCAACCATCTGAAGGCTACACAACCTCTATCTCCAATGGAAAATCACAAGCAGCCAATAAATGCTGTGGTTGATTATGATGTCCTGTAAAGTAACTTTTACAAATGTAAACTTAGTTCCAGGATACAAAAGTAAGTGACCAAGAGGTTGGTGCATGTGATTGACAGGATAGTGGTTTGTACACTTGGTTGACAGGATAGCGTTTAGTGCATGTGGTTGACAAGATAGAGGTTAGTGTATGTGGTTGAGAGGATAGTGGTTTGTGCACTTGGTTGATGGGATAGTGGTGTGTGCACTTGGTTGATGGGATAGTGGTTTGTGCACTTGGTTGATGGGATAGTGATTTGTGCACTTGGTTGATGGGATAGTGGGTTGTGCACTTGGTTGATGGGATAGGGGTTTGTGCACTTGGTTGATGGGATAGTGGTTTGTGCACTTGGTTGATGGGATAGTGGTTTGTGCACTTGGTTGAGAGGATAGTGGTTTGTGCACTTGGTTGAGAGGATAGTGGTTTGTGCACTTGGTTGAGATGATAGTGGTTTGTGCACTTGGTTGAGAGGATAGTGGTTTGTGCACTTGGTTGAGAGGATAGTGGTTTGTGCACTTGGTTGATGGGATAGTGGTTTGTGCACTTGGTTGATGGGATAGTGGTTTGTGCACTTGGTTGATGGGATAGTGGTTTGTGCACTTGGTTGATGGGATAGTGGTTTGTGCACATGGTTGACAAAACAACAGTTTGTGCATATGGTTAACAGGATAGCGGTTGGGCTCTTAGGCCCATATTGCATTCTGCCTTCCAATCATTCATCCTTAGCTCACCAATTATCTAACATGAATGCTACATTTACAGTAAAAAAAAAAAAAAAAGAAACAAACATTGTAAAATGAAAGTTGTAAACATACACCAAACATAAACAGTTTATACTTCAACATTATGAACGGCAGGTAGACACACACACATATATACTCAGACTCATACATATATACATACATACAAATATATTAAAAAGATTTAAAAGACAAGAGGATCAACTTCATTGCACTGGGTTTAATCCCTTATGGTTCAGTCTCTTTCTGCAAGGTGGCCTGCCGATAGTGTAAAGCACAAACTCCTTAATTCCAGCAGTCTCCGAGAAAATTGCACACTTGAAACAAATAACGTAGACCAGAACTGAGCACAAGGCAGGCAGCGTAACCACTTTGCCATGGAGACAACTAAAGTACCATCTCAACGGGGTTTATGTTACAGACTTCTCCTTCCTCCAGAGTAAGAAACAGCAGGATGTACCAGGTGGGTACTGGAACTTCACACCTGCAGGGAAACATATCAGGATGCACATAGGTCGTGATTCAGCACAGTCTGTCTGAGCTGGCTGGTATTTGACCCAGTTTAGTCGTGTTCTCTCTGCAGGTTTTAGGTGTTTCATTGTCGACAGACCCCCAACCCAATGTTCAGGGATGGCCCAGTGGGTGGGTTACTGGCCTCATATAAGCAGTACATTCACGGGTATTGATCAGTGTCTTTTTGTACCTTTTCATCTCTATTCTGTGTTATCAAATTTCCCCCCCCCCCCCCCCCCCCCTTTTTCTTTTTTGGGGGGACACCCATCTATTTCACTTGTGATGGATGTCCTGGGTGTCCTGAGAGGGACAGATTAGTGTGGCCTGGTGAGTGGCATGATGGTGGTTTGGCTCTGCCTGGACGGATCCTGGACAAGGCAGGCCTGTGATTCGGGTCGTCTTGTTGTTGCATGCACTGATGCTGATGGCAAACGTAGGAGAATGGACAGCTGACTGGGAGCACAACTTGAGACTGCAACTGAGGTTTCGGCCTATGCCTACATCGAGTCCTTATGAGGACTAGACATGACCAGGACCAGCCCCGGTGAGGACCCACCAATCCTACAGAGGATCACACAAACAATGACAGGTCGTGGTAAAGACCACAAAAATTATAACCTACCTCAGTGAGGACCACAAAAACAAAATCAGTCCCCCAGAGGACAACAGAAAATATAACCAGCACTTATTAACCCTTTACAGGGCACAGGTTTTTCCAATTTCTAACTCTATAAACGGGCAAGATTTTTGAGGGTTTTAGTCAGATTTTAGGTCATGTTAGTAAAAAGATCATAACTAAGTTGTTAGTGAATGGATTTTAGTGAAATAAAGAGCAAAATGAAAAGAAATGCATGCAGATTAATAATTGTACTCACATGTCATATGAATAATCCAGTCTTGTTGGTATAATCCACATATGAACACAAATATTTACAAAATATAACACATTATTTGTGAGTGTCAGTCATATATACACTATGTACAAACACTGCCAACTGCTCACTGGGCTCCAAGATGCTGGGGAAAACAAGTGTCCTTGCAGTAGTTCACTTGGCACACATCACAGCCATACGAACTTTCAATGGTTCGTCCTGCAGGGGTACGACGTTTGGCTTGACTGCACGCCACACAGGCTTTCTTCCTGCCCTCAAACCTCATGAGCTTGTGGTTGTGGACACTTTCTGGAGCTACTGCTTGGCCTTTCCTCTTTGCTGCAGCCCTCTTCCTGCTGGAGAATCCTGCGATTAGTTGCTTACACAAATCCAGACGGAAGTCCAGAAGGGCGTAGCGTTTGCTGGGCTTTGCTGTGGACTGCTCGAACAGGATGAATGCATTGTTTATGCATGAATCGAAGACAAAACTGACGAGGTAGCGCCAGTATTTTCTGCTCTTCTTCAGTGTAGAGTAATACCCCCTCATTTGATCTGCCTTGTCCACCCCTCCCATGCATTGGTTGTAGAGTTTGATGACAGCAGGGCAGGACACAGGCTTTCTGGTGCGAGTGTGCCGGTCCCATCGCTCAACAGTGGTCAGTGTGTGTGAGGTATTGTTGGAGAGCATGAATACATCCCTTTATCATGCCACACAGTAGCAAGTAGATCCTCCTCTTTCTGGAAGACTTGATGGTCCCCTTGCGTCATTTTTCTTTTTCCTCTGAATGCCAGAGGCAGATCTTTCCGGTTCCTTCTTACTGTTGCTGCCGCATAAGTTTTCACTTGGAGAAGGTTAGTAAAAAGCGCAACTGACGAAAAAAAGTTATCACAATAGAGGTGATGATACTTCCCCAAAAAGGGGGCAGCAAGCTGCATCACTACATCATGGCCCAGTCCATGCTGAATGGCACCATCTATTTTGCCACGGTAACCAGTTGCTGACTCGCAAGCACACCAAACTTTCATTCCCCATTTTGTTGGCTTGGCTGGTAGATACTGTTTTAGTGCATTCCTGCCTTTGAATGGCACCATTGCCTCATCAATGGCAATTTCTTTCTTAGGTTTGTAATGTTGTAAGAAAGTCCTATTAGCCATGTCAATGAGAGGCCGAATTTTGTGGAGGCGGTCACTGGCGTCAGCTGTGTTGTTGTCAGCCACATGTAAATACTGCTCCAGCTTCTTGAATCTCTTGAGCGGCATCACATTCTTCACACCTGGCATTCCCAACAAAACATCTGTAGACCAGCACAATTCCAAACGAGGAGGTTTGTAGATCCCCAATAAAATGAGCAGACCAAAATAGGCCTACATTTCGGTTGCGTTGGTTGGAACCCAGCCTCGATCACCTACTTGCTCGATCTTTCGCCTAGCATACGTATTTGTTTGATCGGCAATCATTTGAAACGTTTGTTCCTCGAAGAGTTGAAGAAAGAATGCACGCTGAGAACGATCGTCAGTTGTTATTGATAAGTTGACGCCAGTTTCTTCACTAAATTCTTCGATATTCAGTGTTGTTGTTGTGTTGCTCCAACCGTTTGCGTCGCGAGACGGCCCTGCCCGACTTTCTTCAGCGACATTTTCTGAATTCACTTTCTTCAAAGTCCGAAAGATCTGAAGTGTGCACGCTACACACGCTGATATCACTGAGATCTAACTCCGATTCATCGTCACTTTCGTGCGTTTCAATGTCACTTAATTGAACCCTTCGAACTCGCCGCTATCGCTTGAAGAATTGAGGAAATCCATTTTCATTAACAACGCACAAAAAATCCCGAAAACTAATGAACAATCTGATCAAATTTAATGAAAACACTTGCAAAACGTTACCCACGCTTTCACTCTATCAGCAAGACTGGTAGAAAGGAACAGGAAGTCTCGGAAATTCGCGAGATCGCGTTTTTAAAATGACTAGTATTCAAAGCCGGAATCGGATGCTGTGAGCGTTTTATCACACCGGCCGGAATCGGACGATGTGCCTTGTAAAGGGTTAAACCAACAAATGAAAGATGGCAGAACCTGGTAGGTCTGACTGAGGACTGGTCATTGTCAGGACCAACATAAGACATAAATGACACTACCAGGCAGTACAAGAACCAGCCTTTACGGACAATCAGAGCGGAACCAAAAAAACCAGTACGAATTAAGACTAAGTCCACAAAAACCACGGACCTCAACTCTAATCAAGGCTAAAGAAGCAGGTTGAATGAGGCCAAATTTTGAATTTTTGTTGTTGAATCAAGTCAAGTCAAGGGTATTGATTTGCACTTATATTAATTAAGGAAATACATATCGATCAGAGGACACTCTAGACAATATCAACATTAAAAGTTATAGGCACAGCAGGATTCCTACCTGCCGCCTACACATAACGACAATGTCTCACTTAAAGAACGAGTATGCATGGATGCACACTTGCCTAGATTTCCTTAAAATTGTGTCAGGTCTGTCGTTGATCTGGTCTCTAACTATGAAATATGGACAGAATTTATAGCTAGGCGTTTGTATAGCACTATAGGTCTCAGAGTTGTTAATTTAATTAGTTTGTTAGCTGTCACATTATCCTCAGTTGAACCATTCAGTCTTTCAGTATCCCCTTCGGAATATCTCCCTTGGCATGTACCAGTGGACAATACCACTTCTGTATTGGTTAAATATTCTTTCTGCCCCCCCCCCCCCCCACCCCACCCCACCCCACCCCCACCCGCATAGCTCTCCTGTCTGGCTTCACCCATTACAGAACAGTCAAGGTTGCAGATTCACAGACATCACTTGATTTGTTTAATCTCCATGCCTCTCTGTGGGCATTCACAGACATCACTTGATTCAGTTAATCTCCATGCCTCTCTGTGGACATTCACTGTACCAGCCAGGTCCAA
This sequence comes from Cepaea nemoralis, assembly GCA_014155875.1. Lineage (NCBI taxonomy): Eukaryota > Metazoa > Mollusca > Gastropoda > Stylommatophora > Helicidae > Cepaea > Cepaea nemoralis. The sequence goes on along the minus strand of JACEFZ010010779.1, from coordinate 155,818 downwards.
TCCTCATCTGTTTTCCACAGCAGCAGGTTCTTTCAAGCCTCTCAGTTTGTTCATTTCCTCCTGCATCCTCATGACCTGGCACAAAAATATATGACTGGCATCTCGTTGTCTTGACAGATGATAGTTTATAAAATGGAGTTTTACTTGATCTGTCAGACATGGGAGACCCTACCTGTAGCTGCACTACCATCTGCATAGCTTTTGAGGTCATTGGTCTCTGTAATAAGGAGACACAACAGAGGTGAGGAGGTGCAAGATAAATCTTATCCTGTACACGTTATGGTGACTGCATATCCTTAAAAAACAACTCTTTTAGCAGACGCCAGTGATGGTACAATATGCACTAATGGTGGTATTTATTTCTTTAGTTTGTGTATTTATGTTTACTAAGAAAATACATTTCTCATTTAGTTACTTTATTGCTCTGTTTAAAAATGAGTTTGAATTTGTTGTACTTGCTAAAACATTGTTCAGGGTATATTGTTTGTGTGTGTGTGTGTCATTTGTCTCTTTACTTTTTTTTGGGTTATTTTTTCACGTGCACGTTTTCATTGACAAATAGAATTAATCTCTCACTACTTCTTAACTTTGCATTAAATTATTTGTTTTCTTGTCTCTGATCTACATTGTGTTCCTACGTGTATTTTGTTTATTTCTCTTGTCACTTCACCTCTTGTTTTAGGTTTTTGTTTTGTTTTCACATTGCACATTTTTGTTTTCAAAAGTTTCCAGTTGAGGAGAAGAAGACATTGTGGGCTGTAAGTAACGTGCAAACAAAACTCAGCATAGAGTATTTTGCTACACATTTGACTTGCTAATTTTCTTTCGTGCTTGGGAGTTAGGTGTCCTTGAATCTTCCCAGTTTTTTACTTGGCTTGTGGCAGATGTGGTGAAGGTGGAATATCTTAGTTTTGGCTAAAATTAACATGCTGCTTCTTTGTTATTATTATTATTATTAGTATTATATACTTGGTTGTTTAGAATTATTTGTAATATTGTTGCTGTTAAAGGGCAGAAGGCCATATTTTAGCCTTCTCTCTGTTTCTCCCTACCGTCCACTTCCCCCCCCCCCCCCCCCCCCCCCCCACCCCCACCTCTCCCTAAATATATACAGTCAAACCTCGGTTTTCGTCGATAATCCATCCCGAAAACATTCGACGAAACCCAAAACCGCCGAAAACTGAGGTAATTATTTCCATAAGAATCAATGTAAATCCAATTAATTCATTCTAGACACTCCAAAATACTTGTACCTTTGCCATGCCTTGTAACACAATGTATGTCAGTGCGCCTCTTGAATTTTTCAAACCATAATCTGTTGGTTTTTAAATCACCAAGTACACTAGCATTCGTCCCAATCATTTTCTTAATGAGATCGGCGTACAACAGACTGACCTTTTCACACATGATTGCCTCCGAAACAGAATCACTATCTGTTTTTGATTTATTCAAAGTAACAATAACTTCAACATCTTCAAGCGTTCTTACCCATTCGGCCATGCTGACCTGCTGCTACTCATTTGATAAGGCTTTATTTTTTTTTTTCGTACACCTTGAGACTTCAACATTATTATATCCAAAGAAAGCAACAGTCAACTTCAGATCAGACTTGGTTGATTCCTGAGCCATACTAGTGAGAAAAATAATCCTTCCACGCTGTCTGTCTTTCTCTATCATTTTGTCTTTGTCTTTCTGTTGTTGTTTTTTGGTCTTTCTCTATGCCTGACTTTGTCTCTCTTTTTGTCTTTCTCTTTGTCTTTGCATTTCTCTCTTTGTCTTTCAGTGTCCCTTTCTGTCTGTCTTTATTGTCTCTCAAATGCCTAAACATACCTTATGTCCCCAAGCCTAGGATAACCCTATACAAAATAATCTTACCATACTCTGCAGCTCAGCTCTGGAGCAATCGTCCACAATGAGTCAAAGCCACCACAAACCCCTATACATATAGTGAGGGACAAGCTGTTTGAACACTGTCTCAATATGAACAAACAAACTTTATTTTCAATACAGAACTACAAGCCCCTTAAAAAATCCCACATTCTCCTGTCTTGTTCTACAGTCTGTTTCCCATCACCTTTACAATTACCATAATAATAATTAGTAGTTCATTAGTAGTGTGGTAACAAATTTTGCACATTTCCCATGTGTTTATAATGTATACATTGTTTCTATTAAAGATTAATCTCTTAAGAGATGTATGAATAAAATAATGTATGTAAGGAGAGAGATACGGACAGAGTGTTACATGGGCCATCATTCCTAATTCTTAACCCTTTGAAAATAAAGTTTGTTTGTTCTGTCTCTCTCTCTCTGTCTCTTTGTCTGTCTGTCTCCTTTAATGTTTTGTCTATTTAGTACTGTCTTTCTTTGATTGTCTGTATTTGTCCTTCTGTCCACCTGACTCTCTTTCTTTCTATCTCATTCCCTGTCTGTCTGTCTGTCTGTCTGCCTGTCTGTCTGTCTTTGTGTCTATTCATTACTGTCTTTGTCTGTCTCTGTCCGTCTGTATTTTTGGCTCTCTTTCCTTCTCTCTCATTACCTGTCTGTCTGTCTGTCTCTGTCTGTCTGTCTGTCTGTCTGTCTGTCTGTCTGTCTGTCTGTCTGTCTATTTTCCTCTCTCCATTTATGTATGTGTATGTAAGTATGGGTAGAAGATAGTTTAGGGATAGAAGAGGTAAAGAGGAAGCAGGAGAAACAGCTATAATACAATGAGCCAAGAATTTCCAACAGGCTTCCTCTGTATGTGTATGTAAGTAATGGTAGGGTTACAGCTGTAACACAATGAGCCATGAATATCCAGCAGGCTCCCCCTGTATTTGTTGCCAGCAGTTGCGTCAGTGGAGCATCAACTGCACAGCTTGATCCGGCTCAGTTAGTTAGCAGAAACTATTTTTAGCAGCAAACCTGTGAGTAGCTGCAGTTGTATACGCTTGAAAGACGATGCAGGAACGCTTAGCACTGAGCAAAACACTTGATGTCACTTGAGAGTCAGTGCAGGCATGCTTAGCACTCAGAGAAACACTCACTCTCACTTGAGAGATGGTGCAGGAACACTTAGCACTGAGAGGAGAATTTACTGTCTGTTTTGGAGAATTTACAGACAAATACAACTAGACTCTGGCAAACTCATTAATATCTTTTATTGTGGAAGGAGGGAGAGAGAGAGAGAGAGCACTGGGGAAAATATTTGTTGTAGTTATGGCAGTTAACAGTTAGCAATTTGCAAACTGAATAACATTATTCTTCTATTCTGAGATGGATGGATGGATGTAAACAGACTGACAGGACATATACATAGACATGCAGACAGATAGATAAATTGATAAGATGAATGAATGGAGAGGTGGGGAAAAGGGAGGGGGGAGCGCTGGGGAAAACATATTTTGTTATGGTACAGAAATTCATAATTAGTAATTTGTAAACTGATTAACATTATTCTTCTCTTGTGAGATAGATAGATAGACAGACAGACACACTGACAGATACATACATACATAGACATGCAGACAGATAGATGGTTGTAAGAAAGAGGAGAGAGAGAGAGAGAGCGAGCTTGCACTGGGAAAAACATATACTCCCATCAGGTTATATTAGCTCAGTTAATTAACAATTAGTCATTTGCAAACTGATTAACACTATTTTTGTGTTTTCAGAAAACGAAATAACAATTCATACAATATCATGTTTCTGTGATTTCCTTATCGCTGCTGTTATATTTAGTCAATGATTTATTCATGTATTCAACTACTGAGGGACCTTTCCAAGGTTAAGACCTACTTTCAACTATATGAATACTTTTAGTATGATATGTATTTATCATTTCTTGAATTCTGATATTTTTATCATTGATTTGTCCTGAGATCTGATGTTAAGTATCTGAATGATGAGATGAGATTAGATTTCTTGAATTCTGAAATGTATTCCATTTATTTGAGATCTGATATTAAATATCTAAATACTTGCAGTATCATGCATATTTATTATTTCTTGACTTCTGATATTTCATCATTGATTTGGCCTGAAATCTGATTTTAATTATCTAAATACTTGCTGTATCATATATATATATATATATATATATTATAATTTCTTGACTTCTGATGTTATTTTTCGTCATTGATCTGTCCATGTATTCAACCATGCAGGGGCCCATCCAGTATTACAAGTTTATTTTAACTCTTTGGATGCTTGCAATATATTTGTTTATTTTTTTTAAACCTTAGATGTTATTTTTTTTTAAATCATTGATTAACTACCATGTATTTGATCATGGAGAGATCATTCCAATATTGATATCTAACATGAACTATCTTGATATCCGTAGTAGCACATGTTGTAATTATATTCCCATTTCTGATAATATATTTGTTCATTGATTTGTCTATGTATTCAGCCAAAGGGTTCAGTGTTAATTTTTGTTTTGGTTTTTTTTTCCGGGACTAACCTCGCCAGATTTATAATTTGTAGTTACTAACTGCCTGCTTGCACTGACTTCTAGAATCATAATAACATGTATACATTATGGAGCTTATTACTAACAAATGCTTATATTTGAGGAGGTCAGCGCGGCAGAGAGGTATTGTACTCTTAGATTTTCCCTTCTGATGGTGGTTAGTGGGTTCATTCCATACACCAGTTAGTGGGACTTCAGTGCTGTCTCCAGAAAGCAGTGGCAAACTACTGAACATAACATTACCAAGAAAATCAACCTGGGGTTGATCACAAAAGACATGCAATTTAAGAAACTAGTATTTTCTATTTACATACATTTCTGTTTCTCATACGTATATTTATATTTTCTATTTACTTAATTTCTGTTTCCCATACATATATTTCTATTTTCTGTTTATATAAATTTATGTTTTTTATATTTATATATAAAAGAACGGAAACATACAAATACCTGGGTACAATCTTCAACTGCTCCAACATCATAAGGGAAGAAATACAAACTAGAATCAACTCTGGAATTAAGATTTACTATGCACTACAACATCTACTAAAATCAAAGGCACTATCTCGTAACACCAAAATCACAATATACAAAACACTGATCAGACCAGTTGTGCTGTATGGCTCTGAAACCTGGAGTACAACGAAAGGAGACGAAGCCTTGTTACAAACCTTTGAGAACAAAATTTTAAGACGCATCTTTGGACCCATTAGGGATACACAAAGTGGAGAGTGGAAAAGAAGAAATAACAAAGACATTTATGATCTGTTTAAGTCCCCGCTAATCACTGGTATCATGAAGGCTAATAGACTACAATGGCTGGGGCATATAGAAAGAATGGAAGATAATAGGGAAACAAAACTCGCTTACACTCAGGAAATAAATGACCGTAGACCCCGAGGTAGACCAAGAAGACGGTGGAGAGATAATACATGTACAGACCTACAAGCACTTGGAATCAACGACTGGCAAGAGAAGGTCCACCAGAGAGACGAATGGAGACGGATTGTATTTGCAGCAAAGAACCTCAATGGCTCGGAAAGCTGAAGAAGAAGAAGACGAATATTTATATTTTCCAATTACATAAATTCCTGTTTCTCATATGTATATTCATATTTTCTATTTACATACATTTCTGTTTCTTATATTAATATTTATATTTACATACATTTCTGTTTTTCATAATCATATTTATTTTTCCCACTGATATACATTCCCATTTCTCGTGTGTATATTTATATTTTTATATACATTTCTGTGTCTCATATTCATATTTTCTATTTACATAATTTTCGTTTCTCGTTTACTTATTAAAACAACCTTGTACCAACACTTGGAATTGCAGTGATTCCCAAAATATGAGTCCATTTGGTTGTATTTGGGAAACATAAGCAAATTATAGCAGAAGCAATACAATAAACTAAATGTTGCATGTTGTTAAGAATTTCCCATCCTTTTCTTCAGTGACATGTACAGAGGAGAATATTTCACAGATCCAGCATCTCCAACTGTTATGAAATAACAGAATAAATGCAAATTGCAACTTTTGGGAAGTTTATATGAAAATAGCTTTGTTCCTAATCCAGGATAGTTTTTCATTGTTCTTCTATCATATAGAAGACAAGGCAATTTTCAATGTTTAGTTTCTGTGACATTTTACGGAAGTAATTATGTTCAGGCTTCCACCGATATAAGATTGCAGAAAAATGAGAATTACATCTTTTAAGAAGTTTACACTGGAGAGTTCATTTACAGGCTGTTCTCATAAATAAGACAAATGTTGCAATTTTCAGTGTTATTTAGTTCTGTGACATTTTACTGAAGTAGTTATGTTTAGTTATCGACAGATATAAGATGACAGAAAAATTAGAATTACATCTTTTTAGAAATTTATCCTGGAGAGTTCTTCTACAGGCTTTTCTCATAACTAAGACAAAAGTAGCAATTTTAGTATTAGTACTTTTTACTAAAAAGTAATTATGTTCAGTCTCCAACTAATGTGAGATGACCAAAAATTGTTAAACTGTTTACTGTATATACTACAGAAACAATTCAACATACAATAAAACAGCATAATGTAACCTTTCAGCTGAAATACACAACACACTGTCATATGTTTCAGTGTTGTCACAGTTGTTTTTTTATCAAGTATTTTTGTTTTCATAATTACTGTTCACAGGCATGTATTGCAATCGCCTCTGCAAATCTAAATAACCTTTGGATTAGTGTGATGAATAGCACACCAAAGGCCTCTTTGACATATGCCTAGTCTAATATGTGGCGTGCTATGGACGATGCCCAGTGTACTGTTTGTGTCTTTATTATTCAAATTCATAATGGAAAACTGATTTGAAAAACATATAAGGCAAAGATGATTGAATTCTGTTAGCATTGTTAGTATGTTTATTCAGTTGATTCTGAAGCAGTACCTAACTTAATATCTCTCATTCTGAAACAGTACTTGACTTAAGATCTCTCATTCTGAAGCAACACTTAATATCTCATTCTGAAGCAGGACTTGACTTATCATCTCTCATTCTGAAGCATTACTTGACATAGCATCTCTCATTCTGAAGCATTACTTGACATAGCATCTCTCATTCTGAAGCATTACTTGACATAGCATCTCTCATTCTGAAGCAACATTTAACTTAAGATTCTAAAGCAGGACTTGATTTTTAACATCTCTCATTCTGAAGCATTACTTAACATAACATCTCTCATTCTGAAGCAACATTTGACTTAATGTCTCTCATTCTGAAGTAACACTTGACTTAATATCTCTCATTCTTAAGCAGGACTTGGTTTAACATCTTTCATTCTGAAACAGGACTTGATCTGGTATCTTTCTTTGTCCCCAGCAATATCTGCGGCTGCGCAAGCCCCAAGTTCCTGATGTATCCCAGGCAGGAATGGCTCAGATGACCCAGGCCAACTGGAAGTTCGTGGAGACATTGTTGAAAGAATGTAAAACTAAGGTATTCATAACACACCCAACCTAAGGTCATTCATTTAAGAATTTAAAATTAAGGTACTGATAACATACCTAGCCTAAGATAATTCATTTAAGCATGTAAAACTAAGGTGTGTGGTGGTATTGATTCTGGATTTGCATTTTGACTTGCAATTTTGCATGTGTATTTTTAATGAAGTGACAAGGGTGGATTTCTTTATTACCTGTTAACTCAGAGGTCAACTCACCATCATCATCATCATCATCATCATCATCATCATCATCATCATCATCATCATCATCATCATCATCATCATCATCATCATCATCATCATCATCATCATCATATTGCAAGTCTTGCAGAATGTCACTGCCATCACGGCCTGCCAGAAAGATCAGCTCAGGCCTATAAAATGCTATTGTTGAATTTTCTGGGAAGGGAAGCAGCAAGAAAGTATATGTGAGAGTCATGGGATGAACTTCAGATTGTTCTAATGACATTGAACATGATCGGGTAGACAAACTAGGAGGAAATGAGCAGGTCAGTGTGTCTAGGATCAGAACTGTGAGCCAAGCTTCACTAAATGGGGTCTCAGAGATTGCCAGTTCACCAAATGGGCTCTCAGAGATTGCCAGTTCACCAACTGGGCTTTTCAGAGATTACCAGCTAAAATGGGTCACTCGAGAAGAGCACATTCTAGAAGACTGCCCAGATTTGGGTAAACAGAGGATGAGTGAGCATCAAATATGATCAGGAAGCTTGACTAACCCTTTACAGGGCAGATGTTTGTCCATTTTTAAGCCCTGAAAGGGCAAAATGTTTTCGGGTTCGGTAACATTTCAGGTTACGTTAGTAAAAACATCACATATAAGGCGTTAGTCAACGGATGTTAGTGAAATAAAAAGCAAAACAAAGGAAAAAGCATGCAGATTATTTTACTCATGTGAATGTTGCTGGTAATCCACACATGAACACAAATATTTACAAAATACAACATATTGTTTGTGATTGTCAGTCTTATACACTATTTACAAACACTCAGAATCAGAATCATTTTCTTCAAAGTCCAATACATCCCAAGTGTGTTGGATTGCTGAGACTCCTGTCTATTCCACTTTTCACATTGGACAATGGGGAGCATTTTGTGTGATGATCACTGGCACAGGAATGGAGCATAATGGGGACGACCCGTTGCTGCGAAGTTGGAACCTCGACTAAGTAACTAACACTGCCCACGCTGGTATCACTGATATCTAGCTGCAATTCATATTAATCTTTGTGCACTTAAATGTCACTTAAATTGAACCTAGCAAATCTCCGCTATCACTTGAAGAATCATCAAAATCCATTTTGAAATACAAAGCGTAAACCCCCTAAAACTATTTAAAAATCCATTGAAATTCAAAGTACACGCTTGAAAAAGGCAGCCACATGTCAAGCTATTGGCGAAACCAAAAGTAGACAATCGGAAATCTCGGAAAGCCGCGAGATCGCGTTTTTAAAATGCTCAGTATTCACGGACGCTTTCGGATGCTTTGTCTGTCCACGGGTAAAGCCGCTTTCAGCCGTTACGCCCGGTAAAGGGCTATAGAAAAGCAGATAAAAGTAAAGAGGTCAGCATGACAGAATGGATAAGATTGCTGGCTCAGCTTAAGATGTGCTGGTGCAGAGGAGCAGATTCAACCCCTAGACCAGTCAGTTGGACTCAAATGTTGACTTCTCGTCCTTGACTTGGGGATGTAAGTTACACGTACCTCAGAAATTGGAGTGGGTTTGCCTGATGACGAGGGATACTGGTAATAGGGAAGGTTAATCGACACGCAAAAATAAGTCCAGTGTACTAGAAGTAGCAGCATGTGTATGGAGTAAACATGAGTTCAAAGCCAGCAAACGCAATAACAACAAAACACAAACAAAAAAGGCACATCCAGATAACATTGAATGATTCAACCATGGTCTTTTTCAATAAACATAGAACAAGAATATTGAACTGAAACAAATGAAATATCACAATCCACAAGTCTGCTTCATGTACCAGTTCCTTTCAGAAGATCATGCTCAACCGTGGCCCGCCACTGAGATTCTGTCTCCTTTACCAGTTCCATTGCCACATGTATTTTCATGGCCATAGTGTCTACAATGTCCTTTGTCTGTCTTCAGTTCTCTCTCCTCCCCCCTCCCCTCTCTCTCACTCCCACACTCACACACACACATGCACTAACATCCACACAATGACCCCTGTCTCTTCTTTCAGCAACCAGGCCTTCCATCGCCATTCTCTCCAAGCCACTGTGACATTTACTATGGCCAGAGTACTCCAGTTTCTGGGTAAAGGTCCAGTTTATGAGCTAGTTGTCTTCAGTGCTAAGGTCCTGTAGGATGCCAGAATTTTTCTTCTTCTTGGTCCGAAGTATTGTAATCATTTCTCTGCGACATTTCAGTTAAAAGCTCTCACTTTCTTCTTGAGTGGTTGTAGAATAACTTACAAGAAAGTAATTCAAATATCTCAGTGAAATAAAATAAACTAAAACCGAAAGTACAGGAAATTAAATTAGATCGGAAAGAAAATAGATAAGGGTGAATTAAAACAAAATATGACATATTTAGTTAGTTGACCCCAGCATTTTTTGGGCTGCTTGTGATTTCTTGGCAAGTTTAAATTTTGTAGTTTTGCCATTGATTTCTGGACGGCTGGCACTCATACTAGTGTATGGAAATTAGCCCAAAGCCGTCTGCTTCCAAATGGCTTGCAGCTGTCAAATGGCCCACAGCTGTATATGCATATATGTATATGTATATGCTTTCCGCTGGATAGAAAACACGATACATACACACATTGTGATTGTAACTGACACAGAAAGCATGCTGAGAAGGGTGAGAACAGGTAGGCTTCGTGCGGAGTGGCTTGCTTCGCTTCAGAGGTCACGGGTAGTAAGCATCACCTGGATCTTTTCTCCTGGGCATGCCGGTGTGCTGGGGAATGAACAGGCGGACAGATTGGCTGGCTCTGCAAAATTTGGTGGAGTATTGATGCATGACAAGGCAGACGTGGTTGCGGCCTTGTGGGAGCACGTGTACACCTCGGAGGAGCAGATGGAGCACCATGGTCTGGTAAGAATGAGACAACGAGGTGTGACGAGGGGATCTGGCCGACGCTCGGCACTCGGAGGAAAGGCGAGACGGACATATAATCAGATTGCTACTGGAACTATTAGTGTTGGAACTCTTCGCTGGCTGCTGAGGATGGAGACGGAGCGCTTATGGGAATGTCCCGAATGCTGTGATGTCGGTTCCTAAATCAATCAATCAATCAATCAATCAATCATAAACCTCATTTGTACATCCATGCACAATGCAAATATGGTCCACAGGAGCAACTCTACCAGATAATTGTGGTGTACTTGTGAAGACTTGAGCATTTTGTCCATTTCTTGACAGGCTCCCTAAACTAATTATTTGCTGTGTGCTGCGCTGTGGTAAACACTCTCAAGGCAGCCAGAAGAAACGCTTTATAGACACTCTGAAGATCTCACTATAAGCTATTGGAATTCATCACGACACTTGGGAGACTGCTGCTAAAGACCAAAATTCGTGACATAAGACCTTACACAAGGGTGTAGTCATTTGTGAAGCAAACAGGACTGCAAGAGTTGTGAAAAAAAAGGCTAGAAAAAGAACACCACTGCAAGAGATCCTCCTCCTGGAATGTCAGGCCCAGCGAAGGTTAACCCTGTCATCAGATGCCTGCAGAAGTCGGATGTGTCTGCCTAACAGCGCAAGAATGCAGCTCAGCTGTAAACAGGCTTAACACAATCACGTCCCCAAAAAAACCTCTCTGGCTGAACAAAGAAGAAGAATGTCAGGCATTCTTTGTTCACATCGTTAAAGAACACTCGGCAACAGGCAGATGATAACACAACCGCTTTAATCCACCCGACTTCACTCACCGTCATGTTCTGTGCCAAATGTGGATTTCGTGTGGAGTACTTTTACATCTGTCCGTGGTTGTTTGCATGTTCAGAAAAATGGCAGCTACAAGTTGCTGAACTAACTGGGTTTGCCTTAAGCAGCAATGTGTGGCTGCTGGTGTTCTAGTGACTGCTGTTTCCATTGATGATGAACTGTATTATTTGGTGCGGACTTTTGTGTTGGCATTCTGGCAGCGGCATTATGCACACTGTGAGCTGTGGATTTTGTGTGGTGTGCTTTTACATCTGGTCACGGTTGTTTGTGTCGAGAACTGCATATTCAGGAAAATGGCGGCCACCAGTTGCTGAACTAACTGGGTTTGCCTTAAGCAGTAATGTGTGACTGCTGGTTTTCTAGTGACTGCTGTTTCCATTGACGATGAACTGTATTTTTCGGGGCAGACTTTTGTGTTGGCACTCTGGCAGCCGCATTATGCATAGCATGCCTGTGCAGGCTGTTTGTTTGTCGAGACTCTCTGTTCCACTTTTCACATGGGGCAGTGAGAAGCATTTGTGTAATATTCACTGGCACAGGAACAGAATATTATGGGGACAACTGTTCTTCGTGAAATTGGAACCGCGAGTAACTAACTAATAGACAAAATGTGTGAGTTTTTTAAAACATACATTCTGATACATTCTACAGACAAAAAAGATGCTCGTTGAGAAAATGGGCCAGGAGGCAGTGGAACTGGGGCACAATGATGCTAGCATCATAGGTGTCGAGGAGAACACCCTTATTGCCAGTTTGTGTGATCTCATGGAGAGAATATGGAGCCATGGTCTGCAGTACAAGAAGGTAAAATCTGATCTTACTGTTAATATTTCATTCATAAGCAGTGGTAATGCAGCAGCTTATTGACTGCTTGGCTTGGGTTCAGTGCTCAACGGGGAAGGTGGCAAGGAAGGAAGTGACCACTTCATTATTATATGACCTAGAATATGTGAAGGCTTCACGACCTACTAGCAGTCTTCTAGGGAACTGGATTTATCTTACGATTATTTCTTATACAGATTTAAACATTTATTAATATATAACAGGAGGGTCAGCATCACTGAATGGAGAAGAGTGCTCACTCCTACACTGGTCAGCTGGACTCAAACGTTGACTTCTAGTCCTTAACTTGGGGACCTAAATTATAAGTACCACAGAAGTTGGAGTGGGTTTGCCTGAAAGTGAGGGTAACTGGTAATAGGGAAAGCTGGCCCAAATGTAAAAATCTGTCCAGCTTTGACTACACTCGAGTTGAAAGTCAGTGAATAAAAAACATCAAAAAAACCAAAAACAATATATATATATATATATATATATATATATATATATATATATATATATATATATATATATATATATATATATATATAAGAAAAAAGTAGTGTATTTTGAAATAAATATTTGCACAGATTTAACCATTTATTCCTATATAACAGCAATGTGTATTGGAATGAATATTTATACAGACAATCATTTATTCCTATATAACAGCAATGTGTATTGGAATGAATATTTATACAGACAATCATTTATTCATATATAACAGCAATATATATTGCAATAAATATTTATCCAGGGCAAGTCTGCGGTGTGGTCTCACTTACTGAGTTTCCAGGAAATTGAAGAGTGCAATGACTCAAACAAATCAGTGGATCCAAAGATGTTAACACCAGGTTTATTTTTTTCATTTCTCCTTTTACGTATCTCATCTTCTACTCTGAGGTGTAGAGAGTGCCTCAAGATCTTCTAGTATGTTTTTACATTGCTTATTGTCTTGATTTGCTGGGGTAGTGGAATGGATATAGATGGTGCCAATTAGTAGACCGGTGAAGAAGTTGAGCTGGATTTAAGATAGTCTTGGAATCATAGGTTGAGGTGGCAATTGTAAATATACTTTCAAATGGTAGAAAACTGAGGGTCAGACTTCCTTGCATCTGCTGTATATATGTATGTATGTATGCACAGTATATTAACATATGTAAATGAGTACAGGTGTATGAGAGGATGTGATGTGTACAGTATGATTAAAATTATGCATGAATGCAAAATTGTGTACTGCAGGCTTTTGTATATATCTGTTGCAGTGACTGGCCAAACTAGAATTCCCATGTTTTGATAGAATTTGAGATCATATGATTAATAATGATTGGTTGAGAGAATACACTACAAATCATAATCAGTAGCTATTGGTTGAGGCAACATACTACAGAACTTAATCAGTAGCTATTGGTTGAGGCAGCACACTGTAGAACTTAACATCAATAGCTTTTGGTTGAGGCATTGTACTACAGAACTTAATCAGTAACTGTAGGTTGAGGCAACACATGCAGAACTTACATCAGTAGCTATTGGTTAAGACAGAGCAATATAGAAGTTACATCAGTGGCAATTGGTTGAGGCAGAGCACTGCAGAATTTACATTATAGCAGTGATTGGCTGAGTCAAAACACAGTTTAGGTTTGTTGAGAGGTATACAAGAAGAATGTGATATTTTCATTATTCTGGTTGATTCTTCTTCTTCTTTCTCCACTTCTTCAACTTCGTCTATTATTTTACCTGACTGTCAGGTTGCAAAGTTCTGTAACAAACTGGTAGGTATTTCTGTGTTTTATTAAAAAATGAGAATGCCAAATGTTTGTTCACTTTGGTAATTTCAACTACAGACAAACTAAACTATTTTCTTAATTGTGCTTAAATGTACTTAATTTTGCTTACATGTACTTAATTGAACCTTTTTTTTATGTGTGTTTGATTCTTGGTTTCTGATCACCATTTATATTCTAATGGAAAATTTGTAGTACTTGCTACAGATTCCAAGTACAGCGGATGATGTGTTATGTTGTCTGAATCGATTTTATACATGTTCTTTATTGCTTGTTACCTCTTCTAAATGTTTTCCTTTTTCCTTCTTGCTATGTTATGTTTTCTGAAGTGATATGACCAGTGTAGTATGAACATTAGTACATAATATTTGTGAGTATGTTGATATGACGAGTCGTTTTGCTCTCTTCAAGTAATTCAGTAAGATTTTATTGTGTATTGTTCAACACTTTTCAATTTCTCACAAGAAAAATGTCCGCAGTAGCACCTCCTGTCTGCTGTGGTTGCCAAAGATTTGGTATCTCATAATCAATTTCATGTTTTAGGTACTTAACATATATACACATGTGACAGGGCATTTATAGTGATGTATCATTCTATGCAGGATATAACAGCTGTTTATACAGAGATAACCAGTTGTACAAATTAAACTGCCTTTTATCCAGACATAACAATCAGTTATGCAGGACACACAGCCATTTATACAAACATATAACAGTTATATGCAGTTACAGCTATTTAAACACGGGCAGAACCAGTTGTAAAGGATGTAACAGTCATTTATCCAAACGTAATAACCATTTATGCGGACATAACAACCATTTATACAAACGTGACCAGTTATGCAGGACATAACAGCTATCTATACAGACAGAACCAGTTGCACAGGATGTAACAGTCATTCAAACATAATAAACATTTATACAGACATATTTTATACAGACACAGCAACCATTTATACGGGACGTAACAACCATGTAAACATACGAGGGTAAGTTAATAAGTAAGTCACAAATGGCTGTAGAAAAATAACTAAATATGATAACAACTTGAAACCTGTTTATTTTTATACATACATTGTCCCTTTATTTCTCAACATAATTTCCACCAACATTGATGCACTTATCCCATCGTTATATCAGTCCTCCCAAACCGGCTACATAGAACTGTGTGCTTTGTTTTCATTTACCTGCCATCCCACAGAACTGTGTGACTTACTTATTGACTCGCTCTCGTAACTTTTTCTACCCAGCTATGCACCGCTTTACGGAATAAATATTTGTCAGCATAAACTTTCATTTACCTGCCATCCCACAGAACTGTGTGACTTACTTATTGACTCGCTCTCGTAACTTTTTCTACCCAGCTATGCACCGCTTTACGGAATAAATATTTGTCAGCATAAACACTGAAAACCCACCTTGGCGGGAGACATTTCTTGAATGACGCCGAAGTTGAATGTGAAGTGAAAACAAGGTTTAGAATACAGCATGCAGTTCAATGCAGCTTTGGGAGGACTGATAAAATGATGGAATAAGTGCATCAATGTTGGTGGAGATTATGTTAAGAAATAAAAGGACAGTATGTATAAAAATAAACTGGTTTCAAGTTGTTATCATATTTAGTTATTTGGCTACAGCCATTTGTGACTTTCTTATTAACATACCCTCATAAATGACAACCAATTAGTACAGATGTAACAATCATTCATACAGATATGATAACCATTTATACAGACATCCATCCATCATGTGCCATGCCAATAAGCGTGGGCGGTCATCTTCTGCCATCTCACTCGATCACCAGAGTCGTGGATCAGCTCCGCGTTCCTGTCTCGACCATGCCATATGGCCAAGCCATCCAGGTATTTACTTCTCAGTCTTCCCCTTGGTCTCTTCCCTTCGATCTTGCCAGTTGTCACCAAGTTCTCCAAGTAATTTCTTCTCATAACATGCCCAAAAATTTTTGACTGTCTACGTCTAATGACTCTAATCAGTTTACGATCTTCATTTGTTTCTTGAAGGACTTGTTCATTGGTTTTTCTGTCTATGTCCATGGTATTCTTTGCATTTTCCTCAGAAACCACATTTCCACAGCCATCAGCTGTTTTTCAGCTTGACTGCTTATTGTCCACGCTTCACATCCATACAAAAGTATAGGTTCTATGTAGCACTTCAACACTCTTTTTCTCGTTTCAATTGATATCTTTTTATTGGTCAGTATGTTTTTCATCCTACAAAAGGCTACCTTTGCAATGGCAATTCTTGTTCTAATCTCTTCAAGGCATCTCCAATCAGATGTTATGACTGTTCCGAGATAACTGTATCAATTCACTTGCTTAAGAATATGCCCATTTACTCGTATATCACATTGTGGTATTTCCTTCTTCCCAGTGACGACCATAATCTGTGTCTTCTTAATATTCAGTTCTAACCCTAGTTGTTCACTGTGTGCAACAACCGCATCTACTAACTTTTGCAGCTCCTGTTCATTGTCTGCAATCAAGACTGTATCATCTACATATCTAATGTTATTGATGTATCATCCCCCAATGCTGATTCCTTCCATATCTTCTATATTTCTGAAAATATTTTCACTGTACAGGGAAAAAAGATCTGGAGACATTACACATCCCTGTCTCACACCTCTTTTAATAGGCTGATATTGACCTACATTGTTATCAGTTCAGATGGCAGCTTGTTGTTTCCAATATACAGACATAGCAACCATTTATATAGAACATAACAGCCATTTATAAAAACATAACCTTTTATACAAACATAACCATTTAAACATAAATGATAACTAGTTGTACAGATGTAACAGTCATTTATACAGACATAAGACTGATTCAGGTAGTTTAACACCTTATTCATGCACCATGTTTGTGGTCTACTTACCCACATTCTGAACGAGCCTGATAATCCTTTGAAATCTCCACCCACATTTGTTCCCCATCTGTTTTGAAGGTCTGCCCAAACGCAATAGCTTGATAGATATCAGATCGTTGGTGGACACCTCCTTCACAATTCTTGGTCGGTCCATTTCGCTCAGCAGTAAGTAAACTAACACTCTTCTGGTTTTGGAGGAGTATTTGAAGCATATCTGACCTCTCGGTGTTGTGGTAGCCACAGTCTTTAGACTTTTGAGTTCTAGCGCATGAGTGGTGATTGTTGTACAGTTGTATTACTCCACACTGCTAACAATTTCTTATGTGTGTATGTCAGTTGTAAAATGCTTGTGTGCTGTGTTGTAACTGTGGACACCTTCCCCTCCTCACTGCTTGTGGTCAGGTGGGTTTGGCATTGATTGCCTCTGGCTTGGATGCAAATACTCACAGTTGCCTTTGTGCATATACTCACCATTGCCTGTGTGTTCACTCTGATCTGTACACTTGTTTCACCTGGTTTGCTTAGTCTAGCTGCAATCTTGCTGTTGTGAATTGATTTATTACATCCCATGGTTTATGTGTATGTTGATGTGACCAGTCTGTTTGTCTGTAGATATGTGTTTCTTGTTGTATGTTGATGAAACCAGTCTATTAGTCTATTATGTGAATGATGTTTTTTGTATGTTGATGTGAACAATCTGTTTGTGTGTTATTGAGACCAGTCTATTTGTCTGTTATGTGAATGGTGTTTTTGTATGTTGATGTGAACAATCTGTTTGTGTGTTATTGAGACCAGTCTATTTGTCTGTTATGTGAATGGTGTTTTTGTATGTTGATGTGAACAATCTGTTTGTGTGTTATTGAGACCAGTCTATTTGTCTGTTATGTGAATGGTGTTTTTGTATGTTGATGTGAACAATCTGTTTGTGTGTTATTGAGACCAGTCTATTTGTCTGTTATGTGAATGGTGTTTTTGTTTGTTGATGAGAACAATCTGTTTGTATGTTAATGTGACCTGTCTATTTTCTTTTGATATGTGACAGATGTTTTTGTATGTTAATGTGTTTGGATTATTTGTATGTTGACTTATAGTGGTTTATGTGTATGTTGATGTGAAAGGATTGTTTGTATGTTGAGATTCTGGTTTATTTGTATGTTGATGCATGACCGGTATTTTTGTATGTTGATCTCAAATTGTTGCGTTTATTTAGATTATTATTTTCTATGGGATCCCAAAATGTCATGTCATTTTCCAAAGAGATTCCCTATCAATGCTGCCAAAGGCATTTCATAGCCCAAAAGTCCAATATAAATTGGTGAATTAATTTTAATGTATTGTTCTGTTCTGGTCAGTATAGGATCTAATTGGTTGGGAGTCTGACTGTTGACTCCTTTTTTTTGTTTGTCAGTGGCATCTCTTAATCTGTCCAGAATGTTCCTGCTTAATGTTTTCCCAGGAACTGACAGTAGCATTATTATTGTATAATTTCACACTTCTACAGGTCTCCTTGCTTTGGCAGCTTCACCATATATTCTTCTCTCCAATCTGTTGTTATATCTTGAGTCTCCATGACTCTGCTAAATAATTTGTACAGTAATTCAGTTGAGGTGTTTGTGTTGGCTTTAATAGCTTCTGCAGGGATACCACCTGTACCAGTAACTTTTCCATCCTTGAGAAGTTTGATAGCTTTTTAAATATCTCTTTAGTTTATGTATCACAGTTTATAACACTTGATCACATTTATGTTCACATTTTTTTCAGGGTTCTAAAAATTACTGTTATATTCTGGAACTCACTGCTTCCCATAAGTGTAGTGCTTGTTTTGTCATGTGATTAAATGTTGATGTACAATGGTTTATGTGTTGACATGTGATTACATGTTGATGTGCAATAGTTTATGTGTTGACATGTGATTATATGTTGATGTGCAATAGTTTATGTGTTGACATGTGATTATATGTTGATGTACAATAGTTTATGTGTTGACATGTGATTATATGTTGATGTACAATGGTTTATGTGTTGACGTGTGATTATATGTTGATGTACAATGGTATAATCCTTGACATGTGATTATATGTTGATGTACAATGGTTTATGTGTTGACATGTGATTATATGTTGATGTACAATAGTTTATGTGTTGACATGTGATTATATGTTGATGTACAATGGTTTATGTGTTGACATGTGATTATATGTTAATGTACAATGGTTTATGTGTTGACATGTGATTATATGTTAATGTACAATGGTTTATGTGTTGACATGTGATTATATGTTAATGTACAATGGTTTATGTGTTGACATGTGATTATATGTTAATGTACAATAGTTTATGTGTTGACATGTGATTATATGTTGATGTACAATGGTATAATCCTTGACATGTGATTATATGTTGATATACAATAGTTTGTGTTGACATGTGATTATATGTTGATGTACAATAGTTTATGTGTTGACATGTGATTATATGTTGATGTACAATGGTATAATCCTTGACATGTGATTATATGTTAATGTACAATGGTTTATGTGTTGACATGTGATTATATGTTGATATACAATAGTTTATGTGTTGACATGTGATTATATGTTGATGTACAATGGTTTATGTGTTGACATGTGATTATATGTTGATGTACAATAGTTTATGTGTTGACATGTTATATGTTGATGTGCAATGGTTTATTCGTTGACATGACATGTTGATGTGCAATGGTTTATACGTTGACATATGATTATTTGTTTATGTGAAATGGTTTATATATTGATATGTCATTATATGTTCGTGTACATTTGTTTGTGTGGAACTTGAAGTGCAATGACCCACATGTGTGTTGACGTGAAATGATTGTTTCTTTGTTAACAAAACTTACATGCTAACACCATAACCGTTTAATATGCCAACCCTGGATTGGTCTAAGGTATTCACATATTTATGTTTGATTGATCTGTGATTGGTTTCCTTTCTTGATTTACCTTGTAACTTCACATGTAATGTACAGCTTAAAAACACAGTAATAGTGACAGCATTTCTTATACTTATGTCAAATTTTTGTTTGTGATTGCTTCTATTTGATGATTATGGAAACTAGTTAACTCTTCTATTACGTACGGATAGGAAAATTCTGGCCTTTTCGGTTGCGGGGAAATAAACAAATATCAGCTACATTTTGGAGGGACATATTTGTCCCTGTCGCCAGATGTTACACACACACATAGTGTTATAAAGTTCTCACAGTTTGTGTCATGGAAACCAAAAGCAGACAACAGAAACTGACCATTTGTGGTGTTTTAGTTTGTTTCCAGTGCAAAGCTGAGAAATTGTTAACGATGTGTACATGCTTATATTCAAAATGATCTGAACGTTGAAGACAACTGACTCAACAACATGTCTAGGAAGCTGAAAGGCTGTACCATGTTACATGTCACTGTAGTTAGGAAAAGAACAATGTTAGAAGGCATGCTTGCTGGAAGAAGAGTCAGAGGTTGATGACCAGCACAAAGATGGACACAGGACATTGAGGACACTTCGAGCATGAAAATGCATGAGACAGGGAGGACTGGCAAAGAATAATTAATTGTTTTGGTGGGTTATGATGAGCGAGACATTCTGCTAAGTAGCTGCTATACGAGGATGTGTGTGGGGGGTGGTGACCCGAGATAAAGATAGAGAGAGAAGGCAGGGCGGTACATATTTCCCCAAAACTTAGCTATTATTTGTCTATTTTTTGTTTCAAAATTTTGTGATGGACATATAATCACTGGCTGTTGAAGATGATGACTGAGCGCTTATGCGAATGCCCCAAGTGCAATGATGTCGGTTCTTGACCTAACTCGATGCGAGTAACTGTTCTCTTTGTGAATTAACTTTTTTCAAGATATCTACATTGCTTTTTCTATCCATCCATTGTATTTTAATTATTTTTCTATAAAACCACATCTCTGCTGCCTCCATGTTGGGCTATTCTACATGTAACTTTCTTTAATACATCTTCTATCTGCTGTTATTACAGTACCCAAATATCTAAATACATTGATTTGTATGGTTCCAAATACTGGTTCCATTCATTTTTTATTTTGCAATTGGGTGTACAGTGTTTCTTTGCAAAAACCATTACTTCTGTTTGTTATTCACACAGGGCATAATGTTTTTCTTTAATATTTATAACTTTTATATGTTGTGAGCATGGTAGAAGATACACAAAGTATTCATTGAACTCTTGAGCACTTTAGAAGTTTATTAATAATAGATTTATAAATATGAGTTACAGGAAACATAATTTCGGTCTGATGCCACTCTTACATAAATATGCCACTTAGAGTGAGTCTAATATTTGAGAGACTGCAAATGCAGATGAGTAAAGTATTTGGCTTGTATTCTATTCAGTTATTTCTACAAGTCAGTTCTGATAATCTGTGTGTTGACATGTGTAGAATGTTTAATTATATGTTTATCTGGAGCAATCAGCTTCAAATTATTACAATCATGTCCGTAATTTATAAAAATGAATTTGTTGAAATGCGGTTATTGTTGATGCTGTATTCAGATTAGAACTATCAGACTATCACTGGAGAGCCATGACAGAGATCACTTGTCTCTGGAATTTGGTTACAAGTTTATTTCCAAGAATCATATGTATATGATGATACTAAACGCTCGCGTGCGCATGCACGCGCGCGCATGCACACGCACGCATGTGCGTGCACGCACACACACACACACACACACACACACCCCTCCCCCCCCTCTCCCCTGATCTTTTGGTAGTGAGAGCAGATACTTAGCCCTCTTGGATAAGGATAAGGGTGAAAGAAAAGGAAGTTTTATGTGCAAGTTGGACACATTAAAAAGTTATCAAACCCAGTCACAAATATAGAAAAAAACCTCACATCTTTAAAAGTTAAAATATTACTACTGGCACCTGGCCATCTTGACAGACGATAGTTTGTTACATTGTGCTTAAAAAAAAGGCACAAAATCTGAATCGTAGAGGCCATGTGTTGCCCATGCAACGTATTGCCTCTTTCAGCCTGCCTAGTTTACTCCAGAAGAAAGGTTACACCAATACATCTGGAACAAGACAAGCTGCAGAAACTGTTGGATCAGCAAAGCAAAGCTCTTAACTGTCCACCTGTCAGAAAAGTTAAAATAATTATAGAACTTAAAGCACTTTTTTTTTAATCTTTCTGTTATTTGTTCTGTGATATACTTTGCTTTTATGTATTCCCATTAATTTGCTGGTAATTAGTGGCATTTGGTCATCTGGTAGGGAATTTTTGTATGTTACTTTATATGATTATAAGTATCTACATTATTATGTTTATTGTATAACAGTAACCTTATGAGAAATTGGAAATAAAATAATAGTATGAAAGGTGAGAGCTGACAGGAGAGACTGTTAGACAGGCCTGCATGCCTGATTCTGAACCCTTTCCAAACAATGTATTCCCTTAGTGAATGTAAACACAGAAGCCACAAACAATATGTTGCACTAGTTATTGCCTGGCATATTTTGCTGCATCTCGTCAGGTGCATACTGCAGAGTCATGTATCAAATGACGTGAATAAATGAATTATACTTTGGCTGAAATGTGTCAAACAGTGTCACTAATATTTGTTTTAAACGTTCGCTGGCTTTGAACTCAAGAGTAGTCCATACATTGCTACTACTTCTAGTGTACTGGACTGATGTTTCACGTGTGGATTAGCTTTCCCTATTACCAGTGTCCCTTGCCATCAGGCGAGCCCACTCTGACTTCTGAGGTACTTGTAATTTATGTCTTCTTGTCAAGGACGAGAAGTCAGCATCTTAGTCCAGCTGACCAGTGTAGGGGTTGAACCCGCTACCTCGCATCAGCACACTGGAAGTTTAAGAATAGACATTCTTATCCATTCAGCCATGCTGCCCTCCTGATATTGTTTAAATCTAGAGTATTAGGTATCCCTACAGTAATTCGGAAATTTAACATGGAATCATTCTGTTTGCACAAAATTTAACCCTTTGAAAGAAAAGTTTGTTCATTCATTTGTTTGCAATATCATCTCTACATCCTGTCTAAAGTTATTACAATTGAAACAGTGAAGCTGCTTAAGGACATTGTGATTGTTGAATGTTTTCTCTGCTATGTTTATTCTAGGTACAAACTTGTGCGCTCTTGGTATGTGTTTGCTTTTACTTCCACAGGCATTTCTTCGCATGAGAGTGTTTTCTTCTTTTTTTTTTTTCAAGTTAGGGGGAACCTTCTTAAGTTCTATTTATTTGATTATCTTTGCATGTGTATTTCTTGGGTGCTTGAATTTTTATATTTATTTTTCTTGGTGAGCAATGATTTGGCTATCCTTGTTTACTTTTACTTTGCGGTATGGAGTGGCGTAGTTTTTGCATCCAGTTATATTTCAATAGCGTGCAGAAATAAATTCATAAATATTGCTTGGCTTTCATAGAAGTAAAGGAACAAAGTAGATATCTGGTGACACACTAGACAGTGTAATCTTTGCAAGATAGGGGTACACCAGGATTTGAACCTTCTGCTGCTGCCTTTCATCTCCCAAAGTAAAAGTCTGACCACCAATTCCCCTCTGCACTCATGCCTACAGAAATGTGATGGTCCTAGCACTTCACTTACCCAGCACAGATTCCTGTTACAGGAGTGGGGGTTTTTTGGTAGACCTGTTAGTGTCACAGTTTGGGGAGTCACGCTTACAGTGCTATTATTGCGAGCTTTCACTGCCTGCACTGATTGTTCACTATGGGAGGAAAGACTGGCCACTTAATCCTCCGTGCTCTCAGTGTGATGTTCATGACACTTCACATTCCCACAGCAGCTTCCTGTCGCAGGAGTTGTTTGTAGTTTATGCACCTGGTGTTTTAAAAAGTTTGTTCCCTTGGTCTTCAAAAAAAAGTCTTAAAAGTCGAGAGGATTGACTTAATTGCACCAGGTTTTATCCCATATGACTCGTGTCTCTTTCTGTAGAGAGGCTTGCTGAAAGCGTCGCACAGAGCACAAATTATGTAGCTCCAGCGATGACCCCCAGAAGTCTCAGGGAAAAATGCACATGTGAACCATAAAACATAGCCCAGAATCGAACCCACAATCTTTGGAGCGCGAGGCAGATGGCTTGACCACTTTGCCACAGAGACCTTTGGTCATTCATGGCCCATACCAGAATAATTGGGTGACGGGATAGGGGTATCCCCTACCAAAGGAGAAGTAAGGTGCCTCCTTCCCTCCACTAGCCACTATATTTGAACTCATGGCCACTGGACCAACAGACAAGCATCTACCATCTGTGCAACCAAGGCTCCGCGACATTGTTGTACTATAGCTGAAAGCACAGGTGCATCAGGGGGGGGGGGGGGGGGGGGGGGAATTCCACTGTATCCCCTGGATGATCGGTATCCAGTGCTGCACTGTGGTATGTTTCTCACCTTGAACATGTGGAGGCCATGAAGTTCATTAACTTGTTAGTTACTCGCATATCCTTTAAGGACGTCGCAGTCAACCCCAGCATTTCTTGGCTGTTTGTGATCTCTTGGCAAGTTTACATTCAGCAGTTTGCCGTTGCTTTCTGAACAGCTAGTACTCATATCATTGTAAGAAAACCAGCGCAAGGTGGTCTACTTTCAAATGGCCTGCAGCTGTGTTTCAAATGCTGAAATCAGGATTACAAATTGTGTTCATAACTACCTTCCCACAGCGTCGACTGTTGATAGATAAACATAAGCAGAAATAACTCTTTGGATTTTTAATGCTGGCTTGTTTATGTTTGCCTACCTTTCATTTTGGTCATGTTTATTTGCTACATTGGGTATTGGCATCTATTTCGTAAAACACTAGCTGACTGGCATGGGAGACATGTCTCATCAGAGCTCTCTTTCTTTGGGGTTGTGTTTGGATTCACGTTCTCATTTTGTAATCTTAACCATTTTTAACATTAAGATAGCTAAGAAGGATTAAATTACAATGGATGTCCCTGGAAAATGACCACAAGAAGTACCTGAAAATCAGAAATCTCTTGCATCTTGTCAAGTGCAAAAAACAGTTTAATTTTGTAAAATGAATTTTAATTATTATATTATGAAGGAAAAAGGGTTATGGACACAGTTCGTAATCCTGCATACTATGTTTGAAACACAGCTGTGGGCGATTTAGCCGCAGACAGTCTTGCGTTGGTTTTTATGAAATGGTATGTAGTGCTGGTCGTTCAGAAAGATATGGCACACTACTGAACATAAACTGGCCAAGAAATCACAAACAACCAAAAAATTCTGGGGCTGACTGCGAAGTCCTGTAAAGGATATGCAACAACTTTTATGTAGGAGCCACCAAGCGCAGTAGCTAACAGGCTTGTGGTTATGTGTTCAAATCCCTTTCAAGGTAGTGCATTTTGTTTTTATTGAACTGGGCTACTGTAAATTGATACCATGAAATGTCCTGGAAAGTAAAAGCTGTTGGCGTGACACTGACCACATCAGCAGCTGAGTGCCGATTGGTCTAAACATATAGGGCTGGCATCATATACCCAGTAGGCCTCATGGCACGGAAAAGGATTCTTTACTCTAACTTGTTACTTATTTAGTTGTAATATAACCCTGTGTATGGAGCTGAGGTAGCATGGTGGCACAGAAAGGATTCTTTACTCTGACTTTGGGCAGAGGGTTGCAGTTGGGAGGGTACAAGCCTTACCCTAGTGTGAGGAAATGAAACCTAAAGACTAAATGTCATGGCAGGACAGGCCAGGCCTTAAGCCTTGGTCGGCAACTGAAGGCGAACATTTGGAGCATTGCTTTACTGAACCAGCATCTTCTGCAGCTTGTCTTGCTCCAGACGTATTGGTGTTACCTTTCCTTTAGATAAAACTAGGCAGACAGAGAGAGGGATCATGCTGCATGGGCAACATGTGGTCTCTAAATTCAGCCCAGGCTTTGTGTTATGGAGAGATATAACTCCTTGTTACACACTATTGTCTGTCAAGATGGCAAGGTGCCAGTCATCCCTGTATATGGAGCTGAGGTATCATGGTGGCGAGCACATTTGCCTGCCTCCCAGTAGTCATGTGTTCGAATCCTCTTCAAGGAAGAGGGTATTTTGTCAGTGACCTGGTCCACCAGGTCAACCCAGTCTATAATGGATACTGGGACATGACCTGGGAAGTAAAGGCGGCCAATGTGATACTGACCACTTCATCACCTATTGAGAACCAGTTGGTCAACTTCAGTTTGCTAATGGCGGAGTATGCGGTTCATCCCTCACACCAGTCAGTTGGATGTCAATACTGACTTTTCTTTCAGACAGCAGTGGCAAACTTCTGAAATTGCCCTGTATATCACCATGATGTTGGGATTCATTGCAGTGTCCTACACAGGATATGCAATATTTATTTACATGCTGTATGATACTATTTTTTGTTTGTATTAAATTGTTTGATGATGTATTATACTATTCCATGTTTGTTTTATGCTGTTGTATGTTTGTATTATACTGTTTTGTATGATGTATTATACTATTCCATGTTTGTATTATGCTGTTGTATGTTTGTGTTATACTGTTTTGTATGATGTATTATACTATTGTATTAGACTGTTGTAAGTTACATTATTTTGTGTGATGACATATTCTGCTTTTAGATTTTGTTTCACGGTTTCACTCTGTGGCAGATTGTTATTCTCTTGTAAGTTGCATTATCGGAGTTGCAAGTTGCAGTTAGCCATTATACAGTGTATGAAGTGGTTGTACATATGTCTGAGTGCTGCAGCGCCATGGTTAGACAACTCCGTGGTCGTGGTTGTGAGTTTGCATCAATTTGTCCTGGGCTGCCAGTTTGACCCGGCCAAAGTTGGGTGCCAGGACATGTTTGGGGAGTCAGTGTGATACTGACCACATCAGCCCCTGGAGTGCTGACATCTGTTCAAATATGGGTCTAGCACGAGTATTCTTTAAGGCTGTACAAGGGTCCTGTATGTACTTGTTTATGGCAGGGAGTGATAGGAGGGAGAGAGAGAACGAACAAACTTTCAGAGGGTTAAGAATTGGGCCCGTCTAACATTCTGCCCTTCTGTCTCTCTCTTTCATACATTATTTCATCCATACATCACTTGAGGCTAACCGAGAACAACAGCAATATAAAAGATATGCATTCATTATACAGGCATGAGAAATATGCAAAATCAATACAGTATGACTCACTAATATTAATGATTGGTGTGGCAATTGTTATTGGCTATGGGAACATACTGTTTTACTAATAGGAGACTGGCTGTTATACTAGAGAGATGCACCCTAACACTGAATACAAGTGTTGGGTTTATCATACTTTTGCTGATTTGTGTAACACTACTAAGGAAACAGAGACTAGCTAAAAGATAAAACCACATAACTAGTTTGCTGTCATAGTTAATGTCAGACTCTGTCCTTACATGTGCATTATTTTCATTTGTGTTCAGATTTGTCAAATGTGGGATCTGATCCTGACAAGCAGCAAGAAAAGAACCATGAGAAAACACATCGCAGACGAGGTAGTCAGGGCCGCATTGAGCTGCCTGTGCTCAGACCGATGCCGAAGTCACTCCTGAGTGACATGAAGTAAGGAGATAAGTTGGTGACTGTTTAACATCCAGGAATCACATGGTTCTTGTTTGTCTTGTGCCTTTCATTCTCTTTTGGAACATAGACCTTGAACCATTTCACACCAAGCTGTTGTGTATTCCTGTTTCCTTATTATAATTCATGGATGGTTGGATTTTGCACCTGATAGGATAGAGTAACCAACCCTCCTTAGCTGCTTCTTATAACATGCATAGTAGAATACATTGTTGTTATTTTTTGCTTCCCTTCAATCAATCAATCAGATGTCAACAACACAATGAAGGTAGGCTGCAAATTCTAACCAATCATGAGCTGCAAAATCTAACCAAACATGAGCAAATCATCAAAGGGCATGACCTGAGTTCATTGAGGGCCTGTGATCCATTAGGAGATGCAGATTAATACAAATGCAGAAGAAGAAGAATGTGCTCAAGGATCCTCCTAGTTTTACAGCCTTACTCTAAGAATTTTCATTGTCCTTATTTTGAATGTAAGAAAGAGAGTGCTGAAGTGCAATATAGAACCTATTTTGCTGAATGGCAGTGAATCTTGGAATGTAAATGAACAAATTAGGAAGAACTTGGAATCAACAGAAATGTGGTTCCTGAGACGAATGTTGCAAATTCCTTGGACTGCCAGAGTAACTAACGGTGATTGCCTGAAATAGGCTAATGAAACTAGAACATTATATACAAAAATAAAGAGACAAACAGCTTTCTTTGGACATGCGATGAGAATAGAGGCATTGGAGAACACCATGATGACTGGAAAGATCGAGGGGAAGAGAGGCAGAAGCCGACTACAAAACATGATGTTGGATGGATTGAGACTGTGGCATGGAGGAATATCATCAGCAGAGTTGATTCAGAACACCAAAGACCGAGATATGTGGAGAGACATGAACCCTCACACCAGCTGGAGGGTACTTGATGATGATGATGATAATTTGAAACTAATTAATGCAACTGTCCAAATGTACGAAGGGTCTTCACTTGAAAACTTTAAATGTGTTTTGTTTTGTTTTGGTGAATATATTCTGAAAAGGCAAAGAACAAATGTATCAGTTTTCGAAATTGTCACCACTGCGTTCAGTGCAGGTCTGCTGGCACTGATAAAGTGCTTGGATTCCTTTAGAAAAAAATGGATGGTGCATGTTAAAAGTGGGGCGACCATCTTTAAACTATCCTTTACGACGCCACCGTGTTCATCTGCATCATGATGTTACATGCTTAACACTCTTGAAATCCTTAACATTATTAGTTACAAGACAATGGCACAGTTATTGTAATTTATATCGCACTTTTATAGCTTTCATTTGAAGCCCTGATGTATAAACGGAGGATTGTCTTCTGTAGAACAAGTTGTATGTTCTTGGGTGTGGGAATGTTTGGTATCTCTAAATGCCCTCACAATTCTAATTCTAATTTCTGTCTGACATCAAGCATTATTCATTATAGTTTCATTGTTATCATCAAGTGCCCTGATAGCTGGTGTAGTCATTTGTCTTTCCACAGATCTTGGTCCTTGGTGTTATGGATCAACTCTGCTGATGATATCCCCCCATGCCACCGTCAGGCCATCCAGCATCATTTCTCTTGGTTTGACTCTGCCTTTTTTCCCCTCTTAATCTTTCCAGTTGTCACAATGTTTTCCAATGCCTCTCTTCTCATCACATGACCAATGAAAGCTGTTTGTCTCTTTCTTATTGTTGTACATACTGTTCTAGTTTCACTAACCTCTCTCAGGCAATCTGTTAGTTACTCTGGCCGTCCAGGGAATTCACAACATTCGTCTCAAAACCACATCTTTGTTGCTTCCAAGTTCTTTTTAATTTTTTCATTTACATTCTAAGATTCACTGCCATGCAGCAAAAGCAGGTTCTGTGTAGCACTTCAGCACTCTGTTTCTTACATTCAACAATAGTGAAAGTTGAACCTAGATAAATGTCTATTTTAACCTGTAGTAAGACATTAAATGGAGTGTTGTTTTTATATTTAAGAAAAATTCAGCAGATGCCAGACATTCATACAGATGTAGGAAAGACACGGGCTCTGATTCGACTGGCACTGGAGAGGAAGATGCTGTCAGTCTACCTGAAACAGCTGCTAGCTGACACTGATCTCTTGAGGTATGTATGCTTTTATGTTTCTTTTATCTAAGGCACTTTGTTGATCATTTCTAGAAGTCCTCATTTAGTTGGTATCTTTTGTCACACATACACACACACAGAGTGAGAGAAAGAGAGGACAGGATAGGACATCTCTCTCTCTGTCTTTCTCTTTCTATTTTCTCTCTGTGTCTCTTTCTGTGTGAGAGAGATAGAAACTACAGTCTTGTATTCTACTAAGGTGTGTGTGGTGTTGGGTTCAGTTTAATGTTGAACATTGCAAGGCATTATTATTTTCCTGGGAGTGGAGTGGCTTTAAGGCTAGAAAAATGGCCTTGGAAAATTGCCGACTGTCTTGCAGTCTCATAGCATGCACAGGTTGAGTTCTCAACAGGCGTACATCACACTGGAGACAGCTCAATCCTCCCATCGTTAGCCAGATGAGAGTCTGTTCATGATCTCCACATGGAAGTGAGGAGAAGTTATGGTCAGCTGAAACTTTCCCCATCTTAGCACATGTCTCTCTTCATCATCATAATCATCATCATAACCATCATCATCCAGTGCCTTGCTGGCCGGCGTGGGTGATCATGCTTCTCCACAAATCACGATCCTCCACAAATCACGATCTCCAACGGCATGGATCAATTTATGTGTTGACTCTCTTCCGTGATATAACACAAAACTGTCAAGAATTTTCTCAAGCTGTTTTCCTCTTTCCACAAATCTCTCCGGTTGTTACAACATATTCCAGTCTGTTTTTTCTCATAATCTCTGCATCCCACCTAAGAAGTAACAGGTCAGTGCATGGTCGGCTGTTTGGTGGAGCAAGAGTTAAAACTCAGTTGTTTTTTTTTGGGTGCTCGCTTGCTTTGGCCTCAAGCATAGTTCATACACACTATTTACAGTAGTGATGGACTGAATTTTTGCGAATGGATTAGCTTTCCCTATTAACAGTGTCCCTCGCCATCAGGCGAACCCACTCCGACTTCAGAGGTACTTGTAATTTAGGACCCCCAAGTCAAGGACGACAGGTCAACATTTTAGTCCAGCTGTCCGGTAGGGGTTGAACCGCTAACCTCAGCATCAGCACACCAGATGTTTAAGAACACGCATTCTTACCAATTCGGCCATGCAGACCTGCAAACTCAGGTATAATTATTAATCTATGCAATCCAACCTGAGGTAGCTAATGGTATTGCATATAAAACTGCTTATCATTTCTTCTTCTTCTTCGTTCATCCATAGGTTTTTTTTTTCGGATGTGATTGCGTTGTGCCTGTTTACAGCAAAGCTGCGTTCTTGCGCGGTTAGGCCGACACATCCGACTTCTGCGGGTATTTGTTGACCGGGTTAACCATCCCGGCTTATCATATTAATAGGTTGTTTAAGAGTTAATTCAGTTATGATGTATTATTGTCTGGAATGACTGATAGTATTGCATGTCAGACTACGTATCGTCTGGAATGACTGATGGGAATGCATTTCAAACTACTTATCATTCTAAGTGGTAGTTTAAGAGTTATAATGTTTTGTTGTCTGGAAGTAAATATCATGTTCAATAAACATGAGAGAGAGAGAGAGAGAGAGAGAGAGAGAGAGAGAGAGAGAGAGAGATAGAGAGAGAGAGAGAGAGAGAGAGAGAGAGAGAGAGAGAGAGAGAGCATGTATGTATGTATAAGTAAATTCTTGTTAGTAAGTTTGTGATTATAAGTATATGTGTATGCGAGGGAGTGTGTATTTCTGTGTTGAGTGTGTGCGTAACTGTGAGAGTTTGTGAAATAATGTAAATATGTATGCAGGTATGTATGTATGTGTTTATTCATGTGTGTGTGTGTGTCTGACTGCCTGCCTGTCTCGTATCATGGTAATATGGATTGTTTATGTTTACAACATTCAGTTAACATTTTATTTCCTATGAGAATATAACATGCCCAATAGATAATTGATGTACAAAAGACGAGTGATTGGAAGGACCAAATGTAAGATGGGCCTGCTTGCCCAATTTGTGACCCTTTTAAAATAAAATTTGTTCGTTTGTTGGTTTGGTGTTGAAGCTGTGGTAGCTCAGTGGCAAGCACACTTACGCTCTGGCCCAGCAGCCATGTGTTTGAATACCCATGAAGGTTGGGATTGACTCAACATTGACTTGGGCTCTCAGGTTGACCCAGCCTAAAATGTGTACCGGGACATGTTATGGGAAGTAAAATGGGTACTGGGACATGTCCTGGGAAGTAAAGTGGGTACTGGGACATGTCCTGGGAAGTAAAGTGGGTACTGGGACATGTCCTGGGAAGTAAAGTGGGTACTGGGACATGTCCTGGGAAGTAAAGGTGGCTGGTGTGCCTGGGAAGAGAGGAAGAAGAATGCCAAAGAGAAGATGGGTGCAGGATGTGGCTGATGATCTCCAGATTTGTATATTGGACGTGGAACATCTTGATTATGACCGAGAATTTTTCCAGAAGGTTGGTATGGGAGCGAGGTTCTGCAAAGGACATGCTACTGAATGAAGGAATGAACATATACCCAGTGTGTATCAAGGCATGGATAGGATTGTTTACTCTGCTGAATGTATTAGCTGCATGCTTTATTAACTGCTGACTTTATTAACTACTGACTTTATTAATAGGACCCTTTACAAACGTTATGCCTTCTTGCGATGTGAAGAGGAGAGAGAACAGTTTCTCTATCACCTTTTGTCGTTAAATGCAGTGGACTTCTTCTGCTTCACAAATACATTCCCCAATTCTGGTAAGCAATTGCTGTGCTGTTTTATTTAGTTGTTCATTTAGTTCTTAGCTGTTGGTAGTCTCGTAGTGTTTATATATTGATGGTAGTGACCATATGTCAGATGGATCGGGCTGTGGGAGCAGACCTAATGAGTGAAATATCAATTGGGGAACCCTTTGAGGCCACTATGACAGTTCCAATAAACACATGTGTATTGTATGGCACTCATAGAAGTAGAAGAAAGAAGTAGAGACTAGAGGACGCGCTAGACAACATACACATTGAAAGCTATAGTTAACCAACTTCTATACCAATGTGATAATGTCTGTATCAAAGTGATGACAATGTCTGTATCAGTGTGATGATAATGTCTATATAAATATGATGATGATATTTATGTTTAAATATGATGATGATATTTATGTTTAAATATGATGATGATATTTATGTTTAAATATGATGATGATATTTATGTTTAAATATGATGATGATATTTATGTTTAAATATGATGATGATATTTATGTTTAAATATGATGATGATATTTATGTTTAAATATGATGATGATATTTATGTTTAAATATGATGATGATATTTATGTTTAAATATGATGATGATATTTATGTTTAAATATGATGATGATATTTATGTTTAAATATGATGATGATATTTATGTTTAAATATGATGATGACATTTATGTTTAAATATGATGATGACATTTATGTTTAAATATGATGATGATATTTATGTTCACGTGATGACAACACCTGCATCCATGTGGTGATAACTCCTGTATCAGTGTTTGCTGTTGTTGTCTTCCAGTGGTGCCCTATAGGGTGCTCATCTACCCAAGCACCAAACTGGGCTGCTCTACCACCAGCGCCAATGTCTGGCTCTCAGTCGCTGGCCAGCTGGGAGAGACTGGTGAGATGGAAGTGGCCAAGAGCCTGCTGGAGTTGACTTTTGAGGTTTGCCTGTTCTCACGTGTCATCCATCATCATCGTCATCATCATCATCATCATCATCATAATTTATCATCATCATCATCATCATTGTCATCATAACTTATTATCATCATCATCATTGTCATCATAATATTTTATTCATCATCATCATTGTCATCATCATCTTGCCATTCATCATAACCATTGTCATCATCATCGTCATTGTCATCATCATTGTCATCATCGTGTGCCTTGCCAGTCTGCTGGAGTTGACATTTGATGCTTGCCTGCTGTCACTTGTCATTCATCATCAACAATTGCCTTGCTGAACAGGCACGGGTGATCATGTTTCTCCACATCTAGTATCTCCAACAGCATGTTTCAATTCTTGTGCTGAACCTTTTCATGCCCTGACTAACTAAAGGTTGTCAAGAATCTTCTCTTGCTGTCTTCATCTATCTCTCATTTCATAAATCTTTCCAATTGTCACAACATGTTGCTGTGTTGAGTAGTAAATAAACTAAAAGAGAAGTAGCAATGTTCCTGCTATGAGATTTTGTTTTGATTTGAATCCCATGGTTGACCCAACCTGAAATGGGCACCAGGACATTGTCTGGGAGATAAAGATGGAAGGCAGGTCAGTCTGGAACCCACAGGGCACAAGAAATAGAGGAAGAGCTAACACCTCACTGAGAAGAGAAGTAGAAGCAGAAATGAACTGTAGGGGAAGGACACGGACAGAGCTGCATGGGAGAGCTAATGATGCTGGGGGATGGGGGTGAGTTGACTGGGGGATGGGGGTGAGTTGGTTGAGGGCTGGGAGTAAGTTGGTTGAGGGCTGAGGGTGAGTTGGTTGAGGGCTGGGGGTGAGTTGGTTGGGGAATGGGGGTGAGTTGGTTGGGGAATGGGGGTGAGTTGGTTGAGGGCTGGGGGTGAGTTGGCTGGGGAATGGGGGTGAGTTGGTTGAGGGCTGGGGGTGAGTTGGCTGGGGAATGGGGGTGAGTTGGCTGGGGAATGGGGGTGAGTTGGTTGAGGGCTGGGGGTGAGTTGGCTGGGGAATGGGGGTGAGTTAGTTGAGGGCTGAGGGTGAGTTGGCTGAGGGCTGGGAGTGAGTTGGTTGAGGGCTGGGAGTGAGTTGGTTGAGGGCTGGGAGTGAGTTGGCTGGGGAATGGGGGTGAGTTGGTTGAGGGCTAGGGCTGAGTTGGCTGGGGAATGGGGCTGAGTTGGCTGAGGGCTGGGAGTGAGTTGATTGAGGGCTGGGGGTGAGTTGATTGAGGGCTGGGGGTGAGTTGGCTGGGGGATGGGGGTGAGTTGGTTGAGGGCTGGGAGTGAGTTGGTTGAGGGCTGGGAGTGAGTTGGATGAGATGTGGGAGTGAGTTGGATTAGAGCTGGGAGTGAGTTGGTTGAGGGCTGGGGGTGAGTTGGCTGAGGGTGGGGGGAGGGGAGTTGGCTGAGGGCTGGGAGTGAGTTGGTTGAGGGCTGGGAGTGAGTTGGTTGAGGGCTGGGGGTGAGTTGGCTGGGGGATGGGGGTGAGTTGGCAGGGGGATGGGAGTGCGTTGGCTGAGAGCTGGGAGTGAGTTGGCTGAGGGATGAGGGTGAGTTGGCTGGGGGATGGGGATGAGTTGGCTGGGGGATGGGGGTGAGTTGGTTGGGGGATGGGGGTGAGTTGGTTGAGAGTCTATTCCCCAGTGGGAGATAGAAGGTAAAAGAAGAAGATGATGACAAGCATATCCCACATCGGTGCCAGTTGTCTATACAAATATGGGTCCAGCATCATACACCCAACACTGAGGTCAGCATGGCTGAAAGTTTGCTCTTAAACTTCTGGTTTACTGATACCGAGGTAGCAGGTTCAACCCTTTCACCGGTCAGTTGAACTTAAATGTTGACTTCTTGTCCTTGACTGGGGGATATAAATTACAAGTAGTTGAGTTGGGTTGAGCTTAGAACCCAGGACATTCCCATATGCGGTCCATCCCCTCTTTCAACAGCCAGCGAAGAGTCACACAACTAATCATTCCTACTGCTATCTGATTGAAAGTTCTCCTGAAAGTTGAAAGTACAAGTACCTTTGAAGTCGGAGTGGGTTCGCCTGATGGCAAGGGACACTTGTAATAAGGAAAGCTAATCCACATGCAAAACAACAGTCCAGTGTACAAGAAGTACAAGTTCATGAATGAACTGCGCTTGAGTTCAAAGCGAGGGAACGGCCAAGCAAAAAAAATATTTAAAAAAAATATATACCCACCATGTCTAACCACATGCAAAAGGGGCCTTGTCTTTATTAAAAATATTTTTTAAACTAACCCTTATACATAATATTATAGCAAATGTAAAGCATGCGTGTGTCAATTTTTCGGGTTTTGGACTTTTAGATTGAAATAATTTTGAGTTAAATAATTATGAAGATTGATGTTTATAGAACAAAGACTAACATTGCAGATTGTTTACATGAAATTTGCAGCACAAAAATCTGGGTGTGCTAACCACTCTACGCATCGGTCATGATAACAGCGGCATGATGCCAAGATGGCTTGTGGAATACGTGCTGGTTAGAAACGAGCTGACAGGACATACATACAGGTAATCTTTCCATAGATCTGTATGCTTTTTATGTTGAATAATGTACCAACAGACATGCATTTTAATTTCTTTAGATTTATGATTTATTATGAGGAAAACTGACGTCACTGTACTTGAGACAAGCTCATTAGTGCTCTGTCTCTTCCAGCAGAAGCTGAAAGGTGTGGATGCTGGTTGTCTGTGTTGCTAGCTGGTTAACTAGATCATGGAACTGTCTTTCATGTAAAAGCTTCTACATTGACTAAGTTGAGTGGAGCTAAGAAACGACATCACTGCACTCAGGACATTCCCACACATGCTCCTTCCCCTCGTTTAACAGCCAGCAAAGAGTGTTGCTGCTAATTGTTCCAACTGCCATCTGATTGAAAGTTCTCCTGGATTTTCCTTTCAGTTTTGAGATTCATCCAGAGCACCTGCCAATCCCCAGCCATACCATTCTGTCCACATACAGGTGCTCATTCCGTTCCAGCACTTTCTCCACCTGGTTCCACAAGCGCCCGACCATCTCTCCCTTGTCTTCATTGACAAAACTGATGTACTGTCAAACGAGGGCTTTCAGGATTTCACCATAACTCTTGTCCTACCAAGGATTAGAACCTATGTCCCATGCTATGTGAGTCTGGTACTCTAGCCCCTTGGCCACAAGCTGCTCTGATGGCAGATTAGCAAGTGCATTGTCTTTTTACCATTCTTGTCAGTGATGCATTTATTTTTTCTTTTGCCATCCTTAACTATCACATAACTTTTTTTTTGTCATCCTCAACTATATTTTCATTTTGTCATCGTTCTCTATTAAGTATATTTTCTTTTTGTCATCTTTCTAAGTTAAGTATATTTTCTTTTTATCATCCTTAACTATCAAGTATATTTTCTCTCTGTCATCTTTCTCTATCAAGTATATTTTCTTTTTACCATTTCCACTAGCAAATATGCTGTTCTTTTTGCCATCCTTGCCAGATTAATCTATGTTACAGTAGGAAATGGCCAGGGACATAAAGGCGGCCAGGATGATATTTTCAAGATCGCCTATCGGGTGCCAATTGTTCGATAATAATATGTTGTCTGCGTTTCTTACACTCTTTCAAAACATTCAGATTACTCATTTTGTCTGTCCATGGAATTTTCTGTATTTTTCTGTAAAACCATATCTCTGGTGTCTCAAGGACTTTTTTACTTGTATACTAATTATGCAGTATTCATGGACTACTAACAGTAAAGTTACTGGTGATCCTACATTAGACTATCTTTGTCATTATATATCTACTGGTACCTG
The DNA here is from genome assembly GCA_014155875.1 of Cepaea nemoralis. NCBI lineage: Eukaryota > Metazoa > Mollusca > Gastropoda > Stylommatophora > Helicidae > Cepaea > Cepaea nemoralis. The sequence continues at coordinate 118,724 of JACEFZ010010779.1, read as the reverse complement.
GCTAACATGGCAATTAGGTAGACAGACCGGTAAGCTAACTGCCTTGGGGCAGGGTTTGCTAGTGAATTTTCCCATGTCTGGACATGGAGGACCTGGTTTCATTGCCCAACTGCTAAGCTGGGTTCTAAGTGTAACACCGTGAGCTGTGAATTTCTTTCTGAAAGCTTTTTGTTTGTTACCATGGTAACTTAAGTGCAGATTCAGAAAATGGTGGACGGCTAGTTGTAGGTGGTCTGGTGGCTGCCGTGATAATGCTTGTGTTGGCTGCTTGTTGGCTCAGACTGCCATCTTCTTCGACAGTGAACTACATTTTTAAGTGAAGGACAGCTTGTTGTCGATGCTGTTGCAGTTTTGTCTTGTTGAAGCTAGGAAACTTTCCTTTGCAAATTCACGTGAGACAATGATGGGTTTTCACTGGCGCAGGAACGGAGCAATTATGGGGTGACTCGTAGCCATGAAGTTGGAACCCGAACATTGAAACAGAATCACTGAAACAGCTATATATCTGCTGATGTGCTAAAATAAATTTGTGTGCACTAAGGGCTAAAAATGTGCACTTCGGTGCACTCAAGTTAAGCTTAGAGGTAACTTTGCTCATGACATGATAAAAGAATGCCAAGTGTGTTCTTTGTCTGTCATTGATTTCCTTTATGCTATGGCCTCATTTAGAAAATGGAGGCATGCGTAACATGAGTTATTGTAATATGCCTAAAATAAGTTTTCACATTATTTACAGTATCTCAAACTGCCATTTCCAGCACTGTTACTTATTATCCTGGTCCTTCCCTTTGGTTTATTACAAATAAACGCACATTTATTGTTTGACACTCATAGAAGCAGAAGAGAGAAAAGAAGGGATCAGAGGACGCACCACACAACATTAAAATTGAAAGCTTTAGTTACTGACCAAGATTTGAACCTGTCACCTCCAACATGACAACAGTGGCTCGCTACAGGAACAAGTGTACTTCGACACATGACCAGCTAGACACCTCTAATAAAGGTGTCTTCATTAGCCAGGTCTATCATACACATGAACCCACAACTATGGAATATGGACATAATTTGCATTTAACCATTGAGATAGCACCATAGGTCTCAGAATTGTATATTAAACCAACATATGTCGAATAACAAACACATAAATTATAACTATAGCTTTCAATTTGTATATTGTCTGGTGTGTCCTCTGAGATCTACTTCTTTCTTCTACTTCTACGAGCGCCAAACAGTACTTGTGAATTTATTTGGGAACTGTCTTGGTGGCTTCAAAGGATTCCCCAATTGATATTTCTGTGGTTTGTTGGTTGTAAATCCTCTATGTTTAAATGATTCAACTACCTTTTTAACCCAAATGTTTTGACAGATTTAACTGTGGTCGATGGCTTGGTCGAGGAGTGGATGATGGGAGCACAGAGAGGCTTCTGGTAGCAGAACTGATGCACTATACAATTGATACCGAAGGTTTGTTATTTTGTCAACACTTTCAGAAATATAAAATTAATTAGGGACTGTAGTAGCTGTTTATACACTCACATGGGGTCAGACTCCCTACTCTCCCACACGGCTTCTTGTGATTTTGGCTGTTTCCCAAGCTGAAAATGCTGCTGAAAGAGATTCAGTTTGAATGAGGAGAAGACATTATGTGGACTACGTCGGCCGCACAGTAACTCCATTTCAAAGAGGTGTTCCTGAAATACTTTCAAAATATGGGACCTCTGGGAGAAGTGCGGACAGTCGCAAGGAGAGTACATTGAAGGGGATTTGAGTTTCAGACCTCTAGAGAGCATTTGTTCCAGCCAAGGGTCCGATTCTTTTTGAACAGAGATTGTATTCTGGAAGGACATTCTTGACCTTCATTCAGACTGAACCATTTGTTGATGAGGACAAGTCAGGGTGGAAATATTTGAATCTCAGATGTGTGTTTGTGACTCACTTTTGAAGGATGTTCTCACCTGTTATTTTAAACAGAAGATATTTGTTGATGTGGATATGTTAAGGTGGAGAATTATGCATCATGTCTGGCAAACTCAAATACTTCTTCGCCTAAAAAAAATAGTTATGTAGCAGAAATTTGCTGAGAGTATGTGAGCTGTTAGGACTGTGACATTTTTGTGCTGAATAGAACCAGTTTTGCTGTATGGCAGTGAATCTTGGAATGTAAATGAACAAATTAGGAAGAACTTAGAAGCAACAGAGATGTGGTTCCTGAGATGAATGTTGCAAATTCCTTGGACTGCCAAAGTAACTAACAATGATTGCCTGAAACAGGCTATTGAAATTAGAACATTATATACAACAATAAGAAATAGCTTTCTTTGGTCATGTGATGAGAAGAGAGGCATTGGAGAACATCGTGACGACTGGAAAGATCGATAGGAAGAAAAGCAGGGGCAGACCAAGAGAAATTATGCTGGATGGATTGAGACGATGGCATGGTGGAATATCATCAGCAGAGTTGATCCAGAACACCAAAGGCCAAGATCTGTGGAGAGGCATGAACACCATCTGGCAGGGCACTTGATGATGATGATGAGTGCACGGAGGAATAGGTGCTTCGTCTTTGCCTCCTATAGTAAACGACGAGAACTAACATCAAACCCTTGTCCAACTTTGCTCATGCCGTTGTCTGGTGTCAGCTTAATGTTGTAAACTAACGCACCCAATTTCTGCACCTTATCAAATGTAGTTGTACAGAGTTGTTTCCCCCACTCATCTTTTTATTTTAACTCACTAATTTGCATAATCCACTGACAGGGCCAAGCATATTGCATATGGAACAAGTCTGTAAAATTGGCAGTAATTCATCCAAACATTTTAAAATATCATAAAACAATTGTATATATTGCATGTTACATAAATCCATGTTTAATATATTTGAATCATGGAAACCAAAGTTTGACAAATTGTTGCCTAGTTAGCAAAACATGATGTACAAAACGCGTGTGCGTGCGTGCGTGCGAGCGAGCAAGTGAGAGAGAGAGAGAGACTCACAGGTTATGCTTTGGAAAGTGGAAACGCATGTTCTGGGTGGAGTGGCTAGCATTGCTTTTAAGAATTGAGATTGCCAGCATATCATTGATGTTCTACCTAGGACATGCAGGTGTGTGGGGCAATAAACAGACTGATAGACTGACTGCTGCCCTTCTGGGAAGAGAGCTACTTTATAAGGTGATGTGGAGGAGGCTCTCTGGGATTGGGTGAGCAGCTGAACAGACTGAGTATCCGTGTCTGGAGAAACTGACTCAAAAGTGAGTGAGAAGAGGGTTTAGATTATACTCAAGTGTAAAGAAAAGCCTGGCAGCCTTTGAAGCAACATGGGAATTCTTTAGTGGCTTTCAAAGAGGGGGACATGAAGTGTGTGGCAATGCCCCTGTATAGTAACATCGATTCTTACATTCAATATTCAGTATTATTCATATAATTCTTCTAACTACGTGCTAGTGAGTTGTCGTTTAGTATTGGCGCCACAGACAGCAGCAGATCACATACTCCAAGACTGTCCAAACTATGACATATGTAGGCAAAAATTCTGGCCTAGAGAAATAATGGTGGAAGATGTACCACTGAGTAAGCTAAGAAAGACAATTAAATTCATACAAGAGACTGCAATGCACGTATAGCAAAGAAGTTCACATACAAAATATAATAAAATTCATCAGAGTTAAACCAGTTATAACATTAAGGTTTTTCATGAAAGTTTGTTGTGTAGTTTTCATCTCTTATGTCATAAAGTATACAATTTTCAGATGAAGTTGTGGTTACGTCACCTCCAAAGACTTGCTCACCAAAATCGCCCAGAAAAGCTCACAGTACCAGTAAGTTTACCTGACTAGCGTGGTTTTCCTGCATTGTTTCTCTCCTTGCTATGTTTAAATCTGTCTCTCCTGGCTGTGTCAGGTAAGTCAGTGTTCGAATGGAAAATTGAAAAAAACCCACATCGACAATGCAATGCCCCAGTTATTGTTGAATAGCTTCGGCTTTAACACAGATGTTGTATGTACCCCAATGACAACATGAATTTAGAGTGAGTGAATCTGCAATGTGATTCAGAATAAACCTGCAGAGCTAGCAGACACAAGACTCCTTCTTGGGGGTGTGTTATAGGGGTTGGCATGGCTGAGAGGTTTGATACCCTTACACCTTCTCTTCTGATAGCAGGGGAATTGGGTTCCTTAAATATTGTTTTCTCATTAAGAGAGAGCAATGGAAAACTAATGAACATAAAATTGCCTAGTAAATCGCAAACAGGCAAAGTAATGAACATAAAATTGCCTAGTAAATCACAAACAGGCAAACTAATGAACACAACATTGCCTAGTGAATCACAAACAGGCAAACTAATGAACATAAAATTGCCTAGTGAATCACAAACAATCAAACTAATAAACTAGTGCTGGGGTTGATTGCAACATCCTGCAAAAGACATGCAACTTTAAGAATGTGTAAGTTTGTACTGTACAGTTCTTGCTAGTTACCACGTTGTGTTTTACCCACTGAGGTGTTGAGTCGAGTCCAGAACTGACATCATAGCACTCGGGACATTCCCATACATGCTCTGTCCTCATCTGCAACAGCCAGCGAAGAGTCCCAATACATATGGTACCAGTAACAGTTGATTATGATTGATTGATTAATTGATTTAGGAATCGACATCACAGCATTCGGGGCATTCCCATAAGCGCTCCGTCCCCATCCTCAGCAGCCAGCGAAGAGTTCCAACACCAATAGTACCAGTAGCAATCTGATAATATGTCCGTCTCGCCTTTCCTCTGATCGTTGAGCGTTGGCCAGATCCCCTCGTCACTCCTCGCTGTCTCATTCTTGCCAGACCATGGTAATCCATTTGCTCCTCCGAGGTGTACACGTGCTCCCACAAGGCCGCAACCACGTCTGCCTTGTCATGTATCAATACTCCACCAAGTTCTGCAGAGCCAGCCAATCTGCCCGCCTGTTCATTTCCCAGCACACCGGCATGCCCTGAAGAAAAGATCCAGGTGACCCATGACCTCCGAAGCGAAGCAAGCCACTCCGCACGAAGCCTGCCCGTCCTCACCCTCGTCAGCATGCTTTCTGAGTCAGTTACAATCACGGTGTGTGTGTGTGTGTCGTATTCTCCATCCTGCGGAGAGCCGCAGTAACTGCCTCCACCTCCATTCTTAAGCAGGATGTTGTGGTATCATATGCCAGGCTCTCCTGCACCAAAGGTCGACCATTAGCTTTGGCTATGAACCCCCAGCCACTTCTCTCACCTCTTGAATCACATCACCCGAGTGAACATTGTCCTTAATTAGTTGCTGGATTTCCACTTCCGTGGCCCCTGCTGGCCACTCCCTGCACTCCCAGCTTAATGTGATTATAACTCTGCACAAGTCTGACTGCTCCGCTGGCACTCTGACCCACTCCTCTCCTCGCCTAATGTTCTCCAAGGGGCACACCTGTCTGATCGTATCCTCCGCCTGAGCCATCCATGATTTCCCTCTTATCATTCGCTGATCCTTAACTGCGTCCAGCGCCTCATGCAACGGGTGATCTGTGTCTGCAGCTACTCTGAGGTATGCCTTCATGTGCATCACCTTGAGCCTACCAGCAACAGTCGGCAGACCAAGGATGTAACGCATACACACTACTGGGGTGTCTCTGGTGCATCCCAGTTTGACCCGCATAGCTTCGTTCTGTATGCGCTCTAACTTCACCAGCTGACTCTCTGAGACAGTGAGCAGTCCTAATCCATAATCAATTACTGAGAGGATTAAATGCTGGTACAGTGGGAAAAGCATTCTCTGTTGTGTGTCCATTGCAGCCATAGTTTTAAGTGCACTGAGTCCCTTTTGAGATCTTGTCACAACCGTCTCCACATGGTCCTTGAAGGATAGGCTCCTGTCAAATATCCCCAGATACTTCAGTTTGTTCTCTCTGCTGACATTTCTACCATCTATCGTGAGGCTTGGGACATCAGCTCTCACAATCCTGTTGTCCAGAGAGCACCACAAAACAGCTGATTAACAGTTGATTATGTGTCCATCTGGCTTTTCCCCTGAGTGTTGATTGTCAACGTGATCCTCTGGTCACTCCCTGCAGCACCATTCTCTCCAGGCCGTGATGATCTATCTGTTCGTTTGCACTATACACAGGATCCCAAAGGGCTCCAAGCACGTCTGCCTTATCATGCACCAATATCCCATAGAGCAGTGCAGAGCCAGCCAGTCTGTCCGCCTGCTCATTTTCCCACCACACCAGCATGTCCTGGAAGGGGGTGAGGAGAATCAACAGATGCTCTCTATTTTTGATTGTTGCCTACCTCTCTGCCCATAGCATGCATGTCTTCACCTTTCTCATCAAACTTTGTGAGTCCGTTAAAATCATGACATGTCTATGCTGATTGTCCACCGAATTGAGTTGTAGTGACCAGTGAAGCTGTCATGTATGTGGGAATCTGGGCCTACTTCTCAGGTATGTGTAAAGTCCAACTTTGATGCATATGAAAGCAAGTTCTGGAGTCAATGTCTGGCTGCAGTTTGACCTATGTTCTGTCAGTTTGGTCCTTTGTTCTGCTAGTTTGTCCCTTTTTTCTGCCATTTTGTCCCTTTGTTCTGTCAGTTTGTCCCTTTGTTCTGCCAGTTTGTCCCATCGTTCTGTCAGTTTGTCCCTTTGTTCTGTAAGTTTTTCCCTATGTTCTGTCAGTTTGGGCCTCTGTTCTGCCAGTGTGTTCCTATGTTCTGTCAGTTTGTCCCTTTGTTCTGTCAGTTTGTCCCTTTGTTCTGTCAGTTTGTCCCTATGTTCTGTCAGTTTGGCCCTATGTTCTGTCAGTTTGGCCCTTTGTTCTGTCAGTTTGACCCTTTGTTCTGTCAGTTTGGCCCTTTATTCTGTCAGTTTGGCTATTTGTTCTGTCAGTTTGGCTATTTGTTCTGTCAGTTTGGCTATTTGTTCTGTCAGGGATAAAAGTATAGGCCCCATTTAACACGCCTAAAGCTGCAGTCAGCATATGGTGCTAGACGCATACATCTATAGACCAATCATCTCTTGCTGGTTCATGTGGTCAGTATCACACCTGTACTTTCCATATTTCCTGGTAGCTATTTTTATTCTGGGTCTACCTGAGAGCCCAGGTGAGTTCTTAAAATCTGCCCACATAGGTATTTTTTTTTTTTGCACTCGCTTGCTGTGAACTCAAGCATAGTCCATACACATTACGTCTAGTGCACTGGTTTGCGTGTGGGTTAGCTTTCCCTATTGCCACTGTTCCTCGCCATTAAGAAAACCCACTCCAACTTCAGAGGTACCCAATTCAAGGGTGATAGGTCAACATTTTAGTCCAACTGTCCGGTGTAGGGGTCGAACCCCTTACCTCAGCATCGGCACACCAGATGTTTAAGAACGCACATTCTTATCCATTCAGCCATGCTGACCTCCACAGTTATTTGAACCCTTAACCACTGGGTCAGCAGACGAGAGCCGGTCCGTTACCTGCGGTGACTCCCCAAATATCAGTGATGCTGCAATAAAAATTTGCAGTGATGTGCCAAAGCTGATGCATAACTTGTAATTCACTGTTTTGTTAAGTTGTATTACTTTGCATACTAATTCTTTGAACATATTTTCTGTAAAATTAATGATCACACTTTCAGATATTGGTTTAGCTGAGATTCAGGAAAATCTTGGCCAGGCTGTAAATAACTTGGTGAAACACTTCTACAAACCTGAGAAGGAGGTAAATATTTACATTTCTTTATTTTGTTGTTGTTAAAGAATTACGAATGCAGTTTGCAATCCTGCATACCATGTTCAAAACGCAGCTGAGGGACATTTGGAAGCAGACTACCTTGAGCTGGTTTTCATACAATGGTATGAGTTCTGGTCTTTCAGAAAGCGATTGCAAATTACTGAGTGTAAACTTGCCAAGAAATCACAAACAGCTAAAACATTCTAGGCTTGATTATGATGTCCTGTAAAGGATATGCAACTAATTTCTTTTTCATATGGGGCAAAGATAATAGTATTAGTCTTTCACATATTGAAGGCCATGGCAAAACGAGGTGAAGTGGCCAGTCCTTTTCCTCACTAGCTTTCATTCCCAGACCATTAACAGAAAATAAGGAAAATATCCAGTGCAAATTTTATGAATCCGGCGGTGTAGGACGGGGGGGATCTTGAGCATGAGGAATTAAGGCCGCCTCGCTAGTACAGTTGCCACGAACTGTGCAGGTTAGGGATTTTTTGTGTGTGTGTGTGCCCCTAATAAAAACAATCCACACCTTACCGAGGATTTGAACCCTGGTCTACTGAAGGAGAACCTGGCACTCTAGCCACTTGGCAGCCGCTTACATCGTTAAACGGGTTTAAAAGGCAAGAGGATCAACTTCATTGCACCGGGTTTTGTTCCATATGGCTTGGTCTTCTTCCTCAGGGTGGCCTACCAAATGTATCATACAAAGCACAAACTCTGGAGCTCCAGCAATGACCACCAGAGTCTCGAAGAAAATTGCATTGAACCGAATGACGATGGTTAAAATCACACCCACAACCTTCGGAGGGTGAGGCAAGTGGCGTAACCACTTTGCCACAAAGACTCGCTGACATTATTCTTGGTTGCCCAGCCGTGTCAGCCTTGAACTTCACAGTTCTCTGTCCCCCTAGCCCCCCGACCTGCCTCTCTTGTCTAGTATTTCCCACACATATGTGGAGAATTATTTCTCTATTCCACCTTTTTCTTTTTATATGCCCCACTTGTCTTTTTCTTTTGGTTTTGATGGGTGATATCTGCCCATGATATTTTGAGCATTCTTGTCAAAAACCACATCTCCACTGCTTCCATTTTATTACAGACTGCAGTGGGTATTTTTTTTCTTATCTAGTCCATATTCTCAATGTTCTTGTCAAAAACCATATCTTCACATGCCTTCATTTTATTACAGACCTCACTACCTCAGCTGTTTTCTGTTTCTCATCTGTCCATGCTATTCCCAACTCAAAAACAACATCTCCACTGCTTTCATTTCATTACTCATAGTCCAACATCGCAGCCACATACAAAACAACAGTCTACACACAACTTATCAGATGCTGGTTTTTGGTATGTGATATTTCTGTTCTTTATAATGTTTGTTTTCATTACAGAATCTCTGTTATCACTAGTATTATTAGTATCATATTTATTATTATATAGCAATTCTTATGTTACTATTATTATTAATATTATCAATGCAGCTATTACCATTGTTATCGTTATATTACTATTATTGTTGTTATATTATTATTCATCATCATCATCAAGTGCCCTGCCAGCTGGCGTAGGAGTTCATGGCTCTTCACACAGATCTTGGTACCTCTGAAATGTGTTTTGCCATGAAGTCTTGGGAAGATAGTGTGGTGGTTTCCCCTTAACTTCCACATCCACATGGTGGTCTTTTACCTCTGCCTTTGGCAGCCATTTTCAAATGCTCTGCTCAGCTGCAGAGTAGTCCACTTAATCTGGTGGATACTCGGTCCCCAGAGCTGTGTTAGCCACACCGTAGTGTGTTTCCATCCTCTACCACGGGGAGGTGCAGTTGGGATTTTCCCTTCCTAAAGTTATGGTCTGTGGTGGCCAAAACTCTCCAGTACTTTTAGAGGACATATTACTATTAGTGTTGCTATATTACTATTATTGTTGTTATATTACTATTGTTGTTATATTACTACTACTATTATTAATATATTGGTATTATTATTCTTATATTAGTATTATTATTCTTATATTACTATTGCTGTTATATTTCTGTTACTGCAGCGTGGAAACATAACCTACCTCCTGTGTGGAGACAAGGGACTTGTACACTGCATGGAGCAAGTTTTTCAGTTTGGTTTCCGATCTTCCCGTCTCTTTCGGAACAAAATATTTATCTGGGACTACATGGGTAAGTTAGTTGCATATCCTTTATGGGGCTTAGCGATTGGCTGCTTGCGATTTCTTAGCAAGTATCAAGTACAGTAGTTTGCCGTTGCTTTCTGAATGGCTGGCATACCATGTATGAAAATCAGTGCAAGGCCGTCTGCTATCAAATCGCCCACAGCTGTGTTTTGAACATTGTATACAGGATTACAAATTGCGATCATAACCCCTTTGCTATACTGCCGGAATGGGTAAGTACTAATACAACTGAAAACAATATCGTAAGAGAAAAATAAGAAGACAAAGAATTTATTTTAGGTTCTGTCTTTATGTTTAGAGTATGTGATGGCAGCTTTACCAGGTGTTTTTTTTTAAATATCAATAGGCTTCTGTGTTTCTAGTTTCTGTTTTTGAAAGAACTGTGTTGGAAGGCATGTTGTTCTGCGTCATATTGTGGACAGCTGACAGTATTTCTTGTTTGTATGTCTTGAAAGGTGTCTGCTGTAGTTTACATAATTGGGTAACGTATTGAGGGAGGTGCGGATCAGCTTGGCAGAATGGATAAGAGCAATTGTTCTGAAAACTTCTGATGTGCTGATGGTAAGGTTGCGGATTAAACCCCTGTATGGACAGTTGGACTAAAATGCTGACTTCTCATTCTTAATTTGGGGACGTAAATTACAAGTACCTCAGAAGTCGGAGTGTGTTCACCTGAGGTGAGGGACACTGGTAATAGGAAAAGCTCCTCCACACGCAAACATCAGCACAGCGTGGAGTATGCTCAAGTTGAAAGTGACCAAACGAGGGGAAAAACTTATTGAGGGAGTTGTGGTAGCGCATGCATGTGTGCTGGTCTGGTAGTCATGTGTTCAAACCCTTGTTAAGACATATTTGTCTAATTGACCAGGGCTCCCAGGTCAGCCCAGCCTAAAATGGGCAGCAGAAAATTTCCTGGAGAGTACAGGTGGCCCGTGGGATTCACACATCAAGTGTCGATTGGTCGATACAAATATGGGGCTAGAACCACATCCCAGTATACCGCAGGGTGCATAAAAGTGTCCTTGACTTGTAATAACTTATTGAATGTCTGATACACAGGTAGATAGAGAATGTTCCTAGGGTGGAATCTTGTCTAGAGCAGTGGTTCTCAACCTTTTTTGGCCCATGCACCCCTTCACCATATGTTCAGAATGTAATTTTCCCCCTTTCGTATTTCCTCCCTATAAATCCCCCCTCCCCGTACACAGTATATGTAAAATTGGATGCTAAATGTAATAACACATACTAGTACAAGTCTAGATGTCTACATAAAATGTGATTTGCGGGTCTACTTAGTTATAAAACAAATTTCAGAAGGGCGAGAAGTACAGAACTGTAAAGTATGGAGGGAAAAACAATATCAAGTAATTGGTTCTTATATTAACGTGATCTTGAAATAATCTTAATTCCCCCCTGGAAACCCTAAAATTCCCCCTGGAAACCCTAAAATTCCCCCCTGGAGGGGGGGGGGGGGGGGAGGATTCCCCACTGGTTGAGATCCGCTGGTCTAGAGAGAGCAAACCTGACAAATGTGTGCTGAGGTTGGACACACTGACCTTTGAGGTGATCACTAGGTGTGGCGCACTCCCCTCAACAGAGGAACAATGAAGAAGGGGAAGAATGTCTGAATGTTTTTCTTATGATGATAGTTTATTGAACAATATGTTTATTTTGCAGAGCGGCTAAAAGCTTTCTTTGAAAACGCTTTAATGGGCAACACATCTTGTCAGCTATCTGAGGTATGTAAGGCTGGCTACTGGCTCTTCTGTGACCTGGTTGGCAAAATCAACACGGCCTCGGACTCTGTGGGCAAGGACGGCAAATTTCAAGTGTTCATCTGTGTGGGGATTAGGTCAGTGTTGCATTGTTGTCACCATTGTTGTCACCATTGATGTTTACCATTGTTGTTACCATTTTTGGACAGTTGTTGGATCATTTTGAAGACGAACTCTACGGAGACGTAAACAAGCTTCAGTTGTTTGCTGCTGCCTGTAGATGTACTCATGCTGACGTCTGTAGGTGTATGACGGGGAAGAAGATTAGTTTGACAACAAACTCTATGGAGATGTCATTTAAAAGCATCGTGACAACTGAAAAGATTGGTGGGAGAAGAGGCAGACCAAGAAAAATGATGCTGACTGACCCGATACGGTGGCATGGAGGATATCATCAGCAGAGTTGATCAGGAACACCCAGCACTGAGATCTGTGGAGAGACATGATTGCCTACGCCAGTTGGCAGGACACTTGATTATGAAGATGATGTTTGATGTAATGTACATGAACACGTCTGCTGTGTTACATGTCTGGTATAATGTACATGAACACGTCTGCTGTGTTAAATGTCTGGTGTAAACTGTTTGTGCACATGTGGTGGGATATATTTGAATGTCTGGTGTGATAAATGTGAACATGTCTCTTTTGTGGTAAATCTGAATTTCTCTTGTGAGATATATTTGAACATGTCTCTTGTGTGATAAATCTTAACATATATTGTGTAATATATTTCAACATGTCTGGTGTAATATATTTCAACATGTCTGGTGTAATATATTTCAACATATCTGGTGTAATATATTTGAACATGTCTGGTGTAATATATTTGAATGTCTGGTGTGATATATTTTTTAATGTGATATATTTGAACATGTCTAGTGATATATTTGAACATATTTGTACAACCCACTTCAACATCTCCTGATCTCCACAGGAAGCGCTGCCTCCACCGCTGGCTGCCGCTGATGGCCAACACAACCGTGACGGCCCAGATGTACGAGGAGAACTCATTTCTTCGCATTCCCAGCCACACCAACTTTGTCATGCACATTCTGGATTCCTTGACCGAGTTTGACATTCCACTGGAAGCCTCCCTGCTGCGAGGGATCGACATCGACATCTAGGGCTGGAAGTGCATCGAGTCTTATTTATTTGTTTGTTGTACTGGTTGAGTCTGCTGTCTTTCAGGAAAATGTTGCTTCTGTGAGGTTTCTGGAGGTTTTGGTTGGAAATGTTGTGTGTCCTTTGGAGGACGTAGCAATCAATGCCAGGTGGACTTTCTTGGCAGTTTTATGTTCAGTAGCTTGCCATTGACCGTCCACATGGCTGAAAGGATAAGAGCACTCTGGTTCTTAAACTTCTGGTGTGTTGATGGTGGGGTCAGGGGTTCGATTCCGACACCGGTTAGTAGGACTTGAACGTTGACTTGTCATTTAGAAAGAGATGGCAAGCAAATGAACGTCTAGACATCAACCTGGGGTTGATCATAACATCCTGCAAAGAACAAGCAATGTTTAATTTTGTAATTGGCCATTACTTTTTGAACCAGTTGTCGATATTTTATGTCCTGGTGACTGGTGGAGGGAATTAACCCACCACTTTGCCATAAACACATAGGAAGTTTAAGAGTGATTGCTCTCAACCTTTCAGCCAGACTGGCTTCTTATAGTTGAGATATGGATACTTGAACCTAGCGTTGGTTTTGTGTTGTTTCTATGATTGTGATCATTGTTGACTGCAGGAGTTCAGTGGTTGTTTGATCACATGTGTACAGGACAAATTCTGGACATCCAAGTTAAGTGAAATAAATTGTTTGTTGTGCTTCAATGAATTTTCTGTCCTCTTTCTCAGACTTTCACACAGAAAGATTCATCATCATCATCATCAAGTGCCATGCCAGATGGCGTAGGTATTCATGTGTCTACACGAATCTCGATCTCTGCTAGATTCAGAAACCATTGAGTTAGCCGTCAGTAACTTGATGGTGGTCTGGTTTCACCTATGACTCAGGACATTCTCTACCAGGTGAGATTGTACCTAACATGCCCTTTGAATTAGATCTGTTTTTAATCATGAATATTTGGGAAGATAATGTGGTGGTTTCCATTTGACTTCTAAATCTACTCACGAGTGTGTTATCACTGCCTTTGACAGCAGTTTCTTACTGCCACACACATATGCCCTGTTTTCCTCAGTTACAAAATTGCCCACTTATGCCAGTGGATCTTTGGTGACCAGAGTTGATGCCAGTGGTTGTTCACTCATCAGAATTGATGCCAATGGTTGTTCACTCACCAGAAGTGATGCCAGTAGATGTTCACTCGCCTGAGTTTCTGCCAGTGGCTGTTCACTCACCAGAGTTGTTGCCAGTGGATATTCACTAACCAGGGTTTTGATGCCGGTGGATGTTCGGTCCCCAATAAAGGCAAGGTTATTTTCTTCTGACCAGCACATCTCTAGGCTGACCCAGACTCATACAAAATGGGTAGCAGAGAATTATCAGAATTGTCTGTGAATGAAAGGTGAAGAATAAAGAAAACTGGTCACCTGACCTCATATAATGAGTCCACTTTTTGTCATGGGATGACCTATTCCTTCTTTTTTCCTTCTTCGTCTTCCTCCTCCTCCTCCTTCCTTTTCATTTTACCTTAATATGCCAGAATTGTTCCTGTATACATATGGTTGTCACTATCTGCTTTTTCTGAGTGTCATGTATAGTGTAGGGATTGCATAAAACTTATAGGCTTCACGTGTCTGTGAGGCTCTTGATTTAAGCACAATAAGTATGTTGGTCAGGTCTCACTAACCTGCTGAGGTGGGTTTGATCAAAGTTTGTAGGCCTGTCCAAGTGATGTATATTTTTCATCTATCTTCTTCTTTGTCACTGTGTAATTTGAGTTTGTTATGTAAGTATGTGTAAATAAGAGTACACAGAATATTACATGATTTCTTATTGCTTTGTATTTAAGGAGAATGTATGTTTGGTATTTGTGTTTATGTAAGATGTGTGTCTTGTCTTTGTATTTATGTGGTATGTATGTCTTGTGTAGAGTTGCACCACTTGTGTCTTTAATGTTGATTGTGTCATGTATTGTTTGTAATGTAAGCTGTATGGACTGCCACAATGCTTCAGCTTTTTCACTAGTCAGGTTTTTTTAATCTTTCAATCAACAATTTCAGATTCTTATCCCCTTTGTAGACAAATTGCCACAGAGATAGATTTTTAAAACATCTAATGCATACAAGTTTTACTAACTTATATTTTTTTGGACACAACCTGTGGCTTTACATGCTTATTATGGTCACTAATTTGACATAGGCAGTGGCTGCAACAGGAAAAAGTTAAGAAAGATAAAACAATATATTTATTTTGCTCTCTCTTGCAAGTAAGCATACAGCATTAATGCAAATGTAGATTTGGATATAAGTTATGATATGATGATCGTCATCATTGCACATTGGGCATTCTTTAGATTTGGTGTTCACGTCCAAGGTTTTGATATTTCATCAATCATCTAATGAATTGCATTGCTCTGTTTCATCAAGTCTGTAGCTCAAATACATCCGACTTTAACAAGCTTGGCTAATTGAATGAGGGATTATGCTTCATTAGAAGATCAAGACAGGGATACAGCTGTTATTACTGTTAACAGTGCGTACTTTCTTTGTGCTTATGAAGATAAGAATGTTTATGTTGTTCAGAAATTAGGAACGCAGTTTTTTACACAGCGATGAACTGTTGGTAGCCGGGGTAGTGAAGTGGTTAGTGTGTCTACCTGCCAGCCTGCTGGGCTTATGTTCGATAACCCTTTGAGGTGGTTTCTTTCATTGACCAGAGCTCCCAGGACGGCCAGCCTAAAATAGGTAGCATGAAATTTCCTGGGAAGTCAAAGTGGCTGATATGAGATTGACCACGACCCTCCATACAGCGCTGATTGGTCTCAGAATATGGGGTTGGAACATACGCCTAATACTGAAGTCAGCATGCCCGAATAGATAAGAGCACTTGTTCTGTAACATCCGGTGTGCTGATGCCCAGGTAGCGGGTTCAACCCCTACTCCAGACAGTTGGACTAAAATGTTGACCTTCCTGTCCTTGACTTAGGGAGTAAATTACAAGTACCTCTGAAGTTGGGGTGGGTTCGCCACTTGGCGAGGGACACAGGTAATAGGGAAAGCTAAGTCCATACGCAAACATCAATCCAGTGCACTAGAAGTAGTAGGACTGCCTGAGTTCAAACAGCGAGCGACTGCAAATATAATACATATAAATAAATATAAATATAAATATATACATTTCCAACATGTCCTCATGGCGTGAGTTACAGTTGTTTTATAGTCAGTTGTTATTTCATCCTGCATAACAGTGTACTTGTGAAGATTTCATATTGTGTAACTTATCATCATTTATGTATGTGAATCACAGGGGGAAAAGGCATAGGTTTATATCTTTGTGTGTGAGTTTTCTTGACAGAAGTACTAATATTGTGTGTTTTCTGTTTTTATTATATGAAAACTTGAAAGGACAACTTGTATTCTAATGTGTGAGTGGGTGGGGGAATTTGTATGAATGAGTCTTTTGTTCTATATTTATTGTTGAAAAACTTTTGTTCTGTGTGTATTGTTAAAAGGAACATTTTTATTCATGAAATCTTGAGTTTATATGTACGTTTATTAGAAAACAGGTCACATTGCTGTAATTTGAGAAGGCATTGGAGATAGCTAATCTCCAGTCTGCAGTTTAGAGTAACAGCCCCTGCTATTGTGCCTTAATTGATTAGGTTACCATCTCACTGTTAGCAGTCATTGAACACCATTATAGTCACCATTCTCCATCTTACTATGTTCCCTGTGGAGTATAGGGCTGCAACTCTTGCATTCTGTTGATGCCTGTTATACCTGTGTGTTGGGAATAGAGGGGACAATTTTGGTATGACAGTGTCACCAATGTAGAGCTCAGGGAGATAACTAAATGAATACCAGTGAATGACAAGGTGAGGAAACAAGAGCTGAGATAACCAGATAATAGACAACTAGAAAGTAACTTGTCAGTAACTTACAGGGTCAGACACACATTGAGAAAACCTGATAACAGTTAATTAGAAAGTAATATGTAACTTACAGGGTCGGACACACATTGAGAAAACCTGATAATAGTTAATTAGAAAGTAATATGTAACTTACAGGGTCAGACACACATTGAGAAAACCTGGTAATAGTTAACTAGAAAGTAATATGTAACTTACAGGGTCAGACACACATTGAGAAAACCTGATAATAGATAACTAGAAAGTAATAGGTAACTTACAGGGTCAGACACACATTGAGAAAACCTGATAATAGATAACTAGAAAGTAATATGTAACTTACAGGGTCAGACACACATTGAGAAAACTTGATAATAAATAACTAGAAAGTAACTTGCCTGTAACTTACAGGGTCAGACACACATTGAGAAAACCTGATAATAGTTAACTAGAAAGTAATATGTAACTTACAGGGTCAGACACACATTGAGAAAACCTGATAATAGTTAACTAGAAAGTAATATGTAACTTACAGGGTCAGACACACATTGAGAAAACCTGATAATAGATAACTAGAAAGTCATATGTAACTTACAGGGTCAGACACACATTGAGAAAACCTGATAATAGATAACTAGAAAGTAATAGGTAACTTACAGGGTCAGACACACATTGAGAAAACCTGATAATAGTTAACTAGAAAGTAATATGTAACTTACAGGGTCAGTGAAATGAAGGAGAACCTCAACACATATAGCAGGCCCGTTGTTTTAACAGTTAGGAATTTATTCTGTAGCCGGACAAGGTTTGATGCCTGCACTCACCATTCACTACGGGAGGGAAAGACTGGCCACTTATTCCCCCCTGTGCACTCAAGTCTACAAAATGTGATGGTTCTAACACTTCACAAACCCACAGCAGGCTCTTGATACAGGATGTGTTATTGTTGTTTGATACACGCATGGAGAATATAATTAGAGATATAGAGGAATCATGTGGGGAGGACACGCACGGAGAACATAATTAGAGATATAGAGGAATCATACAGGGAGGACATGCATGGAGAACATAATTAGAGATATAGAGGAATAATATGGGAAGGACATGCATGGAGCAACATAATTAGAGGTATAGAGAAATAATATGGGGAGGACATGCATGGAGAACATAATTAGAGGAATCATTTGAGGAGGAAATGCACGGAGAACATAATTAGAGATAGAGGATCATGTGGGGAGGACATGCACGGAGAACATAATTAGAGATATAGAGGAATCATACAGGGAAGACATGCATGGAGATAAAGATAGGACAGCTTGAGTGAGTTGTTTGAGGGCCCATGCCCCTAGAGGAATAGAGGACAAATGAAGGAAGAAGACTTTTGTTCACATGCACGTGAGTTCACATGTATGTGGGTTCACATGGGTTCACCGAATCACTGGTCTGTGTACAGACTCATTGATATATGTTGGCAGTCACGGATCAACAGAGTCATTTATCAATGCTCGTGATTTTTCTTGGTGCAGAATAACTTCAGAAAGCTGTGACTCTTATATCTGTGACGTCTCCA
Source organism: Cepaea nemoralis (assembly GCA_014155875.1). NCBI lineage: Eukaryota > Metazoa > Mollusca > Gastropoda > Stylommatophora > Helicidae > Cepaea > Cepaea nemoralis. The sequence goes on along the minus strand of JACEFZ010010779.1, from coordinate 100,442 downwards.
AGATGTTACCTCTGGTAAATCTGCTTGGGATTTTCATATTTTTTTTTTTATAATATTTTGAATTCCTGTTTTCCCTTGGTCTTAAAACTGAAAGATTAGAGATCTTATTGTATATACAGATCTGAAATGTGCCCAGTAATTTGTTTTACTCCAGTAATTTGTACAGTAGTTATTTATAGCTGCATAAGGATGGTCATTCATTATGTATTTTGACCTACTCTCAATGAGGGAAGTTCCAAAATGTTCAAACAGTATTTCTGTCTGTAATTGTATGATGTTGGCATTGTCTATTGTCTGACTTACTTGAAATGATTTGTGAATAACATGTGTTTGCTAGTTTTGTGGTAGTATTTCCTAGTGCATGAAACTGATCGGCAATATATGAGAACAAAATAAAGAAACCAGCTCAAAGAAACATCATACTGCTGTAATGTCTTTAGTTGAATTTGTACTGACAGTAGCCTGTGGTGGTGTAGTGGCTGCTATACTGAAAGTAGCTTGCATAGTGGCTACTATACTGAAAGTAGCTTATGGTAGTGTAGTGGCTACTATACTGAAAGTAGCTTGTGTAGTGGCTACTATACTGAAAGTAGCTTATGGTAGTGTAGTGGCTACTATACTGAAAGTAGCTTATGGTAGTGTAGTGGCTACTATACTGAAAGTAGCTTGTGGTAGCATAGTGGCCTCTGGACTGTCTTACAAACACACTAGTCTGTGATTTGGTCCCCAGGAGTGGCATGATTTATTTTCAACACCTGTACATCTCAGGTGCAATCCAGTCTTATATATGAGGACTCAAATGCTTCTGGGAAGAAACAGGTGGTGAGAAAGGAACATGGCCCTCCTAGATTGTCATAAAATATTTTGTGTGAATATGCAGATCTTCATATCTGACATAGGATTAGCTTTACCTCTACTTAATCGAGCTGAGGTGGCATAGTGAATAGTGCACCGCCTTACCCAGATAGTGGCCGGATTCATTTTTCTAACCAGTTGCGCTTCTGGGATTTGACCCCCTTTCTCATGAAATGGGTACCTGGTAATTTTCAGAATTGTTTGGTACTGGAAGATGGTGAAGAATGAAACTGGCCAGTTGATCTCATTATGCAGTGGCCTGTGAAGGCCTATTGATGTCTTGTTAAACTGGTTCTTTAGAAAAATATAGATATAACCAGGGTGCGAAAGATCAATATATGACCAGAAATGATGAATGTAGTTTTCTACACTCATTTAAGATCACATGCTAATTTCTTCATACTTGATAATTAAACTTTGAATATGAATCGACATTTGGTGTTTTGTATTATCTGCTTCAGAATCAATTTGAGTGTCAGGATGTGTGAAGATGTTTGGTGAGGGAATTGCTGTGTGGGAAATAGGAGAGAGTATTACATCAGGCATCATCATCATCATGTGCCATGCCAGATAAAGAACCAACATACCTTGGAGTAACATTTGATGGCAGGCTGGCATGGAGAAAGCACATCAACAAAGCAGTAGCAAAAGCCAGAAGGAAAATAGCTATCCTGAGAAAGCTAAGTGGAACCACATGGGGAGCCAGTGGGAAAATACTTAGCAAAGTTTATCAACAGAGCATACGACCACACCTGGAATACGGGTCAACTGCATGGTGTTCGGCAGCAAAAACCACACTACAAGAGCTGGACAAAGTGCAAAATCAAGCACTTAGAGTCACCACGGGAGGGATGAGATCAACCCCTATAGTGGAAATGGAGAAGATGGGGAGGACACAAGCACTGAGTGAGCGCAGAGATATGAAAACGCTAATACAAGCAGAAAAGTTCCTCAGCTTGCCAGGCCACCCTATGAAGAACAGATTTGAAAACCTAGCTATGGGGCGGTTGAAAAGAAGTAGTTTTATCCACCAGGCCAAACGACTCTGCAGAGAAACCACTGATCTGCCCACAGTTGGTATCCCCCTAACAACTATTCCAGAGCGAACTCCATGGAAAGATGAGCATAGACTATCATTACAAATCCAGACAAAAGTGAGAGGAATATTTGACAAGGAAGATCAGAACAGTGTGCAGCGCAGAACAGCCACTCTCAGCTTCCTTGATGAAGAATACCCACAGGACCTCTGGATCCGAGTCTACACAGATGGGTCAGCACAAAATGCTGTTCGAAATGGAGGAGCGGGAGTGTACATAGAATACCCAAATAATACCAGGGACACAGCTAGAGTACCGACAGGAAAGTACTGCCATAACTACGATGCTGAAATTGAGGCAATCAAGATAGCAAGAGAGAAATTACTAAATACCAGCAATGGTACACAACCTGTGGTGCTATTGACAGATGCAAAATCAGTACTCGAGGCGCTCCTGTCTGGGAAATTGCCAGTACTAAGGACACTACTCTTTGAACTTAGCAGTCAGCATAAGGTCACCATACAGTGGATACCATCCCACTGTGGAGTACCCGGGAACGACAGAGCTGATCAATTGGCTAAGGAAGGAGCCAAAGAAGAACAGCCTGATGTGCCTGTAACATACCACCAAAAGAAAAGAATGATCAAATCAGTCAGAAAGCCACCAAAACCTGCTCAAGATGACTACCACGTTATGGACAGACCAGAACAAGTCATTATTCTGCGCCTCAGAACAGGGCACAATAGATTACGCAACCACATGTATACAAAATTCAAGATTGGTGAAACAGCCATGTGTACATGTGGATTGGCATCGCAGACAGCAGAGCACATACTCCAAGACTGCCCAAAATATAACATATCTAGGCAAACCTTCTGGCCTAGAGAGACGACAGTGGAAGATAAACTCTATGGACCGCTGTGTGAACTGAAAAAGACAGTTCAATTCATACAAGAGACAGCACTGCAGTTATAGACATATTTCAAGCGAACGAAAGAAGAAGAAGAATGTGCCATGCCATCTGGTGTAGGCATTCACATTTCTCCACAGATTTCAGTTCTTGGTGTTTTTAGGTGTTTGTCTCTTTCTTATTGTTGTATATAACCCTAGTTTCATTAGCCTCTTTCTGTTACTTTCAAGTTCTGTTACTTTTCTGCAGCTTTACTACAGTTTAATCAATTTTACACAAACCAGTTGTAAAATGTAGTTTCTGCTGATGAAAGAATTAGTACCCTGATAAATATGTATCATCATCATCATGTGTTTATGGTTGACAAGTCACATGATCATCAGTCTTGAATCAGCTCTGTAATCTTGTCCTGATTATGCCATGTGGCCAAGCTATCTAGATATTTATTTCTGTCTTCCTTTTGCTTTTTCCTTCCAAAAGTTTTCCAGTGGTAAAGTTTTCAAGTTTTTTTTTTTTTTAGCACTCGCTCGCTTTGAATTCAAGCGTAGTCCATACACACTATTTATAGTAATGATGGATTGAATTTTGCGTGTGGGTTAGCTTTCCCTGTTATCAGTGTCCCTCGCCATCAGGCGAATCCTTCCGACTTCAGAGGTACTTGTAATTTACATCCCCAAGTCAAGGACGACAGGTCAACATTTTAGTCCAGCTGTCCGGAATAGGGGTTAAACCGCTTACCTCGGCGCACTGCATGTTTAAGAACACGCGTTCTTACCCATTCGACCATGCTGACCTGCATTTATTTCTTCTCATAACATGCACAATTGATCTTGACCATCTGCATCCAATTTCTTTAAACAATTTACGATTTTCATTTGTTGTTGAATCATCATTTACTGGGCACCTAAAAAAAGGAATTCTGCTGTATTGTTTTGGGTTCTTAGCAGTGACATTCCTGGTCAGTGACCACCATGGTGGACTGGCCAAAGAACAGGTGGAGTTAAACAGCCACTTGTGTTCGGATGAAGAGAAGAAATTAATCATGTGTTCATCTAAGAGCTGGTGAAATCTGTCAATTAAACAGCCACTCATGTTTGGATGAAGAGAAGAAATTGATGATGTGGTGATCTAAGAGCTGGTGAAATCAGTAAATTAAACAGCCACACATGTTTGGGTAATCACTTTAATTTAACCATTCAAACAACATGTCCACATGTCACTTGACTGTAAACACCAGATGAAACAACCAACGTGTGGACAAGTGCCACATCCAACAGCAACTATCACAAAAACAGCAACAATAATTTAGTTATTGTTGCTGTTGTCTTCCACTTGTGCCGTTGGCATTGTGGGAGTGGAGTTATTCAAGTTCCAGCACCTGTAACTAGCACCTTTCCTTCATGATTCATGAGCAGTGTTATCTAGGATCAAGTAAATTCCCTATTGGATTGGTTGGCTAGACCTTTCATAGGTTCCTGAACTACTTAACCCTGCTATATTTGCAACAACCTTTCATAGGTTCCTGAACTACTTAACCCTGCTATATTTGCAACAACCACTACACAATACAAATGCCCCCGTTTGTCCCTGTTAACAATTACCTCCAGTTTTGAAATCTGCTTAGTTATAATAATTTATTAGAGAACTTTAAACAACCAACCTTTACAACGATATTCTGGTGTGTATTAGACCACCAGAGACTAAGATCTGTGGAGAGGCATAACACCTACACCAGCTGGCAGGGCACTTGATGATGATGATATCTCCACAGAGGATAAAAGGAAGAAACAAGATATTCCTAAGATGAGTTAACTGTTTCTGTTTTAGACGGTTGTTAGTCTAGTCCAGGTACTGAAAATCTTGATCACAAAGGTTTAAATAATTGTCAGGGACATCAGGAGTTTGAATTTAAGTGAGAACATATACAGAATGCATTGATGAGTTTAAGTGAGAACATATACAGAATGTATTAATGAGTTTAAGTGAGAATATATACAAAATGCGTATGAGTTTAAGTGAGAACATACACAAAATGCATTAATGAGTTTAAGTGAGAACATATACAGAATGTGTAAATGAATTTGAGTGAGAACATATACAGAATGTGTAAATGAATTTGAGTGAGAACATATACAGAATGTGTAAATGAATTTGAGTGAGAACATATACAGAATGTGTAAATGAATTTGAGTGAGAACATATACAGAATGTGTAAATGAATTTGAGTGAGAACATATACAGAATGTGTAAATGAATTTGAGTGAGAACATATACAGAATGTGTAAATGAATTTGAGTGAGAACATATACAGAATGTGTAAATGAATTTGAGTGAGAACATATACAGAATGTGTAAATGAATTTGAGTGAGAACATATACAGAATGTGTAAATGAATTTGAGTGAGAACATATACAGAATGTGTAAATGAATTTGAGTGAGAACATATACAGAATGTGTAAATGAATTTGAGTGAGAACATATACAGAATGTGTAAATGAATTTGAGTGAGAACATATACAGAATGTGTAAATGAATTTGAGTGAGAACATATACAGAATGCGTTAATGAGTTTAAGTGAGAACATATACAGAATGCGTTAACAGTTAAAATAGATAGGAAATAAAATAGATTTTTGTTTGCCTAACAATTGTGCCAGGGCAGTCAGATTATGACCAACTCTCTGTAATTTCCAACTGATTAGAATGGGCAAATATCAATGATATGATAATTAGAAACACCTGGTTTAAACACCATAAAGATGACTATACACATGGAAAAGCCCTGATAGGACAATACTCAATCAAACTGACTACAACATACTTATTAATAAAAGGTTTAGAAATGCATTAATTAATGTAGAGACAATGCCCGGTGCTGACTGTAATAGTGATCATGTACCACTATGTGGACTAATAAAAATAAGACTGAAGATAGGAAAAAAAAGGGGAAAAAAATGGTTAAGAACATGAGACTTAATGTAATAGTGATCATGTACCTCATGCTAAGATAAATAAAGAAATAAGAGATAAATGTGTGAAGGCAAAAGGAAGTTGGTTAAACGAGCAGTGCAAGAAAATTGAATTAAATTCTATTAAAGATAAATAAAGAAATAAGAGATAAATGTGTATGCCAGCCGGCATGGCACTTGATGATGATGATGATGATTGTATTTTTAACATGCACATTTTACAGATAGTACCTCTGGTTTTTAACCCATATCTGAGAAAGCTAGGTACCCAATCTCACCACCCAGGATATGACGAGGATGTGTGATATAATTAGATACGAACAGTTCTTGGAATTATTTCCATCCCCCATGCGGAGAACTAACCTGATACCATGTGAGCCTGAGCCGGACACGGCAACCTTTGGGAGACTGGCTACAGTCATCGACCAGTATAGTCACTGATAAGAAGGAAAGCAATGGCAAGCTTATCTTCTCTGTTGTTTGTCCATCAAGAATGATGATGACCATTCATTTCATCCAGTGGGGTTGAAGGTGTGGAGCCGTGGGTTCTAAGATGGCTGATAAGGCCTATTTTGGCTCGAAATGTTCTTTGACAATGTGGACAAAGAATGCTTGACGTCTCTGGAGGAGGATTTCCTGCAGTGGTTTTTCTGTCCTGCCTTTTCTTCACAGCTCTTGCAGTCCTGGTTGCCTCATATATGACTGCACCTTTGCGCAATGATGCACGCCACAAATTTCGGTCTCTGGCTGCAGCCTCCCAGGTGTCATGATGAATTCCAAAAGCATTCAGTGAAATTTTCAGAGTGTCTTTAAAACGTTTCCTCTGGCCACCTTGGGAGCGTTTACCACAACGCAGTTCGCTGTAAAAATTCGTTTAGGGAGCCTGTGATCTGGCATGCGAGTCAGGTGACCAGCCCAGCGAATCTGATTCTTCATCAGTAGAGTGTGGATACTGGGCATGGATGCTCTTTCTAGGACTTCAGTGTCTGGAATCTTGTCTTGCCATTTAATCTTCAGTAGCTTCCTTAGGCAGACTGTGTGGAAGTGGTTTAATTTCCTAGCGTGTCGCTGATAAACAGTCCAGGTTTCACAAGCATATAGCAGTGTGGATAATACAACTGCTTTGTAGACTTTTAGCTTTGTTTGCAGGCTTATTCCAGTTCTATCCCATACATTCTTGTACAGTCTGCCAAAGGCTGCACTGGCCTTGGAGATTCTTGCATTCATTTCGTCATCGATTGTGGCAGCTTATCTTCTCTACATCTGCCTAGATAATCATGTTTTGTCAATTCATAGACATGAGACAAAACTACATCAAAACAAATAATACACACAATGAATAAATCACAGAACAAAAGTTTTATTTTTTAAATTAACTTATTTGGATTATACTGAAATTGTAAAGTGCAACAAGTAATATTATATACACACACAAAAAGATCCCTCCACCATTGCATTGATAGGGACATGCATCACAGTTGCATTGATATGATAAATAAACTTTCAATTTTCTTGTAGTGGTTTATAAACGACCTACTGTGTTAATCCAAAATAAACATTAAACTATCTTGTAGTGTTTTACAAAGAGACCTATGTTCAAGTAAAATAAACTTCCAATTATCTTGTAATGCTTTAGAAACGACCTTCTTTGTTCAACTATAATAAACTTTCAACTATCTTGTAGTGCTTTAGAAACAACCTGAAATGTTCAACTAAATTAAACTTTCAACTATCTTGTAATGTCTTACAAAAAGATTTATGTTCAACTATAATTAACTTCCAACTATCTTGTAATGCTTTAGAAACGACCTTCTTTGTTCAACTATAATAAACTTTCAACTATCTTGTAGTGCTTTAGAAATGACCTGCTATGTTCAACTAAATTAAACTTTCAACTCTCTTGTAATGTCTTACAAAAAGATTTATGTTCAACTATAATAAACTTCCAACTATCTTGTAGTGCTTTAGAAATGACCTGCTTTGTTCAACTATGATAAACTTCCAACTATCTTATAATGCTTTACAAACGACCTGCTATATTCAACTAAAATAAACTGTCAACTATCTTGTAATGTCTTACAAAAAGATTTATGTTCAACTATAATAAACTTCCAACTATCTTGTAGTGCTTTAGAAATTACCTGCTTTGTTCAACTTTAATAAACTTCCAACTATCTTGTAGTGTCTTACAAAAAGACCTTACAATTATAACACTTCAAGCGTAGAAAAATCCAACAGAACACTGTAGAAAACATTCACATCCTTGAAAAGTTACTTTGAAGACCAATTGTACAGTGGTTCTCAAAACAGAAAATATTCACATCCTTGGAAAGTTACTTAGAAAACCAATTGTACAGTGGCTCTCAAAATGCAGACGAATCCCTGGATGAAGTCAGAAGACACTAAACAGGGGTACTTTCCACGGCTGCTGTTAAGGAGTATTGGCATGGGTCAACAGAATATATCACTTCTTAAACAGGTCTCTCATGTCACATAAAGACTGTTTCAGGGTGGCCCCAAACTTGTGAGCATCCTAATGTGAAAGAAAACAGCATGTTTACATATTTAGAAGTTACTGGAATGTCAGTCACGTTTTTCAATTAATAATAAACTATACGTATTCATCAAGAATAATAAGGAATATTTGCAGGAACCAAGTAGCAGCAATTAAAATGGGAAATAAAGAAGGTAGTTACGAACGGATAAAGCTAGGAGTACGACAGGGGTGTGTCTTGTCACCAGATCTCTTCTCCCTATATAGCGAAGTAATAATGAGAGAGATCAAAGAGACGCCAGGAATACTAATCGGAGGATATAATATAAACAATATACGCTATGCAGATGGCACAGTATTGGTGGCGGATAATGCAAAAGACCTAAAATAATTGCTGGACATTGTAGTAACAGAGAGTGCAAGGAAAGGACTCTCCTTGAATATCAAGAAAACAGTAACAATAGTGACACAAGTATCAAAGAAAATGGTGACACCAAAATGTGAAATAGAAATAGAAGGGAAAATTCTTAACCAAGTGGATAATTTTAAATACCTAGGAGCATTTATAACATCAGATGGAAGATGTACAACAGAGATTAAGAGCAGAATAGGGCAAGCAAAAGCCGCATTTCAGAAAATGAAGAATATCTTGTGCAGTAAGATATCTCTGAATGTAAGAGAGTGCTGAAATGCTATGTAGAACCAGTTTTGCTGTATGGCAGTGAATTGTGGAATGTAAATGAACAAATTAGGAAGAAATTAGAAGCAACAGAGATGTGGTTCCTGAGGCGAATGTTGCAAATTCCTTGGACTGCCAGAGTAACTAACAACGACTGTCTGAGACAGGCTAATGAAACTAGAACATTATATACAACAATAAGAAAGAGACAAACAGCTTTCTTTGGTCATGTGATGAGAAGAGAGGCATTGGAGAACATTGTGACAACTGGAAAGATCGAGGGGAAGAGAGGCAGAGGCAGACCAAGAGAAATTATGCTGGATGGATTGAGACGTTGGCATAGAGGAATACCATCAGCAGAGTTGATCCAGAACACCAAAGACCGAGATCTGTAGAGAGCCATGAACGCCTACGCCAGCTGGCAGGGCACTTGATGATGATGATGATTCATCAACTGATGTTTGTGCAGAATAAAGTTAGTTGCATATCCTTTACATGACATAGTAGTCAACTCCAGCATTTTTGGGCTGTCAGTGATTCCTGGGCAAGTTTACATTCACTAGTTTGCCATTGCTTTCTGAACAACCGGCACTCATACCACTGTACCAACACAAGGTGGTTTGCTACCAAAACGCCCGCAACTTTGTTTCGAACGTGGTATGTGGGATTATGAATTGCATTTGTAACCCCTTCACCACAGAGCCAGCTCTGAGCAGAATAGAAGGAGTAAAAAGGTATGACAGAACCAGCAGTGTGGAGCTCATGGAGAGAACTAGACAGATCCCAGTGAATTAGGAGGTGAGGACAAGTGTCTGGCACTAGGTAAAACATACATTCAGAAAACCTGACAATAGAACAACTAGACAGTCCCTTGTCTGTAATCTACAAGGCCAAAGAAATAAAGGGAGATATAAAAACACATGGATGAGAGAATTAGAGATTGAGAGGAATAATATACAGAGGACATGGAGGGAGCTGCATGTTATTCAGTCTGAAGATATGAAGAGTGAGTATTTTATGCCTCCATTCCAAATTTGTGACCTACTCATGGGAAGATGTGGTGGTTTCCCTAGGTCTTCCACATTTACCTCGCCTGTTAACATTAATTTCTGGCAGTCAGTTTGTGCGCTGTTCTGCTCTGGTGCAGAATAGTGCACTTATTCTGGTGAATTCTGTCTTTCTTAAAAAGTATCGGGGAAGAAAAAAGAGGGATTGGCAGCTATTGCAGCTGAGCCGGTACTGGAATCAGAATGAACACAAAACATAACTAGGAGGTTCAATGACGGCAAAAACGCACAGAGATACAAGCAAACATTTCAAACACAATCTTCATCAACGAACATGAAAACATGTAAACAACACCAGAAGTGCACAATTAAACCCGCAAACAAGTGGGGCACAATTGAAAATAAAATACAACTGATAATAATATTCAATAGGGCATTAAACATTTTTTGCGGTCATTGATAAAGACTGGTCGAAACTTTGCTTGCAACTCTTTTTTCCTTTCATCAAGCATCCAAGTTAGATTTTGTGTTATGTTAATATTTTCAGGTTACGTCATAATCAAAAAACTTTTATTTGTTTCTCCTTCTTCTGCTTCCTTGTTCATCTTGAGATTGGTTACACTGCATCTGTATACAGCTAAACTAGGATGAAATGCCTTGTAAAACAAACTGGAATAAAGTTATCTTTCAAACATATCACTCATCAATAAATCTAGCCATATGACTGCCCATTAACTGATTAAGTGCCATGGGAAGATTAATCGTCTGAAGCGACACCCTGTATCTGCCATGGGCTTATATTGCCGAAATATTGTCATTGCATAATACATGATGTCTGCTACCATATTAAAACAAATTTTAGTCATAATTGTGACACAGCCCTACTTCCCATTTTGTGCAATTCCTTTTTTGTGTGGTCTAAACCTACTTTTTATTTGGTACTGAATCTGTTAAATCCATTTGGAGAAATTAATGTGATGAGGGAAGCAGAGGAAGAGGCTGACCACATAAACGATGGACGCAGGGAATAATAGAGTCCATGAGAATATTGATACATGAAGCCCATAAGAGGGCACTCTCCTGCTGTTTATACTTCACCTCGACAACGCAAGGTACAAGAGGAACAAGATGAGATGAAATGAGATGAATGTGATGATTGCCCCTTGCCTGCAACATTTAAGAGAAAGATCATCACCATGTAGCAGGTTCTTTAACCGAACATTGCCCTTATTAGAACCTGCTGACCAGTGTCTCAATCCCTGGTCAGTTCTCCTACACTCCCATGCCCCAGGTGTCTCCAATGTCCTGGTGTGCATCTTCATGATGGCTGACTTCTGCCTCTTCTTCCAGTAAGGAAGAGTGCAAACTGAAATATTCACAAATGTCGACCCATTCTATCACATGTTAGACTTCCTTACACTGCAAGTTCTTAAGTTGCTCTACTAGCCATGGTAATTAGTATACCTGCCTACTGATATGGTGACCTGGGTTTAATCCCAGTAGTTGCTGGATTATTTCCCCCACCAGCTCGACTCTGGGTTCAACCCCCACCTCATGAAATTTATACTTTGAAAGAAATTAACACAAAAATGAACAGATTATTCACAATCAGAAGCAAACACTCTGCATTCTTTAGGCACATCATGAGAAAGGGAAAACATGGTGACAATGGGAAAGTTGGAGGGCAAGAGTAGCAGGGACAAAGAGAGAATTTGCTGGACAGTTTGGCATGGAAAAACATAGACTATCAGAAGGTAATCAAGACAGTATCTGCAGGAGCAAAGAGAGAATTTGCTGGACAGTTTGGCATGGAAAAACATAGATATCAGAAGGTAATCAAGATAGTATCTGCAGGGACAAGGAGAGAAGATGCTGGACAGTTTAGCATCAAGGCATGGAAAAACATAGATATCAGAAGGTAATCAAGACAGTATCTGCAGGGACAAGGAGAGAAGATGCTGGACAGTTTGGCATGGAAAAACGTAGATATCAGAAGGTAATCAAGACAGTATCTGCAGGGACAAGGAGAGAATTTGCTGGACAGTTTGGCATGGAAAAACATAGATATCAGAAGGTAACCAAGACAGTATCTGCAGGGACAAAGAGAGAATTTGCTGGACAGTTTGACATGGAAGAATCATCGATATCAGAAGGTAACCAAGACAGTATCTGCAGGGACAAGGAGAGAAGATGCTGGACAGTTTAGCATCAAGGCATGGAGAAACATGCGTGTCAGAAGGTAACCAAGACAGCATCTGTAGTGACAAAGAGAGAAGATGCTGGACAGTTTGACATGAAGGAACATGGGTATCAGAAGGTAACCAAGACAGCATCTGTAGGGACAAAGAGAGAAGATGCTGGACAGTTTGACATGGAAGAATCATCGGTATCAGAAGGTAACCAAGACAGCATCTGTAGGGACAAAGAGAGAAGATGCTGGACAGTTTGACATTGAGAAACATGGGTATCAGAAGGTAACCAAGACAGCATCTGTAGGGACAAAGAGAGAAGATGCTGGACAGTTTGACATTGAGAAACATGCGTATCAGAAGGTAACCAAGACAGCATCTGTAGGGACAAAGAGAGAAGATGCTGGACAGTTTGACATGAAGGAACATGGGTATCAGAAGGTAACCAAGAGAGCATCTGTAGGGACAAAGAGAGAAGATGCTGGACAGTTTGACATGGAAGAATCATCGGTATCAGAAGGTAACCAAGACAGCATCTGTAGGGACAAAGAGAGAAGATGGACAGTTTGACATGGAGGAACATGGGTATCAGAAGGTAACCAAGACAGCATCTCTAGGGACAAAGAGAGAAGATGCTGGACAGTTTGACATTGAGAAACATGCGTATCAGAAGGTAACCAAGACAGCATCTGTAGGGACAAAGAGAGAAGATGCTGGACAGTTTGACATTGAGAAACATGCGTATCAGAAGGTAACCAAGACAGTATCTGTAGGGACAAAGAGAGAAGATGCTGGACAGTTTGACATTGAGAAACATGGGTATCAGAAGGTAACCAAGACAGTATCTGTAGGGACAAAGAGAGAAGATGCTGGACAGTTTAGCATCAATGCATGGAGGAACATGGGTATCAGAAGGTAATCAAGACAGTATCTGCAGGGGCAAAGAGAGAATTTGCTGGACAGTTTGGCATGGAAAAACATAGATATCAGAAGTTAATCAAGACAGTATCTGCAGAGACAAAGAGAGAATTTGCTGGACAGTTTGACATGGAAGAATCATCAGTATCAGAAGGTAACCAAGACAGTATCTGCAGGGACAAGGAGAGAAGATGCTGGACAGTTTAGCATCAAGACATGGAGAAACATGCGTATCAGAAGGTAACCAAGACAGCATCTGTAGGGACAAAGAGAGAAGATGCTGGACAGTTTGACATTGAGAAACATGGGTATCAGAAGGTAACCAAGACAGCATCTGTAGGGACAAAGAGAGAAGATGCTGGACAGTTTGACATTGAGAAACATGGGTATCAGAAGGTAACCAAGACAGCATCTGTAGGGACAAAGAGAGAAGATGCTGGACAGTTTGACATTGAGAAACATGGGTATGAGAAGGTAACCAAGACAGCATCTGTAGGGACAAAGAGAGAAGATGCTGGACAGTTTGACATTGAGAAACATGGGTATCAGAAGGTAACCAAGACAGCATCTGTAGGGACAAAGAGAGAAGATGCTGGACAGTTTGTCATTGAGAAACATGGGTATCAGAAGGTAACCAAGACAGTATCTGTAGGGACAAAGAGAGAAGATGCTGGACAGTTTGTCATTGAGAAACATGGGTATCAGAAGGTAACCATGACAGCATCTGTAGGGACAAAGAGAGAAGATGCTGGACAGTTTGTCATTGAGAAACATGGGTATCAGAAGGTAACCAAGACAGCATGTATTAATGCAGTGTCACTATCCCACATACTAAGTTCCACAAATGCTGAGGTAGACTGCGAGTGATAGAAGACCTACAACTAACTGTTTAGGGAGCAACAGTGGCATAGTGACTAGGCTGACCGGCTGGCCCTATGGTCATGGTTTTGAACTTTAAAAATTGTTATGGGTTCCCAGGTCAGCCCAGCAGGAAATGTCTTGAGAAGTCAACCTGCACGATACTCACCACATCAACCATCAAGAGCCGACTGGTGTATATGGGTCTAGCACCATATGCTCAATACACAGGGATCCTTTACTTTGTAAATTTTTGTTAAAAACACAAGACAGAAGGCTGTGGACAAACATGCGACCAACACCACATGGCATGGACTATGAGAAGATGAAGCACGCATTTATGTGTTCAAGGGCAGTGCAAAGAAAATTACCGTATGTGGGCAGGAATTTTTTGCAAGATATATGAAAGAAGATGGTGTCCTCCCCATGCAATCATGTAGGACACACCATAGCCATCGTCTGTCACCTGAAAGGGAGTCAAAATAGCCTTTCAACACAATGACAATATAAATCTACAAGAAAACATTCTGGTGGGTTGGCTGGATGGTTGATTATTTGGCTGGTTGGCTAGCTGGTTGGTTAGTTGTTTGGTTGGTGGTTGGTTGGTTAGTTGTTTGGTCGACTGGCTGGTAGGTTGGTTGTTGTTTGTTTGGCTGGCTGGCTGGTTAGTTAGTTGTTTGGCTGGCTGGCTGGTTAGTTAGTTGTTTGGCTGGCTGGTTGGTTAGTTGTTTGGGTGGCTGGTTGGTTGTTTGTTTGACTGGCTGGTTGACTGGCTAGCAGGCTAATTGGCTGGCTCATTGGTTGATTGGCTAGCAGGCTAATTGGTTGATTGGTTAACTGGTTGGCTGGCAGGTTAGTTGGTTGATTGGTTGACTGGTTGGTTGGCTGGATGGTTGGTTGGCTGGATGGTTGGTTGGCTGGTTGGTTGATTGGTTGGTTCGTTGATTGGTTAGTTGCTTGACTGGTTGGTTGGCTGGATGGTTGGTTGGTTGGTCAGTCGGTTAGTCAGCTGGCTAGGTGTGAATCCTCAGCAAGACTGAGTATAAACTCTTAAATCCAATGCTCTGGCAGTCAGGTCTGGATCCTGAAAAGAGCTTGCATCTGTTGGAGTGTGGTTGGTGTACACACTGCTCTCCCAACCTGGTACCCAAGTGGTCTCCAGGGAACTGTTGCTGAGCTCTCCTTCCCCTCTCCAAGCTCAGACACCAGTGCGGTGTGCAAGACCAATACTGACATTTCACATCTGTGGAGAGACATCTAAGGATGCAACTAGGTGGTGATTCAGCCCCACACAGACGGACTGGTTGAGGCTGGCCATGTCTCCTCCACAGAGTTTAGGTATCTCATTGTTAACAAACTCCAACCAAATGTCCAGGGAGAACAAAACAAGTAAACATTTCACAAAATGTTAAAACAATCTCAGAATATTCTATAAGTATTTTTGTTTGGTTTTATTTAAAGGGAGTATCCTTTTCAACACTTCTGGCTTATAATAGGGATATACAGTCTTTAGTTGTTTTTTTTTTTTTTTTCGCTCGCTCGCTTTGAACTCAAGCGTAGTCCATAAACATTAGTTCTTTTGGCACTGGACTGAATTTTGCATGTGGATTAGCTTTCCCTATTACCAGTGTCCCTACCCATCAGGTGAACCTATTCTGACTTCAGAGGTACTTGTAATTTACATCCCCAAGTCAAGGACGAGAAGTTAACATTTTAGTCCACCTGTCCAGTCTAAGGGTTAAATCCTTTACCTCGGCATCAGCACACCAGATGTTTAAGAACGCATGTTCTTATCCATTCGGCAATGCTGACCTCCCTTTAGTTATTTTATATATTGGATGTTCTATTTGTCAATGACTTCTTTCAAGCAATTTATCATCATGTAGCAGTCCTTTATAGAGATTAACTCCCAGTACAACTCACATTAAGATTATCAATCATTGAACCAGTTCTCCCCGTCTCATACCCAAGGTATGAGTAATGTTCTGGGTCGACCACCATTGTGGCCAACCCTTTCCTTATCTTCCAAAAACCATGCCTTCAATTACTGTTCTACTAAACCACTATGATGTTTCACATGGCCACAATTATTTCAGTGTCGGTCATATGATACTGTTTAAAAGCCAGTTTTCAACAGATTTGCATACCTTGTAAAGTGTTAGTAATTTTCTTCTTCTCGGTTCAAGATACAGTAAGAATTTTTCCGTAACTTTATGTTTAGAATGATACTGATTTTTCTAGGGCGGCAGTCCATTTGGCCTACTCTTTTACAATTTCCAACAAGGTTGATACAACAAACAAATAATTCAGGCAAGTACAACCTGGCGAAGAACCTTAAGGCTGAGATAAAGAAAACTAAGTAGAAGCAGGGAGATCTATGATAGCTGGTTATGGGCCAAGTAAACTGAACTGTAAGCGGTTGCAATCCATTCTGCAATGAATCTTTTTTCCCAGACTTTGGTTGTGTCAAAGTGGTTATTTTAATATAAATAAAAAAGTTAGTTACATATCCTTTACTGAACATCACAGTCAATCCCAGCATTTTCTGGCTGTTCGTGATTTCTTGGCAAGTTTACATTCAGAAGTTTGCCATTGCTTTCTGAACGACCGGCAAAAATACCTTTGTATGGAAACTAAAGCAAGGCATTCTGCTTCCATATGGCCCGCAGCTGTGTTTTGAACATGGTATATGGGATTACAAATTGCATTTGTAACCCGTTCATCACACTTCACAATGTGTTAATCCTTTAACTCAACAACAAAAAAGTAATGAAACAAAAAACAAGAGGTCAGCAATGGATAAGAGCATTCACTCTTTCTGGTGTGCAAACCCTACACTGATAACTTAGCTAACATACTGACTTCTCGTCCTTAACTTGGGAATGTAAATTACAAGTACCTCTGAAGTTGGAGTAGGTTCACCTGATGGCAAGGAACACTGGTAATAGGGAAAGCTAATCCAAATACAAAAATCATTCCCATGCACTCACTTGTAGTAGCATATGTAAGGACTACGCTTGAGTTCAAAGCAAACGAGTGGAAAAAACATACATTTCTTGAATGCCTAAACACTTTCATAACAGTAAAATAAAAATGGCTGCTTTGAACGTTGCCGATCCCTGAAATGGCAATTATGATAGAAATTTATAACATAAAACTGACTTACTGGGCCAAAACCACCTCCACCACAGATACGATCAGGATGTTTGTCAAGATCCAATCTGTCTGTCTGTTGATGAGGGGTCTGAAATACAAATCACATGTGAAGTTGTCACTTATTGTCTTTTGAAATGTCTTCAAAAGTCAGTAAATAATGTATTACCATAACCCTTACTCATGATGTAATGTCTCAGCTATATGTGCTAATGTTCAAAGTCTCTGCACTACAGGTGCTAAATGTTTAATGTCTCTTCACTACACTATAGGTGATAATGTTCAATATCTCTCCACTACACCATATGTGCTAATGTTCAATGTCTCTCCCCTACACTATGGGTGCTAATGTTCAATGTATCTTCACTACAGGTGCTAACATTCAATGTCTCTCCACTACAGATGCTAATGTTCAATGTCTCTGCACTACACCATAGGTGCTATTGTTCAATGTCTCTCCACTACACCATAGGTGCTATTGTTCAATGTCTCTGCACTACAGATGGTAATATTCAATGTCTCTCCAAAACACCATAGGTGCGATTGTTCAATGTCTCTCCACAACACCATAGGTGCTATTGTTCAATGTTTCTGCACTATGGCTGCTATTGTATCATGTCTCTCCACTACACCATGGGTGCTACTGTTCAATGTTTCTGCACTATAGGTGCTATTGTTCAATGTCTCTCCACTAAAGGTGCTAATGTTCAATATCTCTTTACTACAGATGCTAATGTTCAATGTCTCTCCACTACAAGTGCTAATGTCCAAGGTCTCTTCACCACATTTTTGTTTTTTGACAAGTTCAATATAAATACTTTTGCAATGTACCAGCTGCAACTCACCTGGCTGGTGGACAGCTTCCATGGGTCACTGAGAGCTTTGGCCAGGAAAGGCGAGTCCACGCCCAGGTATTTGGACACCACATACAGACAGAAGAGATGTCGGTCTACACCCTTGCCAGTCATGGAGTCACGGTAGAGTTTCTGATGGAATTCTGCTGCCTTCTGTAGTAGTTTGATGCACTCTGTGTTCTATGGAGACAACATTGCGTATCTTTGACATTACGAGTTCGCAAACATCAGAGGATTCAGTTGTGACAACAGTTTAAACATCTCACAAATGGTTATTTTGTCAATATATGTCTATAGTCAAATGTCATTACATGCAGTTATAGATTGTCATTGTATATAGTCAAATGTCATTACATGCAGTTATAGATTGTCTTTGTATATAGTCAAATGTCATTACACACAGTTACAGTTTGTCATTGTATATAGTCAAATGTCATTACATACAGTTACAGTTTGTCATTGTATATAATCAAATGTCATTACACACAGTTACAGTTTGTCATTGTATATAATCAAATGTCATTACATACAGTTACAGTTTGTCATTGTATATAATCAAATGTCATTACATACAGTTATAGTTTGTCATTGTATATAATCAAATATCATTACACACAGTTACAGTTTGTCATTGTATATAATCAAATGTCATTACATACAGTTACAGTTTGTCATTGTATATAGTCAAATGTCATTACATACAGTTACAGTTTGTCGTTTATAATCAAATGTCATTACATACAGTTACAGTTTGTCATTGTATATAATTAAATGTCATTACATACAGTTACAGTTTGTCATTGTATATAATCAAATGTCATTACACACAGTTACAGTTTGTCACTGTATATAATCAAATGTCATTACATACAGTTACAATTTCTCACTGTATATAGTCAAATGTCATTACACACAATTACATTTTGTAGTTTCTTTGTTTTGTTTTTTTGGGAGTCTCTGTGGCAAAGTGGTCAAGCTTGGATTCTGAAGGCTGTGGGTTTGATTTCAGGCCATGTAATTCAGCTCATGAGTGCATTTTTCTGAGACTCCTGAGGGTCATCGCTGGAGCTAAGGAATTTGTGCTATGTGCGACACTTTCCATGCTGCTGAAAGAGACTAAGCCATATGGGATAAAAACCTGGTGCATTGAAGTCGACCCTGTCAACGTTTAAGTGACTTTAAGCTACAGTTTGTCATTACGTAAGTTAAAACTGGAAATATTCACAGTGTCTCAATACATGTGATTACAGTAGTCATTACACACAGTTACAGTTTATTATTGTACAACAGGGGAGCCATGGTAGCATACTGGATAGATGCCTGTCTGCTGGATCGCTGGTCATGGGTTTAAATTCACATCCAGGCGGATTCTGACAATTGACCGGGACTCTCAAGTGACCCAGCCTTAAATCCTTTACAGGATGTTGCAGTCAACACCAGCATTTTTTTCTGTTGTGATCTCTTGGCAAGTTTACATTCAGTAGTTTGCCATTGCTTTCTGAACGACCGGCACCCATATCAGTTTGTGAAAATAGTAATGTAAGAAGGTCTGCTGCCAAATGGCCCACAGCTGTGTTTTGAACGTGGGTATGTGGATTAAATGGTACCAGGATGTTTTATGGGAGGTAAAGGTGGCCATTGTCATCTTGACCACATCACCCTGGCAGTCCTGATTGGTCTATAAAAATAACATCTAACACCAAATACGCAACGTGCCTTAAGGTGTGTAACATGGTCCTCTTCTTTGTTAACATTTGTCATTACTAACAGTTAAAGTGTGTTCTTCCACATGGTTAAAGCCTATCACTATGTATGGTTTAAGCCCGCCCATACACATGTGTCATTACGTATGCCTACAGTTTGTCCTGAATCATGCTTACAGTTTGTATTTCAAACCTCCCCCAAAGCAGGGATATATTAAAACAACTGACCTATACAGCCAGGTCTACCCAGCCTACAGTGGGTACTAGAGAAAGTTCTGGAAAGTAAAGGCGGCTGGCGAAGCACTGACCACATCACTCACTGAGGGCCGAATGGTCTATAATACTATGGGGCCAGCACATTCTGCCCAATATGCCACAGGTTGTGGATAAGTTCCTTTATTTTACGCTACCACAGTTTGTCATTTACAATGTTTAAAGAGCCATTACAAATAATTATGGCATCATTACATGCTTACAGATCTTGTCATGACATGTGGTTATTGTTCCAGTCATTACATATTTATATGGCATCATTACATACTTATGGATAATATCCATGACATATGGTTATAGTTCCAGTCATTACATCTCAGCTGGATGTGCCTCCAAGTCTCTTTACTGCAAACAAAATCTTTTTCTAACTCCTTCTCTGTCTTTTCACAGCTTTCTGCCTTATGTACTGACAATCATTTTTGATATAGATCTTCTTCAATGTCATGATGTCAAAATGTCTGGGATATTTTATCTTTGCCTCCTTCTGCCTCATTTCCCTCCAACTTTCGAATTGTCATGACATAGTCCAGCTTTACCCTTCTCAGGACATGCCTAAAGAATGTGGACTGACTTCTTCTCAGGCAAGAAACCAGTTCTCATTGTGACATATCTTCAGGAATTTGTTTATCTGGCCATAGTATTCTCATTATTCACTTCTTTCAATTGTTCCATGAATTTGCTCAACTTGTCCTTGTCACTGTGTCAGACGACCTCAACTTGACTGAATAATTTCAGTCCGCTGTAGTTCATGATGTTATTATATAGATTAGTTGGTGAATACTTGGAAAAACTGAGTTTAGTTAGTTTGGTTTAGTTTAGTTGTAGTAAGTTGAGTTACATGATGTGACATGAGGTGAGATGAGGTGAAGTGAAGTGAAGTTAGTTTAGTGAGTGAGTGAGTGAGTGAGTGAGTGAGTGAGTGAGAACTAGGTAGGTAGGTAGTCAGTCAGTCAGTCAGTCAATCAGTCAGTTAGTTAGTTAGTTAGCTGCAGTTCTAACTTCATGGCAACAAGTCACTCCATAACTGCTACATTCCTGTGCCAGCGGAAACAGCACAAAATGCTTCTCAATGTCCCATGTGGAATGTAAAACTTACAACAATCCTGGCAACCAACAACAAGCACATGCATGCATTCACAAGGCTGCTGCCAGAATGCCAACACAACAGACCACCACTAGAATTATAGTTGATCATAAATGGAAGAAGCAGTCTCTAGAAAAGCCAGCATTTGCACACTGCATAAGGCACACCAGCTAGTTCAGCAACCGGTCACCCACCATTTTTCTGAACATGCAGTTTACATCACAAACCCCGCTGATAGACCATAAAGTATTCCACATGAAATTCACAGCTCACGGTGTTGCACCAAGAACTCAACTCAGTAGCTGGGCAACGGAACCATGTACTACAAGTCAAAATTAGGAAAATGTATAAGCAAACCATGGCCAGAAGCAAAAACCACTCCAAAGCCTAAACGGATTGCCCGCCTATCTGCCATATTGGACTGGAAGTTCTGGAAAACAGTGTTAACTCTTAAGTCTGATGGAATGGCTTACAGATCATTTGAGCCTAGAAAGGGCTTGTATCTATCGAAGTCAAGTTGGTGCAGACTTTTCTTCTCACCCGACCATCTTCACATGGATTGTGTTGCAGATCTCTCTTGACCCTCTCCAAGCTCATAAACCAGCAGGATGTGCTTTACCTCTACTGGAACGTCACATCTGCAGAGAGGCATATGAGGATGCAACCAGGTCATAATTCACATACTTAATTTCATGATGTTTCTCCACAGGCTTTAGGTGTGTCATTATCAACAGACTTCAACCCGGTGCCCAAAGGGTATTCCACATGGATAAATCACCAGTCAACTTGAAATCAATGTGAAGCTTACCAAAAGAATAGAAAAAAAGTCATAACCAGTGTCTGATTCCATCATCTGATACCAGAAAGCATACCTCAAAACTATTGGGGTTTTCAAATAAAGAACACATGTTTACTTACAGGTCTTCCTTCCTCGACTGCCTTGACAAAGTTGCAAGTGTCTTGTGTACAAGACCTGACTGTTTCTGTCCTACCCTCACGGAAAAGCCTGGTCATAGATGACTCGTATGTCAGACAGAAGTGCTTCTCCAGCTGCAGATAGACATGCAATGTCCATGTACATACAAGATGTGTCATAACACAGGCATTACAAGACAGCAGACTGTTGATATGCATATGCCAAAACATAGAAATTACAAGACAACAGACTGTACACATGTGTTTCTAGATACACACTGGCTGTTAAAACACAGGAATTACAAGATAACAGACTGTAGAAATGCATGTCCATGTACAGACAGAATGTGTCAAAACGTTGGAATTACAAGGATAACAGACCCATTTGTAAATATATACAGAATGCTCATATGTACATGTATAATAAAGTAAAGGACACAGTACACCTATATGTACATGTATAATATAGTAAAGGACACAGTATGCCTATATGTACATGCAAAATAAAGTAAAGAACACAGAATGCATATATCTATGTGTATAATAAAGTAAAGGACACAGTACACCAATATGTACATGCATAATAAAGTAAAGAAAATACCATGTAGTATGTCAACTGTACATGTGAGTAGCAATGACCAACAGACAACAAACACATACCCTGTAGTATGACAACAGGTATATATATATCAGTATCAATCAACAACCAAAAGACAACAAACACATACCCTGTAGTATGTCAACTTTTTTATGTGAGTAGCAATGACCAACAGACAACAAACACATACCCTGTAGTATGATAACAGGTATATATATATCAGTATCAATCAACAACCAAAAGACAACAAACACATACCCTGTAGTATGTCAACTGTATATGTGAGTAGCAATGACCAACAGACAACAAACACATACCCTGTAGTATGACAACAGGTATATATATATATCAGTATCAATCAACAACCAAAAGACAACAAACACATACCCTGTAGTATGTCAACTGTATATGTGAGTATCAATGACCAACAGACAACAAACACATACCCTGTAGTATGTCAACTGTATATGTGAGTAGCAATGACCAACAGACAACAAACACATACCCTGCCAACTGTATATGTGAGTAGCAATGACCAACAGACAACAAACACATACCCTGTAGTATGTCAACTGTATATGTGAGTAGCAATGACCAACAGACAACAAACACATACCCTGTAGTATGTCAACTGTATATGTGAGTAGCAATGACCAACAGACAACAAACACATACCCTGTAGTATGTCAACTGTATATGTGAGTAGCAATGACCAACAGACAACAAACACATACCCTGTAGTATGTCAACTGTACATGTGAGTATCAATGACCAACAGACAACAAACACATACCCTGTAGTATGTCAACTGTACATGTGAGTAGCAATGACCAACAGACAACAAACACATACCCTGTAGTATGTCAACTGTACATGTGAGTAGCAATGACCAACAGACAACAAACACATACCCTGTAGTATGTCAACTGTACATGTGAGTAGCAATGACCAACAGACAACAAACACATACCCTGTAGTATGTCAACTGTACATGTGAGTATCAATGACCAACAGACAACAAACACATACCCTGTAGTATGTCAACTGTACATGTGAGTAGCAATGACCAACAGACAACAAACACATACCCTGTAATATGTCAACTGTATATGTGAGTAGCAATGACCAACAGACAACAAACACATACCCTGTAGTATGTCAACTGTATATGTGAGTAGCAATGACCAACAGACAACAAACACATACCCTGTAGTATGTCAACTGTACATGTGAGTAGCAATGACCAACAGACAAAAAACACATACCCTGTAGTATGTCAACTGTACATGTGAGTAGCAATGACCAACAGACAACAAACACATACCCTGTAGTATGTCAACTGTATATGTGAGTAGCAATGACCAACAGACAACAAACACATACCCTGTAGTATGACAACAGGTATATGTGAGTAGCAATGACCAACAGACAACAAACACATACCCTGTAGTATGTCAACTGTATATGTGAGTATCAATGACCAACAGACAACAAACACATACCCCGTAGTATGACAACAGGTATATGTGAGTAGCAATGACCAACAGACAACAAACACATACCCTGTAGTATGTCAACTGTATATGTGAATAGCAATGACCAACAGACAACAAACACATACCCTGTAGTATGTCAACTGTATATGTGAGTATCAATGACCAACAGACAACAAAGACATACCCTGTAGTATGTCAACTGTAAGGCTGTCTGTATAAAAGCATCTGGGCTGACTCTGCAAGTCTTGACGAAGCCCTTACCAAACTCCCGGAACATCATGATGTGCAGGTCAACATCATTGAGCAAAGAGCGGGCCACCTGCAGGCTCGTCTGGATCACTTGCTGACACTGATTAACATCAAAACAAAACAAGTTTTAGATAAACACCACGTAATCTAGATGTCATAATTCAAGTATAACTACATAGCCCATTCTTCGTGGTGGACTTGGTATAAAAATATTGGTTGCCAGGAGATGAAAACCATTAAAATAACATTAACCTTTTAAACATAGTGTCTGTTTAATGTCTAATGCCGGCACTATGGCAAATGAAGTATGGACGCAATTCGCAATCCCGAATACTATGCTCAAAACACAACTGCTGGGAATTTGGAAGCAGATCGCAGTGCGCTGGTTTTCATACATGGTCAGAGTGCCAGTTGTTCAGAAAGCAATCGCAAATTACTGAAAATAAACTTGCCAAGAATTCACAGATAGCCAAAAAATGCTGGGGTTGACTATAACATCCTGTAAAGGATATGCAATTAACTTTATTGACTAATGTTTCAGTTGGCCCAATTCATCAGGATCCCATAGGGCCCACTTGCTATGGTACAAAATAACACCCTGGCCATTCCGCCAATGCCTATCTTGATGGTCTGAATGAGGAATATCATTATAGACACAAACTACAATTATGCCCAGTCAACAAAAGATAAAGACTGGTGTGACAATAAATGAACAAAACAATGTTGTCTTGGATTAATCAATCAGGTGCTGTCTCCACAATGAAGGTTGGCTGCAATGATGGATCTGAAACATTGTCTACTGCCTTGATTGTACATTCCGTCAGACTGCTGTTATCCATCTCTTGATGTTATCTTTCCACTTGTATAAACATCAATAAACAAGAATACCAACTAGTATGGGAAATGGAAAATGAATGACTGATTAGACTGGTATGATTGATTGATTGATTGATTTAGGAACCGACATCACAGCATTCAGGGCATTCCCATAAGCGCTCCGTCCCCTAGCTCATAGGCCAGCGAAGAGTTCCAGCCCCAATAGTACCAATAGCAATCTGAATATATGTGCGTCTCGCCTTTCCTCTAAACGTCGAGCATCAGCCAGATCCCCTCGTCACTCCACGCTGTCGCATTCTTGCCAGACCATGGTGAACCATTTGCTCCTCCGAGGTGTACACATGCTCCCACAAGGCCGCAACCACGTCTGCCTTATCATGCATCAATACTCCACCAAGTTTTGCAGAGCCAGCCAATCTGTCTGCCTGTTAATTCCCCAGCACACCAGCATGCCCCGGAGAAAAGATCCAGACGATGCTTGCCACCCGTGACTTCCGAAGCGAAGCAAGCCACTCTGCACGAAGCTTGCCTGTCCTCACCCTACTCAGCATGCTTTCTGAGTCAGTTACAATCACGATGTGTGTGTGTATCGTATTCTCCATCCAGCGGAAAGCTGCACTGACTGCCTCCACCTCCATTCTTAAGCTAGATGTTGTGGTATCATATGCCAGGCTCTCCTGCACCAAACGTCGACCATTAGCGTTTGCCAAGAACCCCCAGGCACTTCTACTACCTCTCAACACCGAACCATCTGTGTAGATAATCACATCACCCGAGCGAGCATTATCCTGAATTAGTTGCTGGATTTCCACTTCCGTGGCGCCTGCTGACCACTCCCTGCATCTCCGGCTCAATGTGATTATAACTCTGCACAAGTCTGACTGCTCCGCTGGCACTCTGACCCACTCCTCTCCTCGCCTATTGTTCTCCAAGGGGCACACCAGTCTGATCGTATCCTCCGCCTGAGCCATCCATGATTTCCCTCTTATCAGTCGCTGGCCCTTAACTGCGTCCAGCGCCTCATGCAAAGTGTGATCTGTGTCAGCAGCTACTCTGAGGTATGCCTTCGCCTGCATCACCTTGAGCCTACCAGCAACAGTCGGCAAACCAAGGATGTACCGCATACACACCACTGGGGTGTCTCTGGTGCATTCCAGAATGACCCGCATAGCCTCGTTCTGTATGCGCTCCAATCTCACCAACTGACTCTTTGAAACAGTGAGCAGTCCTAGTCCATAATCAATCGCTGAGAGGATCAAGTGCTGGTATAGTCTGAAAAGCATTCTCTGCTCTATGTCCATTGCAGCCATAGTTTTAAGTGCGTTGAGTCCCTTTTGAGATCTTGTCACAACCGTCTCCACATGATCCTTGAAGGACAGGCTCCTGTCAAATGTGATTCCCAGATACTTCAGTTTGTTCTCTCTGTTGACGCTTCCACTATCTATCGTGAGGCTTGGAACATCAGCTCTCACAATCCTGTTGTGCAGAGAGCACCACAAAACAGCTGCCTTTTCCGGGTGGATGACAGCACCCATTTCAGTGCACCAGTCAATCACTTTGTCTACTGTCAATTGTAGCTCCTGGGCTGTTTTCTCCCTATCTCTCCCCTGCCTATATGCAAGAATATCATCTGCAAATGTTAGTATCCTTCCAACCCTTGGTGCTTCTAGGTTTGCAATTTTGCTCGTATACATGTTAAAGAACACCGGTGAGATTGCGGTATAAAATACCATCTAGTATAGGAAATAGAAAATGAATGACTGTTTAGACTGGTATGAAAACAAACTGACTAAACATTATGAAGGCAATCATGGGAAAAGTCTGTTAGGACAGGTATGGGAACTAATTATGTAAAGACCTTCAAGGCTGGCATAGTAGACTCCAACCAATTTTTAAAAAAAATAACAGAACATGTTCTTGGAAGCAAAAGCAGGCGGTGTAATATTAATCACCAAAAACCATTGAATGCCAGTTAGTCTTAACAATATGAGGCGAGTACCTAATACCCCTAATGCCTCATGGCAGGATCAGGAAGAATGCTTTTACTTACTAACACTGGCAAGAACAAGTCAATGAAATGATGTTAGGGCTGGCATGAAAACTAGTCAATGGAAAAATTTTAGGACTGAAACGTGAACTAGTCAATGGAAAGAAGTTAGAACTGGCATGGGAACTAGTCAACGGAAAGATGTAAGGACTGACATGGGAACTAGTCAATGGAAAGTTGTAAGGACTGACATAGGAACTAGTCAATGGAAAGTTGTAAGGACTGGCATGGGAACTTGTCATTGGAAAGTTGTAAGGACTGACATGGGAACTAGTCAATGAAAAGATGTTAGGACTGGCATGGGAATTAGTCAATGGAAATATGTCAGGACTGACATATGAACTAGTCAATGGAAAGATTTTAGGACTGGCATGGGAACTAGTCAATGGAAAAATGTTAGGACTGGCATGGGAACTAGTCAATGGAAAGATGTTAGGACTGGCATGGGAACTAGTCAATGGAAAGATGTAAAGATTGAAATGGGAACAAGTCAATGGAAAGTTATAAGGACTGACATAGGAACTAGTCAATGGAAAGTTGTAAGGACTGACATGGGAACTAGTCACTTGAAAGTTGTAAGGACTGACATGGGAACTAGTCATTTAAAAGTTGTAAGGACTGATATGAGAACTAGTCAATGGAAAGATGTTGGGACTGGCATGGGAACTAGTCAATGGTGAGAAGTTATATCTAGCATGAAAAATTGTTACAAACTGTCATGTCACTGGCCAAGAGTGGGACATTTATAGATATTAATTTCCCCTTCATTTGCATGAACTCTTGCCAATATAAAAGCTAGGAAACGCAGCAATCAAATTTCAGGCTGCTGGCCAGATTAAATTTCCAAATTAGAAAACTGACCAATAGAAATAACATATTAGCATTTGTAGTTCTGTTGTTAACATTTGTTTTAATGTTTCCAACACCCTCACACTTATTTTGCCTTGGTCTACACTTTACCCGCTGTTACTTCCTGTAAGGGAGTCTCTGTGGCGAAGTGGTCAAGCCGTTTGACTCGTGCTCCAAAGGTTGTGGGTTCGATTCCGGGTCGCGTCCTTCAGTTTACGAGTTAAATATTTCGGAGACTCCTGGGGGTCGTCGCTAAAAGCTACGGAGTTCGTGCTTTGTGCGACGCTTTCCGTGCTGCGGAAAGAGACCGAGCCATATGGGATAAAACCCGGTGCAATGAAGTCGACCCTGTCGACTTTTAAGCGACTTTTTTTTACTTCCTGTAAATTGATTTATGCAACGCATGGCACACAGTTCAAATTTTGTGCATTAGGATTCTGACATCTCCAGGACCTCACTTAAGTTACCTATTTCTTTGTAGTTTTTAAATGTAGTTCTATCAGTGTCTTTTTGTGTGCTGGTGAAGGCTTTTTAGCCTCAACATCATCCTGTCCTTATAATTATGTTCTTGTAAAGCTTAGGAAGTAAATATAGCCTAGGAAATAGGATGTAGTAGAAAGCAAGACCTGGGCAAAGAAGCAAGACATTGCCAAAGAAGCACAACGGTAAATTCCTGAACCAGTTAAAAAATCACTGTCCTTAACTGATTGACTGCCAGAAGCTGATACATCGGTGCAATGGAACTGCTCTGGACTGCCAGAAGCCGATACATCAGCTTGGTATAGACAGTGCCTTTGTGTGTTTCATTTCTTTTATTTTCCGCAATTTTTAGTGCCTGGTAAATTAAATATACACACAGTAATAGATTGCCCTTTGATCAGTGTCAGACAAGACTGCACGGATTCACTAGTTTCCTTTTTTTAAGGACAAAACGAGTTTTTAAAGTAGTTTTGTTTATTTTAGAAATAGCAACGCCTTCTAGTTTGTGACCATGTAGATTTTCAACAAATTAACATTTTAAACAATTTTAGATTATAGTTATTCTGATTTAATGATCATCAGAAAGATTCTAAAACTAATACCACGTACAGTAATCAGATTTTTTAGAAGGTGGTCGTAATAGGAAAACAACACTAACCGCGAAAGTTCGTCATAATATGATGGCACATGTTGAATTATGCTTGCGCTAATGGGCCACACTTGTGCCCCTAAATTTGTTTTGTCTATCACAAAGTATTTAAGGAGTATTTAAATAATTATATTTAAAAGAATAATAATTATAACTAAGTAGAAAATAGTGTATATATTGTTTCTCAGTACAATTTGCCTTACGTCTTCGTGACATTTTATATTTTGTGTGAAAATGGTGTGCTTAAAAATATGTTTTAATTGTGTTTTATTGGTGTTATGGATCAGTTCTTGTGATATTGGTGAAGAAAAGTGGTGTTTTTATCATTATTCAGTAAATTTAACAGGATTATCTTCAAAGGATAAGAAATAACGCCTTGATAAGTGGAAATTGCTAATAATTTTCACCCCTTTTATTTAAATTGTTGTTACAAAACATATCATTATTGTTATAATGTTTCTAACATCTCACATAATTATTAAAACTGTCATGTTCCTTGTGCAATCTCCTTTAATTTGATATATAATACAATATATCTGGTACAATTTTAACTATTTTTACATTATTATTGTGACACACCCCTACTTCCAATTTTCTGCCATGAATTTTTGTTTGGTCCAAACAAACTTTTTTGTATGGCAGTGAATCAGTTAAGTCAGTCAACTTCTACAACACCCTTGATCTATTCACAGCTACATTTGTAGCAACTGCTGCCAGCTACCAATTCACAGAATACCTGTTTGTTGATGTCCCATTCTAGTCTGATCGGGTTCGGAGGCTGAGTCTCAGGAGTACCTCGCGTATGGCCATCTTTGTCATATCTGGACAGCAAACAGCAACAAATTAACTCAATATGACAAATGTATTTGCAATAAACAACAAACTCTACACTACAGAGATATTGGTAAGCAATAAGAAGATACTAATCAGTCTTCAAAAACGGCACTGAAAGATGCTAACAGGCATATTACCAGCTGTATACTTGATTATTACAGTGTAGAGTCCAACCTCCATAATCAAGAAAACTCACTATACATCAATCTATCATGTATTGCCCACAGGTGGATCCATTTTGCCCATCTTCATTGATTCCATAGAAAGGTGCTATTGAAGCTAGCATATCAGCCTCTTCTTTCCTCAGCACTCCTGAGTGACTTGTACAATAAATCCACATGCCTTCCCACAGGTTTGATGCTTCCACACATGACAGTCACTCATTCATGGTCATCTATTTTCAATTTTGTGGTAGATATCTCCAGCAGTTTCTGCACTGAGCTTTCGTTGTATATTCTACTAGACGGTATCCTGACCATAATTTGATGTTATCTACCCATTTATATCTATGATGTCCTCTAACTCTATAGCCTTCAGCTTTTCCCTCCTTTATGGCCTACAGCAGAATGTTATGTTGTTTGATATGACAAGAGTCCTTTAAACTTGATGATTATGTTACAGAATATCCCAAAGTGAAACAAATAGACAACTTTCAGAAGAATCCAACCTCTGACATGTAAATGTACACACATGTTTAATGTTTAAGAAGAATCTAACATGCAAATGTACACACATGTTTAATCTTTAAGAAAAATCTCACATGTAAGTGCACAGACATGTTTAATCCTTAAGAAGAGTTTAACATGTAAATTACACGCATGTTTAATCTTTCAGAAAAATCTAACATGCAAGTGTACACACATGTTTAATCTTTAAGAAGAATCTAACATGTAAATAATCTAATATGTAAATGTACACACATGTTTAATCTTTAAAAAGAATCTAATATGTAAATGTACACACATGTTAAATCTTTCAGAAAAATCTAACATGTAAGTGTACACACATGTTTAATCTTTAAGAAGAATCTAACATGTAAATGTACACATGTGTTTAATCTTTAAGAAGAATCCAACTTCTTACATGTATATGCACACATATCTGTAACAAGTTCATGAACACACGATTTTAAACAACTAAATGTAC
Organism: Cepaea nemoralis; assembly: GCA_014155875.1. NCBI lineage: Eukaryota > Metazoa > Mollusca > Gastropoda > Stylommatophora > Helicidae > Cepaea > Cepaea nemoralis. The sequence continues at coordinate 69,359 of JACEFZ010010779.1, read as the reverse complement.
ACAAATCTTTCAGTAAAATCTAACCTGTAACATGCAAATATAAACAAATTTGTAACAAGTAAATAATAAAACTGTCTTAACAATTAACAATGAACCTTTGAAGGTGTAATGTAGAAACATAGATTATATTTTTCTTTAATAGTAATGAATGCAAATGTTAATCCAATGTTTCTGAAGAAGGAACATTTTACCATGCTTATATTTTTACTTTGAGACCAATTCTTCAAATGTCTAGTTTATTAAATATCATGAAATTATCTGTAAGTTTCTAAATATAACTGGTAAGCTTCAAAACATAGCTGTTACAATGTTATCTTAAATAAAATAATTTAACTGGAAAGCTAAAAACATAACTGAAACAATTGTTATCTTAAATTTTTTTAAATGTTATTTAATTTGTTTTTAATGTTTTCACTCGTTTTGAACCAAAGCGTAGTCCACACACGTGCTACTATTTGCCATTACTGGAAAGTGCACTGGACTGACTTTTTGTGTGTGGGCTAGCTTTCCCTGTTAACAGTATCCCTCGCCATCAGGTGAATCCACTCCTGACCTTCTGAGGTACTTGTAATTTACATCCCCAAGTCAAGGATGAGAAGCAACATTTTAGTCCAGATGACCGGTGTAGGGGTTGAACCTGCTACCTCGGCATCAGCACACCAAAGTTTAAGAGCGAGCGCATTTACTCATTAAGCCATGCTGACCTCCTTAAATAAAGTAATTTAACTGGAAAGCTTAAAAATACATAACCATTATAAGTATCACCTTCAATAAAATAAATTATAATTTCTGTCAAGAATAATAACAAAAAGCATATAAAACCAACACTAAATAAATGTAGGTGTAGTCTTAGCATATGCATGGGTGTAAACAAGCAACAAGCAGAGCAACTGGTTACAGACTACTGTCATAAAAGACAATGTGTCAGTTAGCTAACAAGCCAGGCAGCAAGCAAAGAAAACTATTCTCAAACAAAAACAACTGGACTGTTTGGTGCTTATCTGCACTGGTGTAAACAGTGGCTTGTTGATCTGTACAGGAAGCTACTAACTAAACAAATGTGTCCTGTAGCAGTTTCCTGCTGTGATGTGACAGCACCATCAAATGTTGTGGGCCTAGAGCAAGGAGATAGAAGCAGTCAGTCTTTCCCTCGCTGTGACAAGCGACGAGCCTAAGCGTCAAATCCGCGTTGACTCTGCTCGTGACATTACCAGCGGTGTTCACTTTCAACTTGTGCTAGCATGCCATCAGGAAGCGTCTAGTTAACACAGTCATCGTTCATATTTTGTCTAAAAGAGTTTACAGGCAAGAAGATCAACTTCCCTAGACTGAGTTATATCCCATGTGGCTCGGCTTCATTCTTCAGAGCGGCTGTTAAAAGCATCACACTGAGCACACACTACATAGCTCCAGTCATGAACACTGAACACCCCCCCCCCCTCAAAACTCAGGAACTATAAAAATTTCAGCCATGAACCAAATGATGAAGCCAAAAATGAACCAATGGCTTTTGACGTGCAAGACAGGTGGCTTGACCCCTTCACTGTGCAGACCTCCATCTTTTTTTTTATTGTCAAGAAACCTACAATGATCATTTTACTACATGTTTTCATAATAAAAGATTTTCATGTGAAATACGGAATGGAACAGTACTGTAAATATATGTATTCTTTTGTTAAGATGTATATGAACATATTTTTACTTCACATTTCATCATGAGATATTTGCATGTGAAAGGACAACAGTACAGTAAAGATATGTATTTTATTGTTAAGATATGTGGGACGCAGAGGTGTTTCCAAGGCACCAGGGCCGGGTTATATACTGGCCAAGACCTATTGACGCGTCCTCGTCGAGCGTCCTGGGCAACAGGTCCCTTCGGGGTCCTGGCTAAAGTCAGTAGGATCGCCGATTCCTCCGAAGTCGGAGAGTGTCTGCCTGTACGGCGAGGAACCACCAGTCTGCACAGACATGGGACAACGGATACTCACGCAAAACTCAGGTCCTGTATGACATCACACTGATGTTGGACAACAGGATGCCTTCATCCGACATACAGGACTTCACGTTGGAGCTCAAGCCAACGAACACAAGCAAGCAAGCAAGTTAAGATATGTACAAACATATTGTTTACTTCACATTTCATCATGAGATATGTGCATGTGAGACTACCAGAGACTCACACAATCAGCAAACACACTGACATGCCATACTGCTACAACTTTGAGGTGATTTTCTGACAGTCAAATACCCCAACACATGGCAATCTTCTCCTTCAGTAAATATAAATACTTCCAAATACATTAACTAACATTTTCATATCTATCTGGGCTGATGAATGAAGAAAGAAAGAAAGAAAGAAAGAAAGAAAGAAAGAAAGAAAGAAAGAAAGAAAGAAAGAAAGAAAGAAAGAAAGAAAGAAAGAAAGAAAGAAAAAAGAAAGAAAGAAAGAAAGAAAGAAAGAAAGAAAGAAAGAAAGAAAGAAAGAAAGAAAGAAAGAAAGAAAGAAAGAAAGAAAGAAAGAAAGAAAGAAAGAAAGAAAGGGGGAGGCAGGGGGAGAGATTTATGAAAGATATGGAGAAAGAGTCTATCAATCATAAAGACTAAGTATTGTTACTTGCTTTAATGTACTGTATCTAAGCATAGCATAATGTAACCTGCGTGAGAATAGGTAGTGGTTCTCGCTGCGTTGGTGACTTATAGGGTATGTGAGTTGGTCGCTCAGAAAGCAATGGCAAACTACTGAGCGTAATCTTGCCTAGTACATCAACAGCAGCTGAAAAATGCGGATGTTGACTGCAACGTCCTGTAAAGGATATGCACACACAAAAAAATCTAAGCATACAGTTCACCTACATGCACAAACTGTTAAGAAGAATATAACTGATGTGTAAAATAAAAAAGCAAAAGAATTATCTGGGTTTTTCTGCTGCTATAGAACAAAACATAACACCTGTGTATATTTCTCAATGTCGGCAAACAACAAACAGGTGTCAATATAAATATATAATAAGTGAGGACTTAAAAACAGTGGGGTCAAACCCCTAGAGATTGTAATTTTATATCGAGGGCAAATGAGATCCCTAATACTTGTGGATGACACATGACCAGCCTAGGTCTCATCCCATTGTCTAGCTGTGCTGAAACATGACCTGGTTACAGCAATGATGCCTCTGCAAATGTTTTTGTGATAACGTTCACTCACTTTGAACTCAAGCGTAGTCCATACATATTCTACTACTGAGGAGTGCACTGGACTGAGTTCTGCCAGTAGATTAGTTTTCCCTATTACCAGGGTCCCCCGCCATTCAGGCGAACCCACTCTGTTTTCTGAGGTACTTGTAATTTGCATCCCCAAATCAAGGATGAGAAGTCAATATTTAGTCCAAGTGACTGAATGACATTCCACGCTTCAAAGACATCCCTATGATGATGATCATCATCTTAAGATAGAGAAACACATTACGTAGCCTCATTGTATCAGTTACAGCTGCTTAGCAAGTACATAAAACTATTATGTAGGGAAAAATACAGGCTGGAAACTTGGGGAATATCAAAGGAAACTGAAAACACTATAGATCTGGGTATGAGAGGAGTTTGGGTGAATATAGCAGAATATATTATTTGGCAATACTTGCTTAGAGAATAGTGTAAAGCATGAAATCACTATAAATTCTTGTGGGGAGTATAGCAGAGAGCATGAAATCACTATAAATTCCTGTGGGGAGTATAGCAGAGAGCATGAAATCACTATTAAGTTCGTGTGGAGAGTATAATACAGCATGAAATTACTATAAATTCCTGTGGAGAGAGTAGCAGAGAGCATGAAATCACTATAAATTCTAGTGAGGAGTGTAGCAGAGAGCATATAATCACTATAAATTCTATTGGAGAGTTTAGCATACTGCATGGAATTCCTATAAATTCATGTGGGGAGCTTAGCATACAACATGAGATATACATTCTTTGGGGAGTGTAGCAGAGAACCATGAAATCACTATAAATTCTTGTGGGGAGTGTAGCATACAGCATGTAATCACTTTAAATTCTTGTGAGGAGTTTAGCAATGAATATGAAATTACTATACATTTGTGTAGGCGAGTGAAGCAGAGAGCATGCAATTATGATACATTTTTGTGGGGAGTGCAGCAGAGAGCATGAAATCACTATAAATTTATTTGTGGGAAGTAGATGAAAGAACTAATAAACTCTTGTAGTCAGCAGAGAATATGTATGCGCTTAAATTCTTGTAGGAGAACATGACATATGAAAGACCTGTTTTGTGTGTACTGGAGGGAGGATGTTTGAGCAGAGAATATGAAAGCATTTGTAAATATCTGAGGAGTGAGAAGGGCAGATCTTATAAAGATTTTATATATATATATGTATATATGTATGTATGTGTATATATATATGTGTGTGTGTGTGTGTGTGTGTGTGTGTGTGTGTGTGTGTGTGTGTGTGTGTGTGTGTGTGTGAGAGAGAGAGAGAGAGAGAGAGAAAGAGAGAGAGAGAGAGAGAGAGAGAGAGAGAGAGAGAGAGAGAGAGAGAGAGAGACGAGAGAGAGAGAGAGAGAGAGAGAGAGAGAGAGAGAGAGAGAGAGAGAGAGAGAGAGAGAGGAGTAAGAATATGAGAATATGAAATCACTGTAAACTCATGTAGAGAGAGATTATGGTAGAAACACCCTGGACACTTCTTGGGATCAACTGTAAACAGGCAGATATAACTGTGCTTGCTGTTTTGAGGCCATACAGCAGAAAATGCATTTCACAGACTTAATGCTATCTAAAGAGGCAGAGCAAGCACAAACCGAAAGGGAAGCCGAGTTCTAGAACAATAATGGCAACATTTAGAATCACAACAGCAAGTAAACACGAATGTGGTCCAGTGTCATGAACCTACAATAAAGATGAATTAGTTAAGCAGGAACTGTACACAAAACTTCTCTGGAACCCACAGAATTAAAGCAATAGGGGTAGACCTAAACACATACACAAACAAGAATTTGAGAAACAGATGAATATTATGGGGTAAAGTTGCAGGGAATAGCAAAACATAGGATGGCTCGATGTGAGTTGGTTAAGAGCCAATGAGTGGTATAGTGGTGAGAAGGAGGAGGAGGAGAAGATAAAAGAAGAAGTGTGAACAGGAAAGCACTATCTATTTTTGCAACGAATTAGAAGAATAAGAAGGCACTATAAACATGGGTGAGTGGGAAACAGAAATGGATAGGAAAGCAGATTACTTGTGTGATTACAAAGCAGTAAACATAACAGAAAGAATAGCAGCCATGCTGGGATTTACCCTAAGATGTAATCCTGTGTCTGGGTAATCTCCCATTGCTGTGCCATGATTGGCGCATCAGCCCTACAGATTAAAAGATAATTAGATGATAACTAGTAATAAAACATGTGTGTGTTTCTGGTATGTGCCTCGGGGCACTTTCTTTAAGGCTGAAATATAAACATTAGGTGTTGTTATTGTTTGCTTCCTCTGTGGGGACGCAGTAACATATAGGTGATATGTAGACATATAGGGCACATATTTCATTTAAAAAAAAAAAAACCAATCATGGATGAAAGAATTAAAAAAAACTTGCTGAAACTGTCAACTATATGACATCATTTGTTGATATATACAGCAAACATTTCAATTGTTTAAAATAAAATAATTCATGGCTAAATGAAGCAAATAACTCGCTGAAACTGCCAATTATGCTATATCGCATGTGGACATAATGGCACATGTGACATTTAAAAAACACCAATCATGGATGAATGAAGCAAACAACTTGCTGAAACTGCCAGCTATGTGACATCACTTGTTGACATAGCAGAAAAAAACTCAGTAAAGAAGGACCCTACTACATGCCTTGGGGTGTACTTGGGGTATACAATGGTGCTGGCCCTATATTTGCATAAACAACTGGCGATCCATGTGGCCAATATCAAGCCTACTGCCTGGACTTCTCAGGACATTTCCTGGTAGCCACTTTAGCCTGGGTCAACCTGGGAACCTGTATAAATTTCGAAAATCTGCCTCCATGGTGAATCAAACACATGACCATCGGGTTGGTAGGCAAGTGTGCTATACATAGTACTAATGTGGCTCCCACATGAACAAACAAACAAACAAACTTTATTTTCAAAGGATTAAGAATTAGGCATGCAGGCTAACATTCTGCCCTCTTTATCTCACTCCTTCCATATATAAAAGCTAGTTGCATATCCTTTACAGGACGTTTGCAGTCAACACCAGAATTTTTTTTTTGCTGTTGTTGATGTCTTGGCAAGTTTACGTTCAGTAGTTTGCCAATGCTTCTGGAACGACCAGCACTCATATCATTTTCCTGTCATACCTACTCTCATTAAAGCAACTCTTATCAGGTTATCTTGCTGTCAACTCACTGAACCTGTCAACTAAGTTACATCATAGTTAGACAGATCGGGCACAGATTTCATGTCAAGATAAACCCAAGGATAATCAGTCACAGACTCCTTTAAGCACGTTAAGCTGCATTGGGCATTTTTTGCTAGACCAATTAGCACTGGCCAGTCTCCATGGTGAAGGGATTATGGATGCAGTTCATAATACCGCTTATTCGCTGCACTGGGTTTTAGCGAATTGGTATGGGAGCCGGTCGTTCAAGAAGCAATGGCAAACTACTGAACGTAAAACTTGCCAAGACATCAACAATAGTAGTAAAATGCTGGTGTTGACGCAATGTCCTGTAAACAGGATATGCAACAACAACCAGAAAAACATCTATATGGGTGGGCATCACATAGGCTGCCTTTATTTCCCACGACAATTCCTGGCACACATTTGGGGCTGGGTCAACCTGGTAGGCCATGTCCATTTTCAAACTTCATCTCAATTTGGATTTAAACCCAGAACCACAAGGCAGGCATGCAGACAAGCATCTAGCTGCTACCTACCACAGATCCCAAATACCAACTGTGGACAAGTGAAAATTATCTGATCTGTTCGGGCATAAACTAAAAACACACCTCACATCTCTCCATCACCTCCTCATCACATTTCCTTTTGTGAAGAGAGAGAGAAAGAGAAAGTGAGAGAGAGAGAGAGAGAGAGAGAGAGAGAGAGAGAGAGAGAGAGAGAGAGAGAGAGAGAGAGAGAGAGAGAGAGAGAGAGAGAGAGAGAGAGAGAGAGAGAGAGAGAATGTATTATGAGTAAATGTTTGTTAGTGTGTTTGTGATTGTGAGTGAATATATGTGTATGAGAGAGAGTATGTATTTGAGTTGTTGAGTGGGTCTACAACTGTGAGTGAGTGAGTTGAGTGAGTGAGTGAGTGAATGAGTGAGTGAGTGAGCAAGCGAGTGAGTGCGTGAGTGACTGAGTCTCTCTCTCTGCCAGCCTGCCTGTCTCATAACATGGTAATATGCATTGTTTATGTAACACAGCATTAATTTTACAATATTTTGTCTATGTGAATGTAGCATCCACAATAGATAATTGATGTATGAAAGACGAGTCATTCAAAGGGTCGAATGTACGATGGGCCTGTGTGCTCAATTTCTGACCCTTTGAAAAAAAAGTGGGTTTATTCATATGTGCTCCATCCTCATTTTCAACAGCCATTGAAGATACCCAAAACTAACAGTGCCTTTCCTCTGAGCACTGGGTGTCAGCTTACTACTAATGAGCTGTGAATCCCAAATCACTGAATTGTTAGTTGAGAATGTTAACCACTAAATTACCAAGGCTAGTGCCATAAAGCAATAATAGTATATAAATTGAATAGAAGCTGTAGGCTGTGCCATTTACTGCACATGTATCATTACATGAGGCTGCCTTTATACAGAAAAGCAAGAAAATTTAGATATTAGTTTGTACAAGATGGATAATGTTATCCAAAAGTGAACAATATATGTTGCGTGTTAATAATCATATATAAATATATGTTAAATTATGTACAATGTAACAAATGGACAGGTTAAAGGCAAAATTTAACTCTTTCGGCCCCCGTAAAGTTTTGCAGCAGATGACCAAGTGGGAAAAGTCATGAGTGCATTACTTCTAGAAAAGCTGAATACACCGTGAATGTGGCCAGAGGAGAAGCCAGATTTCTTTAACATGCATCTGATCAAATGCAAAAAGTAAGAGAACACATTAAGTGATGTGTGGGACTCAGGGGGAGGAGCTAATGACACATCATGTGTTGGTTGGGGCTCAGAAGGTTAAAGATACATGTGGAGGACAACATCACAAGATGGACTGCAATAAATGTGTATGAATGCAATATGAAGAACCGACAGGGTGTTGGAGACACATTACAACTTTCTCTCTCTCTTCTCTTTTGTGCGCTCGCTCGCTTTGAACTCGCACAGTCCATACATACTATTTATAGTTGTGACAGATTGAACTTTGTGTGTGGATTAGCTTTCCCTATTAACAGTGCCCCTCGCCATCAGGCGAACCCACTCTGACTTCAGGGGTACTTGTAATTTATGTCCCCAAGTCAAGGACGACAGGTCAACATTTTAATCCAGCTGTCCGGTGTCTTATCCATTCTGCCATGTGGACCTGCTCTCTCTCTTCTGATCTTTATCTTCCATTGGATCATAGGCCCTCAACCAGCTCCCCTCCAAGCTATTCTATCTTTTGCTATCTCATATAGCACTGCCCATCATCATCATCTTATCTTGTTCCTCTTGTACCTTGCGGTGTCAAGGAGAAGATAAACAGGGGGGAGTGTGCCTGCTTATGGGCTTCATATATCAAGATTCCCATGAATATTCCCTCTGTCCATCGTTTATATGATCACCCTCTTCTTCTAGTATCATTTGGTCTGTATATCATTGCTTGCTGTGGTATACTGTCAGTTGGTATTAGGTCCACACATTTTATTTATCCCTGCCTCTAATTCTCTTCTCCGTGTGTTGTAAGGTATCCCTATATCATTTTTGCCTTGTGGGTTCCATACAAAGGAGTTACATTTCTTAGATGTTCTCATTGTGTAGCCTATTCAGCTACAGCATCTATTCTTCACTTTTTGGTTCACTGTGTTTGTTTATATTTCTCCATGAGTTACACACTGGTGTTTGTTTATATTTCTCCATGAGTTACACACTGGTGTTTGTTTAGATCTGTCCATGAGTTACATACGGGTGTTTGTTTAGATCTCTCCATCAGTTACATACTGGTGTTTGTTTAGATCTCTCCATGAGTTGCACACTAGTGTTTCTTTAGATCTGTCCATGAGTTACATACGGGTGTTTGTTTAGATCTCTCCATGAGTTACATACTGGTGTTTGTTTATATTTCTCCATCAGTTACATACTGGTGTTTGTTTAGATCTCTCCATGAGTTACATACTGGTGTTTGTTTAGATCTCTCCATCAGTTACATACTGGTGTTTGTTTAGATCTCTCCATGAGTTACATACTGGTGTTTGTTTAGATCTCTCCATCAGTTACATACTGGTGTTTGTTTAGATCTCTCCATCAGTTACATACTGGTGTTTGTTTAGATCTCTCCATCAGTTACATACTGGTGTTTGTTTAGATCTCTCCATGAGTTACATACTGGTATTTGTTTAGATCTCTCCATCAGTTACATACTGGTGTTTGTTTAGATCTCTCCATCAGTTACACACTGGTGTTTGTTTAGATCTCTCCATGAGTTGCATACTGGTGTTTCTTAAGATTTCTCCATGAGTTACACACCAGTATTTCTTGAGATCTCTCCATGAGTTACATACTAGTGTTTCTTTAGATCTCTCCATGAGATGCATACTGGTGTTTCTTAAGATTTCTCCATGAGTTACACACCAGTATTTCTTGAGATCTCTCCATAAGTTACACACTAGTGTTTCTTTAGATCTCTCCATGAGATGCATACTGGTGTTTCTTAAGATTTCTCCATGAGTTACACACCAGTATTTCTTGAGATCTCTCCATGAGTTACATACTAGTGTTTGTTTAGATCTCTCCATCAGTTACATACTGGTGTTTGTTTAGATCTCTCCATGAGTTACATACTGGTGTTTGTTTTAGATCTCTCCATGAGTTACATACTGGTGTTTGTTTAGATCTCTCCATGAGTTACACACTGGTGTTTGTTTAGATCTCTCCATGAGTTACATACTGGTGTTTGTTTAGATCTCTCCATGAGTTACATACTGGTGTTTGTTTAGATCTCTCCATGAGTTACATACTGGTGTTTGTTTAGATCTCTCCATGAGTTGCATACTGGTGTTTCTTTAGATCTCTCCATGAGTTGCATACTGGTGTTTGTTTAGATCTCTCCATGAGTTGCATACTGGTGTTTGTTTAGATCTCTCCATGAGTTACATACTGGTGTTTGTTTAGATCTCTCCATGAGTTACATACTGGTGTTTGTTTAATCTCTCCATGAGTTACACACTGGTGTTTGTTTAGATCTCTCCATGAGTTACATACTGGTGTTTTTTAGATCTCTCCATGAGTTGCATACTGGTGTTTGTTTAGATCTCTCCATGAGTTACACACTAGTGTTTCTTTAGATCTCTCCATGAGTTGCATACTGGTGTTTCTTAAGATTTCTCCATGAGTTACACACCAGTATTTCTTGAGATCTCTCATGAGTTACAAATTTTTCTTTACCTTGTTCACAGAATAACATCGTCTTCCTTGTGCACACAAGATTTCCAGTTGACACTATGGCGACTGTATTAACTGCTTGTCTATCACATGAAGTTTCGCTGCCATTTTCAGAAGTAAAAAACAAAATAACATCACCGTCCTGCGACACTCAACAAAAGCTTTTCCACAGAAACCTGCTTAATTCTATTTAATGTCTATGGAAGCAGGATCTCCAACAAATGTTAGCCAAAGTCACATATCCAGGTTGATAGTGCATAAAAGAGCAATGTACACACTTTACAAGACCAATATGTTAAAAGGTTACAGTTGAGAGCACCATCTTCACTGCATTACTCAAATGTGGCTCGGCCTCTCTCTGCAGACTGACAAGCCACCTGCCAAAAGCACTGCACACATCATGAACTCTGTAGCTCCTATAGATGCCCTCCAGGGATCTCATGAAAATCACCAGTCATAGTCTGAATAAATCAGCCTCACAAGGAACCTACAGGTCAATGAGGCAGATGCTTAGCCATGGAGGCCCTCCAGACAAGACCAAAGAGAAATCAAAAAGAGAATCAGATGCTTAGCCATGGAGGCCCCCAGACAAGACCAAAGAGAAATCAAGAAGAGATTCAAAATAGCCAAAATTATAATCCATACATATGAACTATACTAACAAGTGAACACTAGAAGAATTACGCGCATTTGATTATAAGTGCTACAGAAAGGTATTAAATGTTCATCGTACAAAACAAGAAAACAAATATATATCTGTCGAACAGAAGCTGATCCACGATCTGGTGATTGTGTGAGATGGGAAACATGATTCCCCCATGCATATCGACATGGAACATGATGATGATGATGAACAAGAACTACATTATTGAAGAAGTGTGGTTATTAAGACTTCTTCTTCTTTCATTCGCTTGTCATTTGTCTATAACTGCAATGTTGTATTTTGTATATATTTCACTGTCTTTTTATTTTGTTCACCCAGTGGTCCCTAGAGTTTATCTTCCACTGTTGTTTCTTTAGGACCAGAAATGTTGCCTAGATATGTCACATTTTGGGAAATCTTGGAGTATGTGATCTGCTGACTGCGGTGCCAATCCACATGTGTCACAGGGCTGATTCATCCAATCTTTAATTTTCGTATACATATGCTTGTGTAACTTATTGTGTTCTGTTCTGAGGCACAGAATTTGTTCTAGTCTGTCCATAAGTGCTAATAGTCTTGACTTGTATTGATGGTGTTATTAAGATAAATAAAACCGAGGAAAATTAAATATTGTGGGCATATAAAAAAAAAAGACACAAACATCAGAAAGGAGCAGTCATATTATTTTGACCACATTATGAGAAGACAAAAACTGGAACATGTTGTGACAACCGGAAAGATTTGTGGAAAGAGAGATAGAAGAAGACAGTGTGAGAAAATTCTTGACAGTCTTGTATCATGGCACGGAAGGGAGTCAGCACATGAACTGACCCATGCCTTTGGGGATCGCAATTTGTGGAGAGGCATGATCGCCCACGCCAGCCGACAAAGCACTGGATGATGATGACAGTAAAAAAAACCTGTCTGGAAAACATCATTATGGAGCGAGGTGTACTGGGAAAGAAAAAAAGGGTAAGACTACAATACAGATACATTCAACAACTGATAAATAACTGACACATGACAGCAACAGAGGCAGGACAGAGACATTTCAAAAGTTATGGAGGGAAATCTCTGCACAAGACAAGCTTTTTTGCATGATGATGGATGAAAATACAAAATAACGTCCTAAACTAACAATTAACAGAAGGCTCATGAAATCAAATATTTTGGACAATAACAAGACACAGCAACCTGCTGAAAAGCAAACTCGAAGGAAAGGAAGAAGGCAAATGTTCAAGAGGAAGACAATGGTTTCAATGAGAGGATAATTTCACAAGAAGCAATGGAATTACTTTATATGTAAGCAAGCTGCTAGCATAAGGAATCACCATGAAACAAGTCAATGTAGTGATGCCATGAAATGTTTCCTTCTCTCATCTCTAACCATTATACAATACCATCATCAGCCATACACACAATAATCATATTAGGCTCCATGAAATGTCTCTGTTCAAAATGTGTAGGCAGAATTCAGAAGTCATGCTTCACATCACTCACATGGATGGATGCCCCTGGACATACCCAAAACAAGCAATAAATGTGCAGACCGGCTGGCGAAGAAGCACGGATAAGGATGATATAATCAATGCATTACCGGCTCTGTAAATGGATGCAGAAGAAAACAGCGCTCACGTAAACGATGGACATAGGAAATAGAGTCCATGGGAATCTTGATACATGAAGCCCATAAACGGGCACTCTCCCGCTGTTTATACTTCACCCCAACACCGCAAGGTACAAGAGAAACCAGATAAGATGAACGAACGAATGAACAAACAAACTTTATTTTCAAATGGTTACAAATTGGGCATGCAGGCCCATCTTCCATTTGGCCCTTCCAATCACTCATCTTTCATTCATCAATTGTGCATACTATATTCACATAGAAAAACAACTTTGTCAATTGGATGTTGTAAACATAAACAATGCATATTACCATGTTATTAGACAGGCAGACACACGTACATACGCACATTCATAAACACACACGCACACATACATACCTGCATACATACATACATACATCATTTGCACAAACTCTCACAGTTATGCATACACTCAATAACATACAACTAACACACTCCCTCGCATACACTGCATGCATGCTTATACATGCACACACAAACATATACACATACATACATGAATATACACACTCATACACATATACATACACATACACATACATGCACATACACACACATACCCACACACAAATACATACACGCACTCATACACTCACAAACATACACACTCATACACACCCATATACACACATAAACAAACACACACACACATACACAAGTATACACATACAAACACATGCATTTACACATGTACACACACATACACTCACATGCATGTATCCACACATACATATACATACATACATACATATACATACACACACATGCACATGAACATATATGCATACACACATATATGCAGATACACACACATGCATATACACATACATACATGCACATACACACATATACACATGCATACACAGACACACACCCACATACACATCCATACACACACCCTTACACACACATAAGCACACATACACACACAGAAGCACACAAAGTCACACAACTACACAAACACATACATGCACATACACACACATACACATGCACATACACACACCCACACACACATACATATGCACATACACACACATAGACCCACATACACAATGAGATGAGGCAGGCTCAGATGGCAGATAGTGACGAGACTCTGATGCTAGCCTGACTAAACAAACTCGAGGTCAAAAGAGGAGATATGGTCAACTCCTCATGGGAACTGTGAGCAGATATACTTTAGGAAAGCTACTGCATCGGAGGACTGAGCATACAAAGGAATGACCAATGTGATGTCAACATATTAATATAACATTTTTATCAGGTGCTCTGCCAAATGACGTAGTCGTTAATGCATCTGCACACATCTTGGTCCTAGATGTTCTGGATCAATTCTACTGGTAATATTCCTCCATGGCACCGTCTTAGGCCACCCAGCTTCATTTTTGTTCAGTCTGCTTCTGTCTCTTCTACCAACGACCCTTCCAATCATCGTGGTTTTCCCCAAATGCCTCTCTTCTCATTGCGTGATCAAAGAACACTGTCTCTTTCTTATAGTTGTCTACAATGTGCTACTTTCTTTAACCTTTTCCGGGGCACTCTTAACGGATTCAGTGCCAAACAAAAAAGAAGCCTTGGAACAAACAAAAATGAATGGCAGAAAATGGGAAGTAGGGCTGTGTCACAGTTATGTACTTAAAAGTTATCAATATGGTAGCAATCATGTTATATTATAACGCAATGACAACATTTCAGCGATACATAAGCCCATGGCAAATACAGGAAGTCACTTAATGAGTTCAGTTACTCTGGCAGTTCCAGATTTCTGAGTGAGATGAGGATCATGTGAGTGTGTCCCAAGTGCTGTGATATCAGCGACAACCTACCCTATTTGTTACACTGTACATCACCACATCCTGCTATGGTTTTTATCTTTCCTTATGATTACATTATGTCAGTACTAAACTGTAAATTATATTCTGTTATTCCAAGCAATTCTGTAAAACAAAAAAGCTATGTGTATATGTTAGCACATAACAAAACCATAAGAAAACAAGCCACCAATATGTGCTCAGATATCACAGGATTACCCAGTTTCCATCTCATAGTTGCTGCAGATCTCCCACATATTAGCCATGAGTGGAGCATCTGCCCTGTTTTAATCATACAATTGGACTGTGTTTATGGATACCAACCTCTCAGGACATTCCACATATGAAGCAAATGTTATTGCTGGTAGCGAATATTGTGGTGAATTTGACATGAGCAGATATGTTTGTGGTGTAAAATATGGAAGAGATTCCTATAAAAAAACGTGTCCAGTGTGATTGCTGGTAGCAAATATTTAGGAGATTTGACAGGAGAAGATATGTTAGTGGTATTAAATGTGGAAGACAAAACAGAGTTCAGTGTGATTGCTGGTAGCAAATATTTAGAAGAATTGATATGGGGAAATACGTTACTGGTGTAAACAGTGAGGGAGATTTGTCCTGAAGGACTTTTTTTACTGGTACAAAATATGGAGGATATTCCTAGAAAAGAGTCCACATTTTTGCTGTTACACAATATTGGGGAGATTTGACATAAGAAAACAGCATCAATGTGTTTACCGGTTAAAATTTTTAGGAGATATGAGACAAGAAACACTTTTACTGGTATAAAGTATTGAGAAATTTGAGACAAGAAACTGTTCCTGGTATAAAATATGGAGGAGATTTGAGGCAAGGAACTATGTTACTGGTATAAAATTACATATTTGTGTCACGTGTTTACAAAATGTGCACACATTTGTATTGACCAAACAGAACTCAAGGGGTGGTGCGGTCAAGGTCAAGTGGGCCACATTTACTTCCCAAGACATTTCCTGGTACTCACAGAGTCAACCTGGGAGCCCAGGTCAATTTAACCAATTGGTCTTGACAAACCTAAACCCACGACCACTGGGTTGAGAGGCAAGTGTTCAAGTTGCTGCGCTACTGCAGCTCCCATATATTTTTAATGACTGTGCAGTGTTTGAAAATATTACCGGTCCAAGTTTTGTATTCACCCTCTGTAAAGTTCATGCAACATAATAGGTAAATAAAAAACTTGGACCGGCAATATTTTTAAACACTGCATAGTCATTAAAAATACACCATGTATACATATACATATTTATATAATACAGCTCTCAGCAGCAGCAGAAGAATGACGCTTCTTCATGTTGTTTGTAAATCTGTGGCTGTCTTAGATATCTGAATCTTTTGTTAATTTCTTAAAATAATTCATTTCAGTTGAACTCTTTCTTTATCAAATAAAACAGATTGGAGTTATGACACTTATATGATGGCATGAAGTAGATAACAGATATAGAAATAGGGATTTAGCATCCTTACATGACAGAAAGAAGTAGATAGCTAAATAAATGGGAATTTATCACATTTATATGACAAAAAAGCAGATAACAGATAAGTTTAGTTTAGTTTAGTTTAGTAGATGGATCAACATCACAGCACACGGGTGCAACCCATAAGTGCTCCGTTCTCCTCCTAACTCAAACCTGAGTCTGGAGAAACTCAGCTCAGTGCACGAACTCCGTAGCACCGCGAGGGTCCTGAAATACTTTGGGTAGATTTTTAACTCGAAATTTTGCCCTGGCAGCGCCGTTAGGCTACTCTTTTTCGATTTCCAACTGCCAAGGGATTTTTTACGTGCGCAACAATACACACGGGTGTCCGATCTCACTACCCAGAGACCAGGGGAAATTTATTACTAGAAGTCCAGAGAAAAAAATCCCGGCATCACCGGGGCTTGAACCCGGGACCTCCAGCACTTGAGGCGGGCACCATACCTCAAGACCACTCAGCCCCCCGGGAGAGATAACAGATAATTAAATGGGAATCTATGACACATGTGACAGAAAGAAGTAGATAACTGAATAAATGGGAATTTATCACATTTATATGACAAAAAGAAGCAGATAACAGATAAATACATGGGAATTTATCACACTTATATGATCGAAAGAAGTAGATTACAAATAAAGAAATGTGAATTTGTAACACATGACAGAAAGAAACAGATAACAGACAAAGAAATGGGAATTTATAACACTTATATGACATAAATAAGTAGATAGCAGATAAAGAAGTCAGTATTTATTCCAAGTATCTGCCATGTTTTACTGTGGAGGGCGGACGCGCCATGGCCCAGGCTGACATTCTGAATGCTCTACGAGAAGTAAGACTTTTGCGAGAACCAAGTGATGACTGTGAATCTACAATGAGAACAGCAAATTAAAAGAGGTGTGGCCAAACAAGAACACTATGCAGGAAGCCAAAGAAGATTGATAAACCAACACAGAACTGGTGTCGTTAGCCGCTACACGCTGCAGGATTTGCTGAGGAGGGGATCCGAGCACTTATGGACTGAATGGTTCGATGTGCAATGAAGATGATCTGTCGACTAACTAACTAACTAACTATCTGTCATGCAAACAAGTATATTTAAAAGCTATTTACGAGTTGAACTCTTCAGCCCCAGATTTCACTCAAGGAGACCAACCACAATAAAACAGCAGGAATGTATTACTATCAAACATGGAACATACACTGCGCTGTATGTTAAATTGTCTAGTCAGATTTCATTATTATGTTCAGACCAAATGAAACAGATATAACATACCCCACATTGCTTGATATACCCTGACAATACTGATATCACACAATGCGTTTTGTGGGATAGAAGAAGTAAAGAGACAGAGGAGACCGAACTCCTGCAATGTTTAGTGTTGTCTTTTTCTTCTTCCACTGTCTGAGCATATGCCCTCCACTAGCTCACATCAAGCCCTTTGTACTCATGTTCATAAGTTGCTGGATTTTACAACTAAGGTTCTCTATGGGTTGAAGCCAGACTCAAGCCAATCTAGCCTCAGCTGCCTTCTACGACATGCATTTTAGGTTACAGTGTCACTATTCTATGCTTCAGGGGTTTCCATGATGGAGTGGGTAAGCCGTCTGCCTCAAGTTCTGAAGGTTGTTGGTTCGCTTTCAGACTGCATTGTTCAGAAAAGTTTTTCTGGAGATCCCCAAGAATCATCGCTGAAACTACAGAGTTCATACTTTGTGCGATGCTTTCAGCATGCAACACGTCGATCTGCAGTGAGAGATCAAGCCACATGGGGTAATACCTGGAGCAATGAAGTTGCTCCTCTTACTTTCACTGTATTCTTTGCTTCGCTCTATAAGCCCTGGTAACACAGACGATTGTTTAGTGTGTTAAAGATAACATACTAGAAATATCCCACAAAAGTCAGCAGAGCTACACAGGAAATACAATAACTCTAGTCTCAACCAGAACTAATAGTTAATAGAGGAGTGCACACAAGAAACAAGAGCAGTGTGTGGCTCAAGAACACTGGGGTTTGTGACATCAATGGGAGAGAGTGAAAGGTCAAAGTGCAGGCTCTCTCTCTTCTAAGGTGATGTTAAAGACAATACAACATGCACACTGACAACTGAGTCAGTTTGCTGTCAACACCACATGCTGCTCTTTGTTAATGCTGCTCATTAACTCTTAAAGGCCTGGAGGTCATTATTTGGTCATTGGGACCAATATTTCTCAACATTCACGACAAAATAACTTGCACTGAATATGTTGTTTCAATTTACCTTGGTGATAACTTTTCAATATCCCCTTACTATCACTAATACTGTCAGTAATATTTTGAAAATCATGCAAGTAATTAACCCTTAATCTTCAAATGTGAATAACACCTCAAAGAGAAAATTCCTAACCAAATCACCTCATCCTTTAAGTGTTAACCCCTTGACTTTCAGCAAGCAAAATATACTAAAATTCACTTAGATAAGGACACAAATATGTTAGGCAAGTAAAGAACTCCTAAACACACTTTGAGGCCTGCTGGGTGCAAGGTTCTGGCTCTATATTTGTACAGACCAGTCGGTACTCAATGGGTGATGTGGTCAAAACAACACTGCCACTTTAACTTTCCAGAATATCTCTTGGTACCAATTTTTGGGCCGACATGGGAGCCTAGTAAATATTTGTTAGTCGTTAGTCGCAATTCCAACTTCACTGCAAAGGGTCACCCCATAAAGCTCTGTTCCTGTGCCAGTGAATATCACGCCTCTTGTTCCATAAACCATACCTTCCTTCACTGTTCTTTCTAAACCACGATGACTTTTAATATGACCAAAGTATTCAGTTCCTCAGACAGGATCTACTATGAGCTACTTATGTTCCATGTTCAGATCTTGAAGAACATCAGCAGTGTTCTTCTTCTTCATCCTTGATGTTCTAAGAACTTTTCTTTACGTGGTTAGATATTTTAATTTAGAAAGTTAGCTTGGGCAACAGCCTGTCTAACTTGCTCTTTTTGATGTAAAACTGCTGAGGTATTTTTGGCCTGCACAAGTGCACGGAGGTCCTCCGAGTTTTTCTTTCCTTGATGAAGCTTACTTCTATATTCCACCTCTTCTGTAGGTGTATTTCACCTCTTCTGTTGGTGTATTCTACCTCTTCTGTTGGTGTATTCTCTTCTGTTGGTGTATCCCAGCTTTCTGTTGGTGTATCTCAGCTTTTCTGTTTGTGTATTCCACCTCTTCTGTTGGTGTATTCTACCTCTTCTGTTGGTGTACTCTACCTCTTCTGTTGGTGTACTCTACCTCTTCTGTTGACATATCCCACCTCTTCGCTTGGCACCCCATGAATTTCATTTATCTTTTGCTCAGGTTTTTACAACACCAACAAGTAAATTCCTAAATGTATGATCATCATCTCACCCTGCCTTAAAGGGCTGCTGTTGTGTAGTAACCCGTCACTTGTCTGTCGGACCCAAGGGTCAGGAGTTCGATTCTGCATCAAGGCGGACTTAATAAATTGACCTGGGATTCCAGCCTAACATAGGTACCACAAAATGTCAGGGGAAGTGAAATAGCCAGCATGGTATTGATCACATCACCCCTGCAGTGTCAAATGGTCTACAAAATACAGGTCTAGCATCGTGTTCTCAATACACCTTTAAGGCATGTAAAAAGGTCCTTTGCTACTTTTTACTGTTTTAGAGGTTCTACTTTTTAATGTCTTAAAGGTGCTACTTTTTACTGTCTTAAAGTTGCTACTTTTTACTGTCTTAAAGATGCTACTTTTTATTGTCTTAGAGATGCTACTTTTTACTGTCTTAGAGTTGCTACTTTTTACTGTCTTAAAGTTGCTACTTTTTACTGTCTTAGAGGTGCTACTTTTTACTGTCTTAAAGTTGCTACTATTTACTGTCTTAAAGTTGCTATTTTTTACTGTCTTAAAGTTGCTACTTTTTACTGCCTTAAAGTTGCTACTTTTTACTGCCTTAAAGTTGCTACTTCTTACTGTCTTAAAGTTGCTACTTTTTACTGTCTTAAAGGTGTTACTTTTTACTGTCTTAAAGTTGCTACTTTTTACTGTCTTAAAGGTGCTACTTTTAACTGTCTTAAAGGTTCATACAAATAACAGAACCTTGAAACTTCAGCTGCTACTAGAAGTCAAGGGGTTCAAATCTGAGCAGACAAGGTGATACCTCCAAATACAATATGAAAACCAACAACAACAAAAGCCCAATAACACCAAACAAGGCAGCAATGCAAGGAATAATCAAAGTGCTGAGCTGAGTTGCTGGCAGCACAATAGTACCCCAAAGTTAACATATCCTTGACTACAACAATCTCCCAAAAGTGAGCCATGATCGGTGCATCTGCCCTGAAAGAAGGAAAATGTCCCCAAAGCAATAGGGGCCAGGTAAGCATTTATCTGCCAAGTAAACAACTGTATATTTTTTTATATACACACTGGTAAATTATTATCATCTTGCACCCTGGCAACTCGCATAGGCATTCATGCATCTCTAAGATCTCAGTCCTTTCTGTACTGGATTTAATCTGTTGATGATATTTTTCTATGTTACCATCCCAGTCTATCCAGCATAATTTCTCTTGGTTCCCCCCTACTTTGAGATCTTTTGATCTTTCCCACAGTCACGTTTTCAAATGAATCTCTTCTCACCACATACTCAAAGAACACTGTTTGTCTCCCACTGATAGTTGTATATAATGTTCTACTTTTATTAACCTTCCCTAGGCACTCATTGTTACCAACTCTGGCAGTCCAATGGTAAATTATATATGACATAATTCTAGCAATGGCATCTTCATCTTCACTCCTAGCATGAAAGTGTTTATCTCATGACAGACACTGCAGCAGAGGTGCAAAGTGACAGACCTTCACATAAATAAAGCACAATTATGAAACTGGGTGAGCAGTTCCTTTCCATGGCATCTTTCCACATAGAAAACTCTGGTGCCCATCATTCAGCCTAAGTTAAGCTTAATCCCAGAATTGAGTGCAGTTGGGAAAACACTTCGTCCTTAATTCATTACTGCAACAATCAATGTTGCTTGCTGGGTGTACAAATTAACTGTAATCTTCAAATGTAAATGAACAATAATTATCATATCATTATATTACCTGTAGAAAAGGAAAGGGAAATTATTCATGGGAACTGAGATGATTATCATTAGAAAATATTCTATCAGATTTCACCAAATTGAAAACACTGTACAAAACAAAAATCCTATTCTTAAGATAGAAGTGCTGTGTGCGAAACTGATAATGGAAGTAAAGCTAAATAAGATGATCAAAATAAAATAAACTGCAAACCTCCTCATATTTATAGTTGACCAAAAATTCACAAACCCAATACTGTTTAGACTAATTGTGAGTTGATATTCTCAACTGCACACCCACTTGAAAAACATCTTGTAAATGTACTGAATTCATTACAAAGTACCATCAAATCAGATGTAACCTACAAAAGAACCATTGGAGATAAAAATATCACTCTCAACTATTACACCAAAATGGTCAATTTTGATGTTGTTAGTCTCTTCATCTGTGTACCTGTGGAGCATTAAATCAGTCATTCAAAGGACAGCATGATGGAAAACATGAAAGCCAGAGAGAGGGAAAGATTGGCCACATTTATCTCCAAGCATTAAGACATACAAAATATGCTGGTCCTAGCACATCAGACCTACAGAAAGCTTTGGGACTATTTTTTTTAATGATGAAAAACGACTTCTACACTTTTTAACTGTGAAGCAGGCAATCAGTTATTTAAGGGAAACCATGATCACAAATGAATTATATCACCAATGAGCACACCTAAAGATGAAGCAGATTATGAGATTAATAGAATTCAGTCTTTTGAAAGAGCTTCCACCCGCAAATAGATAACATGGTAACGGGCTCTCATTTATCTCCTAAATTCTGCAACATTTAGATGGTCACACTCAAAAGGCAAGCAATGGCAACTGTCTGCATCAAACAAACCACTGTTACATTAGGTGGATGACACACTCATTCAATGGAGCCATGAAACAGAAAACTTCTGTCCCACACAAGTAACCAAAAACTGGTCATACAATTCACCATGGAAATGGAAAATAATGGAACCTTACCATTTTTACATGTAAAAGTTGAACAAGAGCAATTTGTGGTTTACAGTGCCCAGCAATATGTACATGTGCAGCCCAACCATCCAACACAAACCAAGAATAGTGTAGTTAAGGCGAAAGTACAATGAACCAAAGATCTACACTCAACAGAACGAGCTCTTGAAGAAGAATTACAAAAAACTAGTGGCTTTGAAGAGAACAGATGATACAGTATTGATTGCAGACAATGCACAGGATCTGCAACAATTAGTATACGCTGTTGTTGTACACAGTGAGCAGCTGGGGTTGGAATTAAATTGTAGGAAGACACAGGTTATGGTCGTCACTAGGAAAAACGAAGCACCACAATGTAATATACAAGTAAATGGGAATATTCTTCAACAAGTGAATCGGTTCAATTATCTCGGAACAGTCATAACATCTGATGGCAGATGCCTTGAAGAGATTAGAACAAGAATCGCCATTGCGAAAGTAGCCTTTAGCAAGATGAAAAACATTCTGATCAATAAAATGATGTCAATTGAAACGAGAAAAAGAGTGTTGAGGGGATACATAGAGCCTGTTCTTTTGTATGGATGTGAAACTTGGACAATGTGCAGTCAAGCTGAAAAACATCTGATGGCTGCAGAAATGTGGTTTCTGAGGAAAATGCAAAGAATACCATAGACAGATAGAAAAACCAATGACCAAGTACTACAAGAGACAAATGAAAATCGTAGATTGATTAGAGAAATTAGACGTAGACAGTCAAATTTTTTTGGACATGTTATGAGAAGAAATGGACTGGAGAACTTAGTGACAGCTGGCAAGATCGAAGGGAACAGACCAAGAGGAAGACCGAGAGGAAAATACCTGGATGGCTTGGCCACATGGCATGGACGAGACAGGAACACTGAGCTGATCCACGACTCTGGTGATCGAGTGAAATGGCGAATCATGACCGCCCACGCTTTCCGGCATGGCACATGATTGATTGATTGATTGAAGAGAAACGGTAAGTATCCCAGATACACAGAAAAACAATGACAAATATGTTACAACTACAAGATTGGACTTGTAGCAAGTAGCACAGACACAATTAATAAGAGACAATAAAGTAGTACCTAACAGACCTAAGTAAATGTGCCAAGACATCATCTATTTCATTCCACTGCTACCTTATAAAAAGTATATGCCAGTGAAACAGGTCACACATTAGGAAAAAAGATGATATGAACACAAGGCCACTTTTAGGAACCAGAGTATTAAAAAAATGGATTTTAATGGCAGGACGACTGACTTCAGCGGACCATGTTGTATCCCAAACGGCTCAATCTCTTTCCGCAGATCAACTTGCTGAAAGCGTCACACAGAGCACGAACTATGTAGCTCCAGCGACGGCCAGCAGGAGTCTCCAAGAAAATTGCACTCGTGAACCGAACGACGTCGGCCGGAATCAAACCCAATAGAATAGAAAGGAGAGGTATGGTCAATCTTTGCCTTCCATGTCTCAATTCATGCAAACCACACTTTGAAAACATGCAAACAGTTGGCAAAGATATAAACGTCTATAATAGAAAATGTGAGAATCATCAGTAATAGAGAAGTTAGGCCAGCTCAAATGTAGGTTCAAAGAGTTGATTTAAGCACTATTTGAAGAAAGCATTCCTTAAAA
Source organism: Cepaea nemoralis (assembly GCA_014155875.1). Classification (NCBI taxonomy): domain Eukaryota; kingdom Metazoa; phylum Mollusca; class Gastropoda; order Stylommatophora; family Helicidae; genus Cepaea; species Cepaea nemoralis. The sequence goes on along the minus strand of JACEFZ010010779.1, from coordinate 45,381 downwards.
GAATATGAAGTGCAATCAAGTTGTGTGACCTGTCAAGAACACAGAAGATATGTATTTGTGGGAAAATATTATCATTATCACTAACACTGGGACATGGTGATATCGCAAGGCCTGACATCAGCGGAAACGCTCAAAGTTTAAAAAAGGGATTTGTGTGTGTGTGTGTATGTTCACGCTGAACTCAAACGTATCCATACATGAGCTACTGCTTTTAGTGCACTGGAGTGATTTTTGCGTGTGGATTAGCTTTCCCTATTATCAGTGTCCCTCACCATCAATGAACGTACTCCGACTTGAGGTACTTGTAATTTACGTCCTCAAGTCAAGAACAAGAAGTCAGCATTGTAGTCCAACTACCCCATTGTAGGGTTTGAACCAGCTACTTTGGCATCAGTACACAGGAAGTTTAAAACAAGTGCTCTTCCTTTCTGCCATTCTGACCTCCATAATTTGAGATGAAGTGAGTGGTAATTTCCTTATTTTGTGTAATATATTTATTAACATGTAGGATTCTTAGAGCCTGAAGACAAGAGTAGGAAAGCTCTCAAAATATTACTAGTTGAATTGCTCATTGTGACTGTACAGGGCAGTAGAGACTTTACATATGAAATGCACCAGTCACAAAGTTTTCATAAATCTGTAATCTTCAAGTGCACATACTGAGAATGCCTGAACCCCCTCACATGAAGACTGATGACTTTGGGTTGAACTGTGCACCGCTTTAAGTGGCTTGAAGTATCAACATCATTATGTGCCATGCTGGTAAGCTTAAACGACCATGTTTCACTGTTCACACACGACCCCCAGAGTTTCAATCAGGTCTGTGTTGTTATTTGTATTGTGTCACGTAGTCCATCCAGGTGTGTATCTCTGTCTTCTTTTTGCCTTTTCTTCCCATCAAGTTTACCAACTGTCACACTAAGTTTTCAAATTGTCTCTCTTCCAAGCGTACATGATAAACACAAAATTAAACAGCTGTAAATTGTTATGAGAAAATTACTGTTTACATGTTATGAGAAAATTACTGTTAACATGTTAACAGTAATTTTCTCAGAACAATTTACAACTGTTTAATTTTGTGTTTATAACGTACCCTAGGAAGTAACTAAGAGTTAATATATTATCATATTTCCACTTTATAAAGAAAAACATTCATAAATATGCATCATCATGAGTGGCTTATCCGTTGCAGAACTGTTCCCCCATTACAGTATTTCAACATTTCTCTCTATCATAAGCCAGGTGTCCTGTCCTGTTGTTGCTGTCACATATAAATAATTTGTCATATCTTTAATCTTTTCCAGAAATTCATGTCATTTTGTTGCCCAAACTGTAAGCAGAAAAGTCAATGAGACTTACCATGAGTGTTCTGCATTGAAGCCAATCTGAAAAAATTGAACAGATATGAACATGAGATTTCTTTTTGTTGTTTGTTCTCTTGCTTTGAACTTAAGTGTAGTCCGTTCACGTGTTACTACTTCTAGTGCACTGGACCGATTTTTATGTGTGGATTAGCATTCCCTTATTACCAGTGTCTCTCGCCAACAGGCGAACCCACTCTGACTTCTGAGGTATTTGTAATTTGCGCCCCCAAGTCAAGAATGAGATGTCAACATTTTAGCCCAAGTGATCAGTGTAAGGGTTGGACCCGCTACCTCAGCATCAGCACACCAGATATTTAAGAGTGAGTTCTTATCCATTCAGCCATGCTGATCTCCTGGACATGAGATGACACTGACAAGGTAGAAATATTCATCCACCTAACTTAACAACAGAACAGTCTAATATATAACATAAAGTAAAGTCTGCTAGAAGGAAGCTTAAATCCTTCAAGCTGACACAAAATAGTCATGTGTTAATGCTGGCTGAAGCAATCATCATTCATCTACAGAAATCAACTTTGTGTAAACAAAAAGACAAGATAGTCAGTCAGGTTAAAATTACCATGGTAGACATTTACAATTGCTGTGTGAATATGTGTGTTATATATTCAGATTTGATTGATTAATCTAATTACTTTAGTTTATGTTGTGCAATTTCTGCAGTATGTACTTGTCGAGATGCAGCAAAATATGCCAGGCATTACATCATGCAATCTATTGTTTGTGTCTTTGTTATTAAAATTCACTACGGGAAAACATTGTTTTGAGTTTCTGAGAATTATCTGGGAAGATAAGGTGATGAGGGAGGGAACTGCCCATCCCAGCTCATATATCATGACCTAGAATATATGAAGGTCTAACACTTCACAACACAATGGTAGAGCCTGCTAATGTACTACCTGCACATTTTTGTAAATAGCAATGCTAAGAACAAAACATGAAATGCCATACCACTAAGAATAAACATAACTACCATTGAGAAAATGCTGGCTCTGCAGTAATTCGCAATCCCGCATACCACATTTAAAACACAGCTGCGGGCTATCTGGATGTGGGCTGTCTTGTGTTGGTTTCCCTACAATGGTATGAGTGCTGGTTGTTCAGAAAGCAATATCAAACTACTGAATGTAAACTTGCCTAGGAACCCCAAACAGCCAAACAATTCTGGAGTTGACTGCTTCGTCCTAAACTTTTTTTAAAAACCATTGAGAATAACCACATGACAAACTTCAGCTGGATGGCACAGAAGAGACAAAAAACACATGGCAGAGAACAAATATGTGAAAAACTTCACTACATGACGACATCACTGACAAGAAAAATATGATAAACTTTGAATACTGCATGACTGAACAGAAATCATGAAAGATTCCAACAGCACACCATCAATGTGAATAAAACATATAAAAAATTTCAGTAACATGGCATTCATAAGAACATAAACAAGAAACACTTCACTAAGACAGTATCACCAACAAATATAATAATATCACTGGAAAAAAACATACATAATGGAAGAAATTCAACAACATTGTATCAGTATGAATGTTATGTTGTTATGTTATGCTTTGTTATGTTATATTATTTTTTTTTTAATGTTGCATATCCCTTACAGGACGTTGCAGTCAACATCAGCATTTTTCGGCTGCTGTTGATGTACTAGGCAAGAATACGCTCAGTAGTTTGCCATTGCTTTCTGAGCGACCGGCTTACATACCTCCGTAAGTTACCAGCGCGGCGAGAACTGATGTTATATTATGTTATGTTATATTGAAAGAGGTCAGTGCCCATTGGACATTCCCGTGCATGCTCAGTACCCTAATGCTGCAACTATCCCACAGTATTTCTGTTCACTGTTCCCATGAATGGCTGGTTATGATATCTCCTCTCTTGACCTCAAAGACGGCACGGCACCAACACGCTTGACCAGGTTTCACTCCCCAACCATGTAGTCGTGCCAGCATCAGTGTTTCATCAGTATCTACCCAGCTATTCCACACTACATTGATTATATCAGCTCTATCAATGCTTTTTACCGTTTGTAGCAGTGCATTATTTGCCAGCTGGTCTGCACGTTCATTACCTTGTACTCCGGTGTGCCCAGGTGAATAAAATCAAGAATGGCAACATGCAAACATCTCCAATGAACAGGATGTAAACAAATGTTCACAATGACTCACCATTCCGTTTGAGCAAACCACAAAAGTAAAGGACTTGTCAAACCATCGGTCGTATCCCTTGCCATGCAGCATTGCTTTCCCATATCTGTCAAGCTTCGATGGGTCATCCTGAAAAAAATTGGTGGCATTATAAAAAGAAAGATAAAGGTAATGTAAACATAGAAACTGCTGTTGTGGTGGGAAGTGTTAGGCCTTCACATATTCTAGGCCATGATATATAAGGTAGGGTGGCCAGTTCCCTTCCGCACTACCCTTATTTTCCAGACAATTCCTAGAAAATTCTGAAAATTGTCTGGTACCCATTTTTATGAGGCTGGGTTGACATCAGAGATATACTGGTAAAATAAATGACCGTCTCTGCTGGTGACTGAACCAGACCATATGCTAGTGCACTGAACCACTATGGCATTGTGGTTTGAAAAGAAAGATAACTGTAAGAAAAGAAGAAACAACAGACACAGCTCCTTGTTAAAAGGACAAGATGGATAAAAAAAAAAGTGGAGGGGAAGCATGTCTCACAGTTTTAACATGTTTCTGTAAACATATCTCTACTGTTGATCTTTCCGGTGTGCAGGTCATTAAACAGGCTGATAGATTAGCTGCTGCTGTCCCTCCAGCTGGAGAGCTACTTTTTGATACAGGTGATGTGATGAAGCATCTCTGGAATCAGGTAGAGTGCAGCTACAGACACAGGACACGTATCTAGAAAGACTGGCTCAGAAGGGAGTCAGGAGAGAGACTGAACAATAAGACTGGCTCAGAAGGGAGGGAGGGTCTGGACGATAACACTGGTTCAGAAAGGGGTAAGAAGAGAGTCTGAATAATAACACTGGTTCAGAAAGGGGTAAGAAGAGAGTCTGAATAATAAGACTGGTTCAGAAAGGGGTAAGAAGAGAGTCTGAATAATAAGACTGGTTCAGAAAGGGGTAAGAAGAGAGTCTGAATAATAAGACTGGTTCAGAAAGGGGTAAGAAGAGAGACTGAATAATAAGACTGGTTCAGAAAGGGGTAAGAAGAGAGTCTGAATAATAAGACTGGTTCAGAAAGGGGTAAGAAGAGAGTCTGAATAATAAGACTAGTTCAGAAAGGGGTAAGAAGAGAGTCTGAATAATAAGACTGGTTCAGAAAGGAGAGAAGGTCTGGATAAGGCTGGCTCAGAAGGGAAGGCGGGTCTGGATGATAAGACTGGCTCAGAAAGGAGAGAGGTTCTGGATGATAAAACTGGCTCAGACGGGAGGGTGGGTCAGGATCAAACTTTTAATAAAATATTGACTGGAATAATCAGCACGGAAACTCTTCAGTGGTTTTTTAAGAGGGGGAGGAAGTCTCTGTGGTGATGTGGTTACGTCGCCTACCTAGCACTCGAAAAGGTTGTGGTTTTGATTCCAGGTCACATCATTCAATTTAGAAGAGCAATTTTCTTGGAGACTCCTGGAGATAGACGGTGGAGCTATGGTGTTCATGCTTTGTGCAACGCTTTCGGCAGGACACTCTGCAGAAGGAGACCGAGCCATATCGGATAAAACATGGTGCAATTAAATCGATCTTCTTGTTTTTTAAACCCTGTTTTTTTTTTTTTCATGGGGAATAGAGCATCTGTGGGAGTGTTTCAAGTGCAGTGATGATGATTCTTAATGTCAGTATTTAGTATTCTTCCTAGTTGTCATGCTATTTTCCACTGCTCCTCTTCTCCTTACATGACCCCAAGAATGCTAATTACAGCAAGCCAATGTTTAAAGACCATGATGGTACTTACAGGGTCATACATTTGAGGCTCCGAGTCCAGGGTAACACAAAATGCAGCCTGAAGATAGAAAGCCAAACATTCACGATTATATGCATTTGTTATATGAGGCGATAAAAGATCATGAAGGTTAAAAGAAAAAGTTAGCTGCATGCATTTTTTACAGGTTGTCGCAATCAACCGCAGCATTTTTTGGCCGTTTCTGATTTCCTAGGCAATTTTCAGTAGTTTGCCATTGCTTGCTGAACGACCTATGCTCATCCCATTGTGAAATTCAATGCAAAGCAGTCTGTTTCCAAATTGCCTGCAGCTAACTTCAAACCTTGTCTGATAAGGTTGTGAAACTGCATTCACTACCCTTAAGCATGCTAGTTATTGAGAATCAATTTAAGCACAATATATAACTGGGCAGCTTGATAAAAGGATACACACAGATACAGATGAGCAAACATTTTGAAGAAAGCCTTTATCAACAAACAAACAAAGACACTTTAGCTGAAACAATTAAACCACATAACTAAAGTATTATTCCTATTCACTACATATGATATATAACTCTGCACTATGCACCTTACAAGATGCAGCAAATGGATAAGCTTTCCCTATTACCAGTGTCCCTCGTCATCAGGCGAACCCACTCCAACTTCCGAGGTACTTGTAATTTACATCCCCAAGTCAAGAACGAGAAGTCAATATTTTAGTTTAGTTAATCGGTGTAGGGATTGAACCCGCTACCTCGGCATCAACACACCAGAAGTTTAAGAGCAAGTACTTTTATCCATTCAGCCATGTTGACCTTTCATCCATGTTTATGAGGCTGGTCAACCTCTGAGCCACACTGACCAGAATAGATCATCCTGGGTCTGCTGGGGAGTTGACCAGGACCACTGTCTTGGCAGGTAGCCCCAGTAGTCTAGTGGCTAGATGCTCCCCTGCCAATGTAATCACGTAATCATTGGTTCAGATCCACACAGGGACGGGTTCACAGTTTTAACAATTGATCCTGCCCCCCAGCCTACAATGGCTACCAGGACATGTCCTGGGAAGTAAAGATGGTCGGCATGATAATGATCCCATCATGGATCTAGCACCATATACCCCAAATGCCTTCATTCATGTAGAAGGGTCCCTGACTGACTGTCTTGGCAGGCTAAATCACTAACCATTATGTCCCCATAGCTTCCAGAAAGATATACAACAGTAACATAAACTCTGATTGTCACTGTAAAAACAAAGCCAGCGAAACAGAATAATACACATTAACATTTCTGTAGCAAAAATGAAAGGACATTACAAGGAAAGAGAACACTTGTAGAAGACTTACTTTCTCAATTGCATCCAGGGAAGCCTTATTTTTGCCTTTACTGAAGAACTCTTTTCTGGCCTTGGCCCACGGGATTCTCTCGCCTGCTGTGAGTGCAGCCAGATGTTCTTCACCCTCCGCTGGGACGCTCTCATCATCAACAATCTTCTGCAGCATTCTGCAAACAAAGAAAACAACATAATCAAATCTAAACAACCCATCCTGAGAGAAGGGTGCTGCAGGGATTGACCAGATGATCTGGACAACACTCCGGACTCTGAGGAAAGACACCCAATCAGACTGCTACAGGTACCATTAGAATTGTGACTCTTTGCTGGCTGTTGAAGATGAGGATGGAGCATGTATGTCCCGACTGCTATGACGTTGGTTCTTGACTCAACTCAACTCCTAATTGTTCTGAACATTCGTCTCAAAAACAACATCTCCAATTTCTTCATCAATTCAGTACTCACTGCCCAGCATATCTGTATGTGTGAAAGGTAAAGACAGTCTTACAGCTGATGCTGTCACTGGGGGTAAAGTCTTAGGTCTTCACATATTCATTGTTATAACCATACACATATCATGTCCAGAACAAGGAAACAGATGAGTAACTTTTATATATATATATTTTCACATAGTTGCGTCAGTGTGTGTTTGATGTTTATGTGCTGATGAAGGCTTTGGCTTTGGTGTTCTAGTCAAGCTTACCGATTCTACACGCCATTTGTTGGAGATTAATTCATATATTCTAGGCCATGACACATGATGTGGGGTTGCCATTTCACTTTCCCATCCCCTTTCATTCCCAGACAATTCACAAAAAATGCTGACAATTGTCTAGTACTCATTTTTATGAGGCCGGGTCAACCCCACAGCCATACTGGTCAGAAAATAATTCTGCCTCTACTGGAGACCACAGACCACAGTCTTGACAGGCAAGCTCCTAATCACTAAGCCACCACAACTCCTCCTAATAATGTTGACTGTCACCTTGCCGTCTTGACAGACGATAGTTTGTAAAACGGAGTTATACCACTCCTTAGTACAAACCTGGGCTGACTTTAGAGACCATGTATTGCCCATGCAGCATGATCCCTCTCTTGGTCTGCCTAGTTTACTCCACAGGAAAGGTAACACCAATATGTCTGAAACAAGACAAGCTGCAGAAGCTGCCAGATCAGCAAAGCAATAATCTAAGTTCCGCCTGTCGGAGCTTCCATCCTAGACCAGCTGCCAACCAAGGCAGGGCCTGCATCTGCTCTGCCATGACATTTGTCTTTAGGCTGAATGTCTTCACACTAGGATAAGGCTTGTACCCTGCAAATTCCACTCCTCCACCCGAAGCCAGCAGCAGTGGAGTTGGTGAGCGCCACCCAACATTTGGCACTTACAGAAAGCAGATAGTACCATCTACAGTTATACAGTAGCTCAGTAATATCTGACTAAGACCTGACTTTAAAATAAGTATTAATGTATAAAATACAACAAATATAAAAGCAATCAGAACAGAAAAGCACTTAACTTTATACATGCATTTTAAAAGAGATGTGGGGATAAAGCTGATTTAACTTCTCACATTTCAATTTCACAAGGCTTGAGAAGTTTTCCCTTGTGTCTAATGTAGACTTTGAAGTAGCGGCCATTGTGGTAAACTGTGATGTGGTTACTGTCTTTCAGATGAAGTAGATAATCTGTGAACGAGAGAGAGAACATTAATGATAACTCATCTGCACAAACATGAAATATAACTCTCCAACATGAACATAAAGATAACTCTCCAGAATGAACATAAAGATAACTCTCCAGCATGAACATAAAGATAACTCTCCAGCATGAACATAAAGATAACTCTCTAGCATGAATATAAAGATAACTCTCCAGCATGAATATAAAAATAACTCTCCAACATGAACATTAAGATAACTCTCCAGTATCAACATTAAGATAACTCCCCAGCATCAACATAAAGATAACTCTCCAGCACAAATGTGAGAAACATTCTAACCAAGCTGTGAAATGTTAAGTAAGTAAAGAACCCTTTTACACGTCTTAATGAACATATGGTTAAAGTTAGTGCAAGCTCTTCACAAGACATTGCAATCAATCCCAGTATTTATTGGCTGTTTGTGATTTACTGGGCAATTTAGTTCAGTAGTCTGCCACTGCTTTTTGAACAGCCGAGACCTTATGCCATCAACAAACAATGCACAGTGGTTTGCTTCAAATAATAGGACTTAAATGATACAACAGAATCAACAATGTGGTGCTCTCAGAAAGATCTAAATAAATACCACTGAATCAAGAGGTGAGAAAAAGACGATGGCATTGGATGGGGCATACACTGAGAAAACATGAGAATAGAATAATTAGAAAGTCCTTTGACTGGAACGCATAAGGAAAATGAAATAGAGGAAGACCTAAAAACATGCACAGATGATGATTAGAGACAGAGGTGAATAATACAAGGAGGACCTAGATGGAGCTTCATAAGATAGTAACAGATAGGGCAGCTTGTATGTAGAGTGAACTGGTTGATGACCTATGCCGCAATGGAGGATTAACAGGTGAATAAAGAAGACAGTGTGATTGCTTCTATAGACTAAAAGTTAGTTGTGTATCCTTTACAGGACATCACAGCCAACCCCAGCATTTTTGACTATTTGTAATATTTTGGCAAGTTTTGTGTTCAGTAGTTTGCCATTGCTTTCTGAACAACCGACACCCATACCATTGTATAAAACCAACGCAAGGAGTCTGCTGCTAAATCGCCCGCAGCTGTGTTTCGAGCGTGGTATGAACGTGGCGAGAACTGTGTTCATAACCCCTTCATCACAGAGCTATAGACTAACCTGTTTCAATTCCTGGAATCCGAGTTGTGTTGAACTGACGCTCATACTGAGCTGAGCACAGTGGAACAATTTTATTGATGAGAATCTGTGAATGAACATGAGATTGACCAATTAAATCATCACAGAAATAAGGGATCAAGCAAAAAGGTAATCATCTCATTATATCAGCTGTAGATTTTGCTATAATGTGATAACTGACAATAATGACAATTTGAGATGACAAACAGAGATATATAATTTTCAAACATTACAGAATGACAAATAAATACAAAGAGTGTTAATAATTCATTATATTGACTAACTGGCACCTTGACAGATGATAGCTTGTAAAATGGAGTTATACCTCTCCATAACATACAGCTGGACTGAATTTAGAGACCATGTGTTGCCCATGCAGCATGATCCCTCTCTTGGCCTGCCTAGTTTACTCCACAGGAAAGGTAACACCAATAAATCTGGAACAAGACAAGCTGCAGAAGCTGCCGGATCAGCAAAGCAATACTCTCACTGTCCGCCTGTTGAAGCTTCCATCCTAGACCAGTTGCTGAACAAGGCTTAGGGCCTAGTCTACCTAATTAGCATCATTACACTGACAAAGTACGCAAGTATACTCTTTTCTACCAAATTCACAGCACTACATTAACAAAGTGATTAGAATACGTTCTTCACCAAATCTATACATTACGTAAGTAACAGCTTACTGGATTGAGTTCCTCCCTGTCTAATTCTCTCCTATACATGAGCATGGCATAGATCAGGTTGGCAGCTCGAGCTACTTGGACTGTTGAATGAGAAACCAGCAGGGCATCCTAGTTGAGGTAAAAGAACGTGAGTTAATCAATAACAGAAGAAGAAATTAAATGTATAAACAGACTAGGTAAGTATGGATTAGAACGGATTAGTTCAGTGCCATCTTCACAACAAAGTGCTACTTGGACTGCTGAATGAGAAACCAGCAAGGCATCATAGTTGAGGTACAAGAGCAAAGGTTAATCAACAACAGAAGAAATTATTTAATTATTTTTTTACATAGAAGAACAACAAATTTAAATCAATAATAGAAGAAATTATAAACAGACTACGAGGTATATTTATTTAGTAACTTGAATTTCACGAAAAACTTTTTTTTTTACCATAGTGCGAACCAAAAGTGTTATTTCTCAACATAGTCGTCCCTTCTCTCTCTCTCTCTCTCTCTCTCTCTCTCTCTCTCTCTCTCTCCCCCCCCCCCCCCCCCCAAGGGAACCCAGCTTTTTGAGCTACCTACGTAATCTGTCCGTGTCTTCCTCTGCTTTTTGCCTAGTATTTTCCCACATAAGGCTAATTTTTCTATTCCATCTCTTCTGCAACATTTTAGTCCAGCTATCTAGTGTAGGGGTTGAACCCCTTACCTCGGATCAGCACACCGGATGTTTAAGAACGCACGTTCTTATCCATTCGGCCATGCTGACCTCTGTTCTATTGATATGACCCCATGGATTTCCTGTGCATTTTCTGAGGTTCTGATGAGTTATCTTGCAATACCAGCAGCTCTCAATATCTTAGAAGATGATCACAGAGTCACTTTCATCTTCATTCCGGGACATGTGGGAGTTGAGGGAAATGAACAAGCTGATAAACTTGTTGGATCTGCATCCCCTGCAGATGGCCAGCCTACGGATTGCGCCAAAATTTTTAATGCCCTTAAAGAGATGTGGAGAGTGGAGGACTTTGATGCCAGTGAATCCACATTGTTGTCTAGAATGAGATTTGGGAGTAAATAGGCACGGCCAGACACAAGAGGCACATTGGGAGAATGAGGGGTCTCATCAACCAATAAAGAACTGGCACTATTAGCCATCGGACACTGACTGATTTGCTGGGACGCAGATTTGAGCACCTATGGACATGTCTGGAGTACAGGATGATACCATTAACAGATAACTAACTAGATAACTAATATGTTAGCATTTGCTTTCTTCTCTATCTACAATATTCTCAACATTATTCTCGAAAACCACATCTTCACTGCCACCTCTTCACTGTTTCTGTGACAATAGACTAATTATGTTTTAACACCACATCTTCACTGCCACCTCTTCACTGTTTCTGTGACAATAGACTAATTATATTTTAACACCACATCTTCACTGCCACCTCTTCACTGTTTCTGTGACAATAGACTAATTATGTTTTAACACCACATCTTCACTGCCACCTCTTCACTGTTTCTGTGACAATAGACTAATTATGTTTTAACGACTGCCGTGAAAATATACTGACCACTCCATAGTAGTTGCTATTGACCATGATTGGTGATCGACCTCTGAGATACACATACTCCTCCCACCAGTCAGATACCTGTTGTTTAAACACATAAGAAAGTACAAGTAATGATAAATATTTCAATGTTCTCATTAAAGGTTGCTGCGCCGCAGCGAAGGGGTTACAGATGCAGTTTGTAATCCCACATACCCGCGTTCAAAACACAGCTGCAGGCAATTTGGCAGCAGATCACCTTGCGTTGGTTTTTTATGAAATGGTATTACTGCCGGTCGTTCAGAAATCAACGGCAAACTACTGAACGTAAACTTGCCAAGAGATCACAACAGCAAAAAATAAATGCTGTGACGTCCTGTAAAGAATATGCAACTAACTTTTTATTTAACATTAAAGGTTAACAATTAAGGGCATGGAGACCAACTTCATTGTACCAGGTTTACCTCGTCTGACTTAGTATCTCTATATAGTCTCTTGTTCCAATTATTCAATATTGTTTTTTGTTTGTTTTGGATATGACTGTGTTATGTATGTTTACAGCAGAGCCGTGGTATCTGTGCCTTTCAGCCGACACATCCAACTTCTTCCTGGCATCTATTGGCTGGATTAGCCTTCCCAATTCAGTATGTTCCAAACCATGGTCAGGCAACACCAGGGGTGCTCTGAACAAACATGAATACAATACAACCAAGGTGATACATTTGGCCTTAGACAACAACCTTTCCACACCTCTAAGCTTAATGACAAGTGAAGTTTATGAAAAGCAACATGACCCATCTGGTGCCAGACATCATACAACAGACAGCATATTCTCTTCTCATAAGATTTTTCTTTACCATTTCTACCTCATCTCAATCGCAAATGACTTATTTGATTTTCACTTATGTTTTTATTTTTTCAAACTGCTCTTTTCTTTCTTGGCATGTGCCCATTTATTATACTTTTTCTTTGGCATATACCTTGTATTTCTCCTGATTGTTATTGTCTGGTATTTATTTAAACTGGCTTTAAAAAATAAAAGAGGGAGCCCTAAAAACACATGAAGAAGAGAGTTACAAAGACAAATAATTTAGGGAGTGAATGAAAAGAGTGGAAAAATAAACTAATGGGAAGGCTTGGCTTGAGTGGTAGAGGGCCTATACTACATTTAAAGAAAAAAGGCAGAAGGAGAAGAGGAAGAGGAGGAACAGGATGAAGAGGAAGTAGAGGAAGAGGAGAAGAAACATGTATGTTAATAAATAACTAAACAGACCAAACTAATTCTGGATTTATAAACAAAGAACTTATTCTATCTAAATACTGTCCCTATCCATCATAAATGTATAAAACGTCAAACTGCCTCAAAAAGAAAATCCTCCTTACATAATTAGTGGCCCACCAAGATTTCAGAATGAGGTAGCGTTGCAGCTTCGTTCCAATCCCTGCCTGGAATTCTTCAGCAAGTTTCTCCATTTCCTTGTAATTATCTTCGGACATCAGATGCTTGACTGAGTGCAGATACTGTAAGGGGTATATCATACAACAGTTCACTAAATACAACTGCAACAGGGAAAAACACCTTGGCATATTTGATTAAATACAGTAGTGAGAGAGAACAACTCAGAACAACAGTCTATATAATTAATGTAGCTGCCAATGGGATAACATCATATAATATTTTACTAAAACTGAATACAGCAACAGTTAGAAAAGTGTTGTAAAATAGTTACAAATGAACGAATGGAGCGACAACATGGCTGTATAGTGTTTGGCTAAGAAAGTCTGAATAAGAATCGAAGAATGTGAAAGAACGGAGCTGTGAGTAATGGAACTTGGCAGCTCCATCAAGACAACACTCCCGCCATTTCTTCGCAATATTTCTCTGGTTTGTTAGGCTGCCTACTCTCCTGACACAGCTCCTTGTGATTTTCAGCTGCTCCCCAAGTTTAACATGCCACTGAGAGGACCTGATGTGAATCATGAGTAGACATTCTGTGAAATATTATTTTTTTGCTTTCGCTCACTTTGAACTCATAGTCCATAATACAACATAATCAACATTTTAGTCCAACTGACTGATGTAGGGATTGAACACGTTACATAGCCATCAGCACACCGGAAATTTAAGAGTGAGCACTCTTATCTATTCTGCCATGCTGACCTCCTCTGTAGAATGTGATGGCCATGCTGCACTCCATTCCCAAAGAGGCCTTCCAGCAATGCTTCAACAATGATAGAACCGCTGGGGGAAGTGTACAATACAAAGGAAAGTATTGTGAAAGGAGAGTTTCAGCCCTCCAGGTGAGTAACAGCATATCCTGGATAAAGATTCAATACTCAAATAGGGAGACCTAAAACACAAGGAGAAGAGAATTAAAGACATGGAGTGAACTGCAGGAAACAGAAACAGATGCTGGAGTGAATTGGTTAAGAGACTATGCTCCAATAGGGTATCATAAATTAAAGGACTATTTTACATTCCTTCAGGTGCACTGCACTGGGCGTGTGGTGCTGGCCCCATATTTGTATAGACCAATCAGCACTGTGATGGTCATGTGGTCAGTATCACGCTGGCTGGATTTACTTCCCAAGACATTTGTTGGTACCCATTTTAGGCTGGGTTGGCCTGGAAGCCTAGGCACATTTTTAAAATTATAAGTGGCCCCGAGGCAGATCGAACCCATGACCACAGGGCCAGCCATATTGAGAAAGGGCAGAAAAGGAGAAGAAAATACAGCTACAGAAGGGAAAACATGATAACATAGTTACTAAATACAGCTGCTGTAGCAACAAAACCTTCTTGAATAGTTTTATTAAATGCACCAACAATATCATAAAATAGTTTCTAAATTCCACTGCAACAGGAGACAACATAAAATGTAATTTTTCGCAAATACTTTCACAGACATCTCACTGAGCAAAGCTGGCATAAAAGGGAAAACTTTTAACTACCCATAATGCCTAACTTTCAATGAGTCACTGTCCTTGAGAGTTAGAAAAAGAGTGCTGGCATGTTACATAGAACCAGTTTTAACATACGGCTGCGAATCCTTGACAATTAGTATATGGGCAAAAATAATACCTGGAAGCCTTAGAGATGTGGTTTTATAGAAGAATGCAGAAAATTAATTGGATAGCTAAAATGAGCAATCATGACATTTTAAGAGAAGCTGAGTCGCAAAGACAACTTATCACAAATATCAGAAAGAGGCAGTCTTCGTTTTTTTTGTGTGGCCACATTATGAGAAGACAAGAACTAGAACATGTCATGATAACTAGAAAGATTTGCGGAAAGAGAGATAAAGGAAAACAGCATGAGAAGATTCTTGACAGTCTTGTGTCATGGCACAGAAGGGAGTCAACACATGAATTGATCCATGACATTGGAGATCGTTATTTGTGGAGAGGCATGATTGCCCATGCCAGCCGGCGAGGCACTGGATGATGATGACGGTGAATTCCTAAAAACAGGCAAGAACCAGAAGATAAATCCATGAAGTTGGCGTCAGTCCACCAGAGGACAGAGATACAGACAAGACAAGACAATCAGACTCTTACATTGTCCACTGATTCTTTAATACTGGGTACTGGAAGCTTGGGAAGAGAGGCCTGGTAACTCATCAGTAAAGGTGTTCTGCCTCCATACAGTCGGATCAGCATCTGTGGTTCAGAAGGAAGGAAAAAAGAACAGGTTAATATGATTAATGTTTAAAACAAAATCAACTGGGGAGCTGATGTCAGCATGGTCAAATGGACAAGAGCACTCGCTCTTAAACTTCCGGTGTGCTAATGCCAAGGTAGTGGGTTAAACCCCTACACTGGTCAGTTGGACTAAAATGCTGACTTCTTGTCCTTGATTTTGGGACGTAAATTACAGGTACCTCAGAAGCCGGAGTGTGTTCGTCTGATGGTGAAGAACACTGGTCATAGGGAAAGCTAATCCACATGCAAAAAGAAGTCTGGTGTACAAGAAGTAGTAGCACATGTATGGACTGTGCTTCAGTTCAAAACAAGCAAAGAGAAAAAAAAAACTGGGGAGTCATGGCTGAGAGGTTATGTTGTCCACCTCAGGTTCAAAAGGAACTCAGCATGAGACAGAATTTTTTTTTCTTTTTTCAGAAACCATTGGTATCTAATCATATCACATGTCCCTCTTATCATTTGGGTAGCGAGACAGGATACCTTGCCTTTTTGGATACGGGTGAAAAGCAGGAGGTCCTGCGTGCAAGCTGCACATGTAACAAATCCTACATCAGCTGGAAATCTGGAAATTGCAAAGAGTAGGCAGTAAGGCTGCTACCCTGACAAAACTGTCAGGAAAGAAAACCTACCCACGGGTAGACAGAGGCTGTAACATTGGTTGGAACAGGGTTAGGGGAAGCAAACTGAACACGCATGCATGCTGAAGTCACACTGATCTTTGAGGTGCTTAACTAGGTGTGATGCAATCTCTTTGAAAGAGGAATGAAAAAGGAGGAGGAGGAGGAGGATTAACATCGGTGATGTGGTGATTTCTATGGCAGGCATGGAAGAAAGTTAAAGCTATTATATTTAATAGGGTTGAAAAGACAAGAGGACCGACTTCGTTGCACCAGGTTTAAACCATATGGCTCACACTCTTTCTGCAGGGTGGCCTGCTGAAAACATCACACAAATCATGAACTCCATAGCTCCAGCTACAACCCCTAGGAGACTCCAAGATCACTGCACTCATTAACCAAACAATGGAATTGAACCCACAACCTTCGAAGGATGAGGCAGGCAGCGTAACCACTTCACCACGGAGACTCCCTAGGCTACTGTGCTGTGTATAAAGAGATAGCACATACTCTTGCAGTGGATGCCAAGTAGCTGTGACGAAACGGACTAGATTCCGTCTGTCCTCTGCATTATTTCCCTTTGGTCGGCATAAGACTAGTTGTCTCCCTTGAGATTGGGACCATAACTAGGGAAATCCCCTGCGAAAATAGTCCATGACATCATACTTCGAGTGAATTCTAGTAAATTCTCGATATATACTCGGCAATGTGCGTACGTGATGTTTGCTGTCACGTTGGACCCACAATTACATCGGGGAACACGGGATTCAGGATTTCTCCATGACCCATGGGATTCTCTAGGCCTGAGATGTAATTGTGACTGCGCACTCAGCTTTCCGCTGTTAGTCGCCTTTCAGATTTTGCCAGAGACGGCCGCTAATTACGGACTGCTACGAATTGATGTCTGTACACCCGTCAGCCAAAGCGGGACATCAAGCAGCCCAGTAATGTGGTGATAGAATGATCCAAGGTAATCTCTTAATACAATAGTAGTTAGCCGTTATCTTAAATAAAACGCCGATCGCAAAAGTGATTGTCGCCATAAAGCGAATGACTTTACTGCATCAGTCGGCATTTAAAATTAGCTTTATCGATCGGCTAGGAAATATTTGGGTCAGACGCCTCCTAGAATTACAGGTAGTGTGCTTCACAACATTAGGCGTGTGTAATTGGGCACATCTGATCTGAGTTGTAGAACTGATGTTTTGTAGCAGATATAATTATAGATGTTATACTACCATTACATTCATTGTTAGTAAAAGATTTGCTTATAAAGTGATTATTGCCAATGGTAAGTATGTTCGGGTAATTTAACAACTGTGTAGCAAATGTGTTAACTATCTTGTTTAGTGATGACCTCCGTAGGGATGTAAGGAATTGTGACATTAGTTAAACTGTGATGTTAGAGTCATTAATAGTGATGAGTAATTAGCTTGAGCTAGCCAGTGATGTGTCATTTGCTTAGCTAGAATAGGATTGTAACTTATGCCTTATATCAGTGGTGTTTATTAATTCCGGGAAACAAGGTGTTTTATTTCATTGGGATGTGCAGGTAAGTATTTGCTAAGTGAAGATGCCAGTGCTATTCCACCTTTATGTAGAAATATCTAGTAAGTATTTGATAGAGGTAGATAGGAAGTATCTGTGGATTTATGTCATTACTAGTTTATATGGCTGCCCGCATAAGTGAATTATGCATGCCTGATCGTGCTTATTAGGTCTGTCCAGACCGGACTGGTTATGTGGCTGTACGGCTGGGTGTATTTTGCGTGGCCAACTGTGTCTGTTGTGAGCGGAATGAGTGAGAGCCTGCCCGATTGTGCGAAGTAGGCCTGCCCGACTGTGTGCTGCCGGTATGACCGATTATTGATTTTGCCTATCCGACCAAAGTGATTGTGCGTTACCGATGGTTGAATTAACATACCCAACCGAGAGCAATGCAACGCTCTGTAATGGAGGCCGTTGCGCTAATGACGATCCGAACTTCGAACAGAACCTTGTCTGTCTCTAGTTCTTTTCTTCTATAAGCCTGACCTGTAAGTGGAGTAACTTATCCACTAGGAAGTGGTAGTTACATCCAAGCCAGTCAGGCAGCATTTGAGGGGGGACTGGAGATTTAGTGGATGAGGGGCTGGATGCCACTCTAAAATGGATGACGTGGCCTAACTCATAACGGAACCAAGGTTCTCTTTTGCCACAGCAGCTGTGAGGAAGATTACTTGGTGGATTGCCACCATATCTGGGATAGACCGACACAGACTTGACCGTCATGGGTGAAGGTCAACTAATAAAGGTCAAACCTGTTCTGGGACAGAGATCCCAGGACGGAAAGCTGGTGCTTTGTTTATGAGTTTGTTAGTTAAGTTGAACAATTCATGATTTATAATTTGTTAATACTATGTTAATGGATTATGATGTATATAATTTATTAATGTTAGATAGTCATTAATGAGTTATGTGTAATTAATTGATCAATGGGTTATGTGATTAATTAATTGTTGAGTTATGTCTGTGAGGAGGACATGTCCGGCTGGACACCTCCTAGATAATGTAATCACTACACTGAAAGACAAGTAGGTTATTTTAAGGTTGTGGTTGAAATACAAATGGAGGATTAGAATCTACACTGGTGCTATTGGGCTATCTGTTGCCCAGACGAGTTACTTGGCTATATTCTTGCGTACTATTGCTTTCTCTTGCACCCTCATGCCTGTACCTTGTAGTTAAGAGTTGATCTATGATGTTGATGATCTGGTATAACATATATGAGATATGTATATTACTCTGATGCATGTGTGAAGGTTAAGATGCAGGTTAGTCCTAGTTGTAGCTGAATACTCACACTGACCTCCATGTTTCAGGATCTGTTATATGATGGAGATTCATGAGTTATACCATAAACTCAATGGGACCAGCTCATTCCAGTGCCAATCAAGGTGATGTTTGAGGCAATACTGGAAGTTGTCATCTGAATCTGCCAAAGTCAACACATGAGAGAATGACTTTAGAATGATACGGTGGGTCTAAGCTGAGACCACTGCGACGAGTCCGACGAAGATTTGGTCAACCGATCCAGGTAGGGTCTAGGACTGAAGCGTCTCTTGATTCACACCGATAGGGTACTGGTGCAGTTCTAAGATAACTCAGTGGTGACCTGTGTACTCTCAAGGAAATGAGTTCCAGTTGTGTTGATGAGAGTGAACTCTGTTTACTAGTCACGACAATGTCCAGTTTATTATGTTTCCGGCCCGGCTGGGTCGTAATGGGACACATTGTATAATTTATGTTAACTACGGTGTGAATCTACAGTTGTGATCCGTACTGAAGCCTGAACTTGGTCAAGTGACCTACAACAGTGATTTGCTATTCTTGTGAACACCAGAGTGGCATTCGTGTTTCGGTAGGGATCTACCCCATTCCTAGGTGTTGGTGGACAATGACTTTGTAAGGTGTGAAGGTAGTAGTTACCTACAGAACTGTGTAGAATAGAGACATGTGAATATGTTGAGTTCTTACATTCACCTTTTGGAGCATTCAATTGACATTGTGGTTATATGGAGCCAGCGCTCCAGTTATAGATTGCAGATAAGTTCATCCCATGAACTTGAGATGCCAAAGAGCAACCAGGCTCTGAGATACTAGTGTATTGTGCTACAGTACTTTTCTTCAGTTGGGGACATCTAGAATTCTAGGGTCGGCCCAGACGTCATCAGCGGAGTGGAACTTTTGAGTTATTACGTCATCGAGGGATGACCAGCGAACTTTGGTGAAGTGTCAGTCAGTATCAGTACATACGCCTGACCAGTCCGAGATCTTAATCACAGTGGAGGAGAGAACTCTGGAAGGGTCTACGCCTTGGAGTCCCTTTGCACTGGAGGTTCCTTGGGTGAGTCGTTAACCATGACGGGACGACAGCACGAACTGAAGTCACATGCTCCATGATGATGACTGATCATCGGTAGATCTTCTCGCTGTTTTCTAGCAGCCAGTGTACATATGGTCTTCTATCCAGGCTTTTCAGCCATCCCTCTCTGAGTTATAGTTGACATATTCAGAAATTAAATTTTGCTTTGTTAGCCATGGCTTTGAGTACTAGTATGACTGTTGTCTTGTCCGAGCCCCCTGTGGGTAGGAATCCATAAGTGGGGAGGGGAAGGTCAGCTGTCCCAGCTTGTGTGGGGCCTTGTAGATGTAAAGTCCTATTGGGGTGGTCCCAGGTTCTTGTCGTACACCTTGGATAAACTGTCATCACCAGCCTGAACTGATCTGGCAGGGAATCCCAGAATAGTGAACTTCCAGAGATGCCGTGACCAGACCCCACAGTGTGTTAAAGACACTAGCACTCATTAGCCCACTCCCGTATCAAGGGTAAAATAACATCCCCGTTGATGACAGAATGGGTTAGTCTGTTGACAATTAAGTATATAAATCCTGTGAAGATCTTGTGTTTGAGCAGAATGTTGAGAACATCATGGACAAAGAAGAAAATGCTGAACACACCAACAAACAAACTTTGTTTTCAAAGGGTTAAGAATTGGGCTAGGTCTAACATTCTGCTCTTCTTATCTCTCTCTTTCATACATTATTTCATTCACACATCATTCAAGGCTAACTGAGAACAACAACAATATAAAAGATATCATTATAAAGGCATGGGAAAAATGCAAAAATTAATACTACATGACTCACTAAAATTAATGAATAATGTGGCAATTGTTATAAGCTATGGGGAACATACTGGTCTACCAAAAGAGGACTGGCTGTTATACTATGGTATTATTATTATTATTATTATTATTATTATTATTATTATATCATCATCATCATCATTATTATCATTATTATCATCATTATTAATATTATTATTATTATTATTATTATTATTATTATTATTATTATTATTATTATTAAGGGGGAAGGTAATCTGTACTGAGATAGTGTTTGGATAATTTGCGGAGATAATTAGAGCTGCAGATGTTGCAAGATCACTGATCAAAACCACTTAGGAAAAGACATAAAATGTTTACGGCACATCAACCAAAGAGGTGGAATAAAGAAACTAACAAGAGAGGAAGAGGAAAAGAGAGAAAGATGTTATGTGGAAAGCTGAGCAACAAATAATAGTATATGCAAAACAACACCATGAAAATATCAAAGAGAGAGGATTGGAGAGTCACGACTGCTGAAGTCCGCTCCAGACCAGGTACCTGGAGGACCTGTGAAGGAAACATCACCAACCTGAACCTCATCTCAGCCAGTCCATGTGTCTTGTGCTAAATCATGATCTGGTTACATACTAATATGCTCCTCTGCAGATGAGAAGTTTCAGTGAACCAGTTTGGTAAATCCAGTGGGTTTGAGAGCTTCAGGAGGACAGGAGAACTGTGACACTGTGCCATGGAGAAGGCACTTGGTACCAGGTCGGGAGGAAAAGTCTCAACCCTAACCTCACTCTGACAGATGCAAGATCTTTTTGGGGCTCAGACTACCTACTGCCAATGTATTGGACTTCAGAGTTAAAACCCACAGTATTCCAGAGGATGCAAAACCAACCAACCTACCCATCAACCAACCCATCAATCATCTATCAAACAACCCACCCATCGATTATCAGTCAACCGACCAACCCATCAATCATCTGTCAACCAACCCATCAATCATATATTAACCAACCCATCAATCATCTATCAACCAACCCACCCATCGATCATCTATCAACCAACCTACCCATTGATCATCAGCCAACCAAGCTGCCCATGAATCAATCTACCCATCAATCATCACCCAATGAACCCATCAATCATCAACCACCAACGAACCCACCTACTGATCAACCAACCAACCCATCAATCATCAATGAACCAACCAACACACCCACCAATCAATCAACCAACCCAACCATCAATCATCAGCCAACCAATGAACCCACTTACTGATCAACCAAACAACCAACCCATCAATCATTAACCAACCAACCAACCCATCAATCATCAACCAACCAACCAACCCATCAATCATCAACCAACCAACTAACCCATCAATCATCACCCAACCAACCCATCAATCATCAACCAACTAACCAACCAACCCATCAATCATCTATCCAAATAAAAAGATCACTGTAAAACAAAACAAATACTTACAAACCACAGCTTGGTCTTCAAGGTCATTTTACTATGCACTTCATATATCCAGTGATGGTAGGTGAGCAGAAGCTTCAAGAAATACTTGAGGACCAGGCACTTGATAATCCATGCTATGGTGCTAAACAGAATTGTGCTGCAGTACAGACCGAATGCGTGGGATGTATTTTTGATTCTGGGGAGAGGATCAAAGTTTAGGTCAGACAGAGCTGAAATAAATTAGTTATAATTTTTCAAACCCAGTTCAGTTCAGATATTAATGCTGCCCTCCAGACACAGCTTTAGTTTCTCCGATCTCTTCCATAGTAAATCCATCATCATTCAGCAACAAACCATACCCATCAGATATTACAAGCCTCTTCACACACTTGGCATGCTGCTCCATCCTGGCCCCACCAATCTTCAATCCTGTGTTCTGACTAATGATATCAGTTCATTCAGTTGGAAATTCTTGTTGCAGTCAGCCTCCCTTAATAACTTACATGATGTTGGCTTGATCCAATAGTTGACCCTCTAACATAGTGGAGGTGTGCCAGCCAACCTATTCGCCCTTTCATTGCCCACAACACCAGTGTTAACTGCTACGTAAACATTCAGAAGGAAACCAGTGCTGAAAAAATGAACTATGTTGTTTTCAACACTAAAGCTGACTAGCAAGTTTACTCTTAACGTCACCATCATCATCATACACCATGCCAACAAACATAGGTGGTCATGGTTTGCCATCTTAGGCAATCCCCAGTGTTGGATCAATGTTGAGTTCTTGTCCCAGTTAAGCCATGTGGCCAAGCCATCCAGGTATGTATCTCATTGTTTCTCCCGTGCTCTTTTCCCATCAAGTTTAACCAGTTGTCACTAAATTAACAAGTTAATTAGTCCTAATAACATGCCCAAAAATCTTGACTGTCTATGTCAAATTTCCTTATTCAATTACTTTTACATCTGCTTATTGAAGGACTGCCTCATTCAGTGTTCTCTCTCCACCCGTGGTATTCTGTGAATTTTACCTGGGTTCATCTCACAATACAACTGTTTAAATTTTTACAAAATAAGAACAAGGATGGTATACCTTCTTGTCCCCCCTCACCAATCCCCCTTTAAGGCTTGGACATCAAGCCTCTAACATCCCCCCCCCCTTCTATCTCTCCCTTTCTTTGGTTCTAGTATACTAATGACCTCCTAAGAATCCCCTCTTCCAGCAATGTATTCACTTAACTGAAAAATCTCACATCCTCTAAACATTCAGATGCACTTGTCAACCATATCTACGCTAAAAACTGGTAAGCAAATACCTGCTTATACTTACCCAGGTGTATGCTTGTGGATCAGGTCAATAAATCCATAGGAAGGATCAAACAAACCCGTAAGTTTAATCCCCAGAATCAACGTTGTAACAAGCAACCAGGATGAGAGAGAAGCCGGAAACACGCCATTTCGAATCTGATTCTGTAAACAATAACATATGCCCTTAATGAGTTGTTTTAAAAGAATACATAAATGGTTGTAAAAAATGTACAAATAAAATATATAAATTCATTTTTGTTTTGGGAGAAATATTATTCAGTACAAATGTGACAGACTTCCCAGCAAATACAGCTGTTACAGAAAGCAAAAGTCATCATCATCATTTTACACTCTTGCTGTCAAGCTCCAGACCAAACGAGAAAAAGAGTGTTGAGGTGCTACATGGAACCTGTACTTTTATATGGTTGTGAAGCTTGGACATTTTTTTGGCATGTTATGAGAAGAGATGGATTGGAGAACTTGGTGACAACTGGTAAGATCGAAGGGAACAGATCAAGAGGAAGACCTAGAAGCAAATACCTGGATGGCTTGGCCACATGGCATGGTTGAGACAGGAACACGGAGTTGATCCACGACTCTGGTGATCGAGTGAGATGGCAAAACATGACCGCCCACGCTTACCGGCATGGCACATGATGATGATGATGATGTCAAGCATCGTAGGGAGGAATAGTTGATATTCCAGCACCCGATGAGTGGCTCTGGTTACTGTCATTGAATGTGATTGTGCAATATATTTGATATATTCAATCCACTTCCTTCTTGGCTCTGTCTTGTTTTCATAAATGTGCCAGGATGCCAAACAAATATAGATATTACAAAAAGCAAAACACTCCTTTCAAAAATATTAAAACAAATAATAGCCTATAATAAGAATGAATACAGAAACAAGAAGTTAAGAAAGGGGCAAATATTGTTTTTAAACTGAGAGAGGAAGAAGTATATTGTGACACATGATGGGAAGATAGTGCTGCAAGTAGATCAAGAAAAACATAAGGACCAAAGAAAGAAGAGTAGAAAAAAAATAAAGAACAAAATATAGGTAACAGAAAGAAGGAAGCAAATCATGATCAAAAATGCAATTACAAAAGAAAGAAGACAAAATGAAGTAATAAATACTTCAAAAATAAAGCAAGGATTAAAGTACAACGGAAAGAAAGAAAGGACGAAGCAAAGAAAAACTATTACGAGAAAAATCATAAAGAGGAAAGTAGTGACAAAAGAGGAAAGCACAGAAAGGAAGAATTAATTAATAAAATAAAGAAGAAAATAAGAAACATGAAAAATAAAGCATAGAAAAATTTGAAAAGAAATGCACAAGTGGTAAATGAAGAAATAAAAATAAAGAAAGCAACACATAAGAAAAAAATTGACAATTACTGGGGCCCAGAAGGGAAGTCAGGAATAGTCACACTGTAACCTACCGACTTAGCGATGACTAAGGAGGGTTGGCATGAGACTGGATACCTCATCCCATAAAAAACTTTAATTGCAAATTCCAACAAATCATTAACAATCTTACAAAGGGCTTGAAGAGAGTTGGCTGAGGGCTTATGCTCCATTGTCAGATGACAGACAGAAACTGAAGAAGACAGAAGTGAAGAAGAAGAGGACACAGCGGTGGCAGGACGATAATGATAACAACAATGATAACGACAACAACTAGAGAAAAGGAAAACAAATTTTATGTAATTTCATGAAGCATTTTGAACAACATAAATGAACAGATGATAACATTCACTGTTACCTTTAGTCGACCAATTCTCTTCTTCCAAGAAAGAACTCCACTCTCCCAGACAGCTCGAAGGGCCTCGTGGTTGATGTTGACGTCATACCCATCAGGCGTCACAGTGAAGGAAAAGGCAACAGCAGCATGTGCTTCAGCCATGCTCTTTCAGGAATGTCAACCTTGCAATCAACACAACTGAGAGTCCAAAGCACTTATAAATGTATCTGCAATCGGCAGTCCAAAGCACTTATAAATGTTATCTGCAATCGGCAGTCAATTGGCAGTTCAGAACACTTATAAATTCAGGTGCAGTCCAGATCATGCACAAATTCCACTCCAATTTTCAGCCCAAAGAATGTATAAATTCACATACAACTGGCAATCCAAAACATATATAAATTCAGCTGCAATTTAGAGTCCAAAACAGCAAACAGCTTATAAACTGGGCAGTTGTTTTCAGAGTGGCCACATCATGGTATGGTCATCCACTTGGCTTCTCTTTAACAACTGTTAACAAACAAAAGGATGGACATCAGTTGTGATAGCAATGTATACATATAATCAAAACTAAAGAAATAATATTTTTACATTATCAACAGGCATTGATGACTTAGAAAGCCGTTTTAGCATAGCGGCCCAGGTGTTTTCCTGCTGGTCTGGTGGTCACGGGCTCAAATCCGGGTCAGAGTTGAATGTTAAAAATAACCTGGGTTTCCAGGTCAAGCGGGTCTAACATGGGTACCAGAAAATATCCTGGAAGGTAAAAGTGGTCGGCATGACTGGCTCAATGTAGTGATGATCACATCATCAGTAAACAACATCATGGCACTAAGTTATACATCATATGCCATGACAATGACCACATCATCCACCAAATGCTGACTGGTCTATAAAATAAACAATAAGGGTATAGCACACTGTGCCCTTAAGATGTGTAAAAGGTCTCTTTTTTTACTGATGATAGTGGTCGATCGTCAGAAAAGCAACCATATGATTCAACATCTTGTACAAGGTCCTTTGAAGAGTGGCGTTCACAACAAGGCTTGTCTAACAATGTCTCAGTCCTTGGTCAGTTCTCCTGCCCAAGGTGTCCTGCAATGTCCTGTATCCATGGCCATGCTGGTCAATCCATGCCTTCCATCACTGTGGCATTTAGAGTGACCAAAGTACTTCAGTTTCTTAGACAGGCTGCTGTTCATGAGCCAGTTGTCTTCAATAACTGACATTGTGGTGAAGGGGATACGAACACAATTCACAATCCCACATGCTGTGGTCGAAACACAACTGCGGGTGATTTGGAAGCAGGCCACCTTGCGCTGGTTGTCGTACAATGGTATGAGTGCTAGTTGTTCAGAAAATAATTGCAGACTACTGAATGTTGATGGTGGGGAATGTCCATGGTCTGTGCCTGCCTTCCCTTGAGGGCTGCCCGGGATGTCTTCAGCTGTTCTAAATGGGCCAGCTGGGATGGGGAAAACACAACAGTGAGAGTTTAACATCCTACGAAACATCCGGGAAGGTAACCCAACCAACAAATGCCTGAAGAAGTTGAATGTGTCGGCTGAAAGGTACAAATATTGCAGCTCTGCTGTAAACAGACATAACGTAATTACATCTAAAACAACATTCAAGATGAATGAACAAACGAATGAACAAGTGAGTGAGCGAGCGAGCAAACGAGCAAATGAAGGAGGAGGAGGAAGAGGAAGAGGAGGAGGAGAAGAAGAACGTAAACTTGCCAAGAAATCACAAACAACAACAAACTTCTGGGGGTACTGCAACATCCTGTAAAGGATATACTGATTTTTGTGTGTTGATTAGCTTTCCCTATTATCAGTGTCCCTGGCCATTAGGAAAACCCACTCCAACTTCTAATTTATATCCCCAAGTCAAGGATGAAAAGTCAACATTTCAGTTCAACTGACCGGTGTAGTGGTCGCTACCTTGGTATCAGAACACAGGAAGTTTAAGAACAAACACTATTATCCATTCAGCCATTCTGACCTCCATATAAATTATTTTTACGTTCAGGAAAGGATTATAATTTTCACTGTGGTTCTTGACAGATAGGATCAACTCTTCTAATCCATTAGCATTATTAAACACATTACAGAATAATAAATAATTTCTGTGTAACATTATTCAAATGGAAAACGGTAAAAGAAAACTTACATACAACTCACTCTATTCTAGATGTTACGTTAAAATGTTAAATAAGGGCCAAGCAATCTTACTTCCTATACACCAGACAATAAGGATTGCATGACAAAGCAAAAATGATATTGTTTGGCTGTTTTTTAACAATACTCGGATGAAATGCTTTTATTTAACAATACTCGGATGAAATGCTTTTATTTAACAATACTCGGATGAAATGCTTTTATTTAACAATAATCACTCAATGAAATGTTTTTATTTAACAATCATTACTATCTATAGTACCTTGAGGTGTAGGACAGGGTGAGTCTTCAGCCTGAGGAATTAAGGCTGTTTGGTTAGTGTAGTCGCCGCTAACTGTACAGGTTAGGGTTTTCTTTTTACTCCCGAGGGAGTCTCCGTGGCAAAATGGTCAAGCCGTCTGACTCAGGCTCCGAAGGTTGTGGGTTCGATTCCGGGCCGCGAACCTTCGGTTCACGAGTGCATTTTTTTCAGAGAACCGTGGAGGTCATCACTAGAGCTACAGAGTTTGTGCTTTGTGTGACGCTTTCGGCAGTTCGCTGCGGAAACGAGGCTGAGCCATATGGGATAAAACCCGGTGCAATTAAGTCGACCCTATCGACTTTTAAGCGACTTTTTTTTTTACTCCTGAAAGAAAAAATCCATCACCTTACCGAGGAATCAAACCCAGATCTCTTGAATGGCAGCCCAGTGTTCTAGCCACTTGGCCAGATGCTCTTCTTATTTAACAATACTCTGATGAAATGTGGGAGCCTGTGGCACTGAGGTAATGAACATAGTTTCACAATCCTGACATACCAGGTTCAAAAATGGCCACAGGTGATTTTAAAGCAGACCATTCTGCATTGAATTTCACAATGATATGAGCAGAGGCCATTCCGAAAACAATGGTAAACTATTCAACATAAAATTGCCTAGAAAATCACAAACAGTCCAAAAATTCTGGGGTTAACTGCAACATCCTGCAAAAAGGTCATGTGGTTAACTTTTTAAAATCAGATGTCAACAGGTAAAAATTACATTTATACACAGAAGAGAACCTCTGAAGTGTACTTAAATCAACACCGGCATTAGCCCGTACCAATGAGCCTACAGTATTTGGCCTTTTTATTATACATGTGTCGCTTTAAGTCACGTAGTACCAGTTTCACATTTGCTTTGATACAACAGAACAAAGTTCAAGATTCAAAGTCCATTCACTGTCACACCTGACCTGACGATCGCTATCAGGTGTTTGTACTTTAAAGCCTTAGCAAAAAAGACGCACTGTTTGGATTATATTTACCACCTTCAAGAGTGTCAAGGATTAGCAAACTTGCAGTCGAGCAGTCATTCAGTCACAAGCCATGATAGCTCAGCAGCTACTTGAGTAATAAAATACACACATCACAAACCCAGAAATATCACTATGCTAACCAAAGAAACATCACTAACCAAACATCAAAAACAAAACAAACATCAAAAACCAAACAAGGATCTATAACCAAAATAAAACATTGCAAACTAAACGAACATCACAAAATACACAAACATCTCAAACCAAATAAATATTACAAACCAAACATACATCAATCACCAATGAAACATCACAAACCAAATAAACATCACTATGCTAACCAACGAAACATCACAAACCAAAAAATATCACTATGCTAACAAATGAAACATCACAAACCAAGCAAACATCACAAACTAAGCAAACATAACAAACCAAGCTAACATCACAAACCAAAGAAACATCACAAAACAAAGAAACATCACAAACCAAGCAAACATCACAAACCAAACAAACACCACAAACCAAACAAACATCACAAAACAAAGAAACATCACAAAACAAAGAAACATCACAAACCAAGCAAACATGGCAAATCAAACAAACATCACAAACCAAGTAATTATCACAAACCAAACAAACATCACAAACCAAGCAAACATCACAAACCAAGCAAACATCACAAACCAAACAAACATCACAAACCAAACAAACATCACAAACCAAGCAAACATCACAAACCAAAGAAACATCGCAATCCAAACAATCATCCCAACCCAAATAAGCAAAAATACAAACATCACAACCCAAACTAACATTGTTGCCCTTGTGTTTTTCAACACAGATTTTGAGGAGACAGTTACATGTGTCTTTTTACTTGGTGTGGTCATCTTCTTATCGGTGTCTGTGACTTAGAGGTTAGTGACCGCAGTGTCACAATTCCTCACATAAGAAATGGCAGGTTTGAAATCGATGTTGATGGTATAATGGTGGACCATTCAGAATACAATGGCAAACTAATGAATGTAAAAACTGTCTTTTAAATCACAAACTGCCAATAAATGCTCAGGTTGGCTGCAATGTCCCGTTAAAGGGCATGCAGCTAAATTTAGTCACATTCTATAAAACAATGTAACAGGTAACTGTAACCTTTGCCTGACTTACTAACTCCAAAGTCCAGGGTGTAAATCACATCATCTTGAGTTACAGGCTTATATATCACATCAGGGCTGTGATAATCTCTCTCTTATTTCTACCCAGCATTTGTTCTATTTTTGTACTATAAGGATATATATGTTACCGTGTGGTATATTTATCACAAGGCTCTGTTTTAATGACAAGCCGGTAGTAATGGCTTGGCTCAGATATGACTGAGCTACCGTATGACAGTAGATGGTACTACCTGCTTTCTGTTAGCGCCTAATGTTGGACAGTGCTCACCAAACTCGACACTCCACATTGTGCCAACAGCTTCAGGGTGGAGGAGCACAATTGGGATGGTACAAGCCTGATCCTAGTGTGAGGAAATGTAACTAACAACTAAATGTCATGGCAAGGCAGACCAGGCCCTAAGCCTTGGTCGGCAACTGGTCTAGGATGTAGGTTCTGACAGGCAAATATTTAGAACATTGCTTTGTTGATCCAGCAGCTTCTGTAGATTGCCTTGTTCCAGATTTAATGGTGTTACCTTTCCTCTGGAGTATAACTAGGCAGGCCGAGAGAGTGATCATGCTGCATGGGTATCACTAGGTCTATATAATTCAGCCCAGGCTTTGTGCTATAGAGAAGGCTGGTCCCCGCCATGGGTTGTAGTTTTTATGCCTTTTTGAAGCACAATGTAACAAAATATCCTCTGTCAAGATGGCAAGGTGCCAGCAGTAGTAATATGAAGAGCCCGCCCACCTACTGTGTTCTATGGCTTGATTATGTAAATAAAATGATTAAAGCCCATTAGAGTTCCCTTATACTGTAGCTTTACTGTAACAAAGGGCTTACGAATGCAATTTGTAATCTCGCATATATCGGGCTAATTGTAAGCAGACCGACTTGTGTTGGTTCAAATACAAAAGTATGAGTGCCGGTCATGCAGAAAACAATAGCAAACTACTGAACATAAACTTATCTAGAAATCACAAACAGCCAAAAAACAATGCTGGGGTTGATTGTCACATCCTGTAAAGGATATGAAACTTACATTTCTTATACTGTATTAATCAGAGTTTTAGAGAAGAATGTTGAGAATATAGACACAGAAGTAAACAAGGGTATTAACAGCCCCTGGCATTACAAGTAATGCATCATTACAAGGTGACACTTCAAATCTAAACATGGGTTCAGATTCTCTCTCTCTCTCTCTCTCTCTCTCTCTCTCTCTCTCTCTCTCTCTCTCTCTCTCTCTCTCTCACGCGCGCGTACTATGCCAAATGTTTACAATCTAAATTAGTTACGTATTACGTTTCACTCTTATGACAATGTAAGAGACCTACAGAAAGAAAGAAAGAAAGAAAGAAAGAAAGAAAGAAAGAAATGGGAGTGAGGAATAAGGAAAGTATGGATTGTGGATGACGCAAATAAACAAACAATTGTGTATACCGTAAGTCACACACATGACAAACTGTTCCCGAAAAACTAGGCACGTGACTGTAATTAAATGATTCGGGGAAAACATTGTCACCGTTATGTTAATTAATTGGAAATTGAGCGCAAGTGAAGAGTGGGAGAGCCTACAGTGAAGATTCGCGCAAACAGTCAAACACTGTCATCGCTTAGGTCACTTTCTTTGGAACTGGGTGGGGTGAAGTGAGGGAGGTTGGCAGTGGCCAACCGGTCAAAGGGTAATGTATTTTACCAGGAAAGCGGTGCAAGTGGGGAAGAAGCAGAACCAGGGTGTCAGTATAGTATTACTATTAGAATCTCCGGTGTTGTATCCTGTGTGCACTCATTACGCCCGCCTCCCATGTTCCCCTGTTTGACCTTGCCAGATTGCTTCATGAGTAGGCTAATCTTATTTCCTGTTTTACGCACGACTCGCGCACTCGCGCTAGTCAGTCATATTGTTTATTTGTCCCTTGATAGGGTTTTCCCGCTTTGTTTGTTTGTCAGCGCGAAAACAAAATTTATAGTCATGACCAAAACGGGGGGAAAGCAGCCTGAGTGTAGGGTGACAGCAAATGGGAAGCATCGAAACAAGCAGATTCAATCATTTACTAAATGATTTAGCATCGATGTTAACAGATAGGAACATTTTAAATAAAACACAAGAGATAACATGCAGAATAACCAAATCAAAGGCAGCATTATTACAGATGGAGAAATATATGTGTAACATACCCCTACAATGTTCTAGTTAGTTAGTCGCGGTTCCAACTTCGCGCAAAGGGTTGCCCTATGCCTATAATTCTCCGTTCCTGTACCAGTGAATATAACACAAAAAGCTCCTCACTACCCCATGTGAAAAATGGAACATACAGGAGTCTCG
Organism: Cepaea nemoralis; assembly: GCA_014155875.1. NCBI lineage: Eukaryota > Metazoa > Mollusca > Gastropoda > Stylommatophora > Helicidae > Cepaea > Cepaea nemoralis. The sequence continues at coordinate 13,254 of JACEFZ010010779.1, read as the reverse complement.
ACAAACCAACAGCCCGCACAAGTAATACTGCATAATGTCGCTGCCAGAATGCCAACACAAAAGTCCGCCTCGAAAAAATACAGTTCATCGTCGATGGAAGCGGCAGTCAGTCACTAGAAAACCAGCAGCCACACAATGTTCTCTGGTTGTGTAGTGAGAAGAGACACAAGGGAAATGTCGGGACGACTGGAAAGATCACCGGTAGAAGAGGCAGATCGAGAGAAATGCTGCAGGGTGGCCTAATACGCTGGAATGGAGGAATAATATGCACAGAACTGGTTCCAAAATCCACTAGGTACCGAAATCTGTGGAGATACGTGAATGCCAATGTAGTTTGGTGTGGCACATGGTGATGATGACGCTGAACGGGACCTTATGAATTCACGTTAAACTATGAGTTTTGGGTGTTATGACCAGTTTTCTTCTTTTATTTCGCTTTGGGGCATAAGCCCTCTTAGCTTTAGCTATTCCACGCAGCTCCGTCCATGCTATCCCCATATTATTCATTTCTGTCTCGACTTCTCCTCTTCATGTGTTTTGGGTCTTAGTCTATTTCTTTTGCCCTGTCGGTTTCAGGCAAGGGCCTTTACGGCAATATAATTCTCAGGTTATAATTTGTGCATATTAATTACAGACACTCAATATCTAAAGCAGAAAGAAACCGGGAGACGTGGATATGCGGTTTCTTTGTAGAAAGGACTTCCCTGAACGACAAGGGAGACCAGTACCCGAAACTGCACAAAGTAAATTCGTTAAGACAGACGACTGCCCACACCAGGACAAGATCAACACCATTGTTTGGTCATTTTATGAGAACAACGGGGTCGGGAGTGAGCTGCAACTACCAGAGTGTGCTCGATGGTCTTAAAGACAAAAGTTAACCAAGGGCGATCTTAAAGACAAGAGTCAACGGAGGACGGTCTTAAAGATAAGAGTCAACAGAGGATAGTCCTAAAGACAAGAGTCAACAGAGGACAATCCTAAAGACACGAGACACCAGAGGACGGACCTAAATACAAGGGTTAAGAGAGGGCGGTCTTCAAGACAATAGTCAACAGAGGACAGTCTTAAAGACAGGCGTCAACGGAGGACGGTCTTAAAGACAAGAGTCAACAGAGGACGGTCTCAACGCCAAGGGTCAACGGAGGAAGAAAATGCTGAATGTGTAGGCAGAGTGGCAGGGAACATGCTCGCCTGCGTCGCACGGCAACGCTTGTGATGAAGGCAACAAATACGAGGGCGAGTCAATAAGTACGTCACACAGTTCTGTGGGATGGCAGGTAAATGTAGTTGGTGTTTTCTACAGGTGTCATTAGGTGACAGCAACATCGAACTTTATGTTCCCGTTCGTCAGGTGGCGCTAATTGTCTCATGCGCATGTGCGGCGCACAAGCAAAATGGCGTGTACTTACGGAGTGTACAACCAAACAGCAACGTGTTGTTGTACGTTGTTTGTGGGCAGAAGGACTGCCTGCAAAGGACATTCATAAGGAAATGCTTCCTCCCAGTTATCAGTTATCAGTTGGGGTATCTTCATTGCACTCCGGACATGTCCATAGGTGCTCAGATCCTCCCCCCAGCATATGCATCAGCGTCCGGTGGCTAATAGTGCCAGTTCTGTGTTGATTGACGAGGCGCTTTGTTTTCCCGATGTACCTCTCGCGTCTGGCTGTGCCGATTCTTACTCCCAAGTCTTTCATCCTGGACAGCGATGTGGAATCACTGACGTCAAAGTCCTCTGTTCTCGCCATATCTTTGAGGACGTTAATAACATCGGCACGATCCATGGGCTGGCCATCTACAGGGGGTGCAGAGCCAGCCAGTTTATCAGCTCGTTCATTTCCCTCGACTCCTGCATGTCCCGGGACGAAGATGAAGGTGACTTTACGGACAACAGACTTCCGCAGCGACTCAGTCCACTGTCTACGTACAGATCCAGCTTCGACCTTCTGAATCATGCTCATTGAATCACTTAGTACACACACGTTGGTATAAGCTGTGATTCCAGCCATATGAAAGCCTGTGTAACTGCCATCACCTCCATCGTCATGCTGCTCGTGGTCATAGAGTGGGCACCACTGGATTCTTGAACAAGGCGGGAAAAAAAAACATTTCCATTGCATTGCAGCACGATTTGATTCGGGCTGGTAGTCAGCATGAACAGGAAGCATTTCCTTGAACCGCTCAAGGAAATGCTTCCTGTTCATGCTGACTACCAGCCCGAATCAAATCATGCTTCAATGCAATGGAAATGTTTTGTTTTTTTCGCCTTGTGTCCAAAAATTCAAGGTTACGCCATCAGCAGAGACGGTTATGCTGACGGTGTTCTGTGATTGTCAGGGAGTGCTTTTAACAAATTTCAAGAAAAAAGTTGACAATGTGAATTCTGAATCGTACTGTGAAGTTCTATCGATGCTTCATGATGCAATTCGAAGAAAACGTCCAGGACTGCTGATTAGATGAGTGTTGCTTCTTCATGACAATGCCAGACCACATACGGCTAGATTAATTCAGGAGAAAATTAACCAACTAAGGTGGGAAGTTCTGGAACATTTATCTTACAGCCCTGACTTAGCCCCTAGCGATTTCCACTTTTTGGTCCACTGAAAACCCACCTTGGCGGGAGACATTTCGCGATGACGCCGAAGTTGAATGTGAAGTGCAAACGTGGTTTAGAAAACAGAGCACGCAGTTCTATGTAGCCAGTTTGGAAGGACTGATAAAACGGTAGGATAAGTGCATCAATGTCGGTGGAAATTATGTTGAGAAATGAATTGACAATGTATGTATAAAAATAAACTTGTTTCAAGTTGTTATCATATTTAGTTATTTTTCTACAGCAATTTGTGACTTTCTTATTGACTTTCCCTGATCCACATTCGGGGAAACCACAGTTCGAGACATCACGTCTACAAACAAGAGTCAAGGAAAGTTCACATTAAACAGGCAGGTAACGTCTATTTAAAGACGCAAGATAAAGCACGCGTGGACTTTGAAACCTCGCAATCTTGCCCGAATTCTTGTGTTTCTTTCCTTCCTGACCTATAAAAACCACTGATGATAACAAAGTCCAATCTGAGGGTACCAAAAACAATGATATGTGTCTACGCTAATTACGCCGTTCTTCAATAAACATCATGTATTCTCAGTTTGTAATGACGTGTAAACAAATTTAGTACTGTGGTAAATATCGGTTTCTCTAGCATTGTACTTTATTGTGGGGGATCCGAATGGGTGCTTGGAGAATCTCAAAACAGAGGGAAGCCCAAGAGAACTTTCAATCAGACAGCGGTGGGAACGATTAGAAGTATGACTCTTCGCTGGCTGTTGAATGAGGGGGCGGAGCGTTTATGGGAATGTCCTGAGTGCAGTGATGTCGGTTCTTAACTCAATTCAACTGTACTTTGAACTCGGCCACCCCCACAAATAATACATAAAGTTAGTTGTATGTCCTTTAATTGGCGTTGCATTCGACCGCAGCATTTATTGGCTGTTTGTGATATACTAGGTAATTTTACGTTCAGTGATTTGAAAATTGAGCACAGCTCACTACTGGCAACGCTGATCGTATTCCGATACCTTAGGCCTTGTCCACGTCAGATTGGAAGCACTAGACTCGAGTTTCGCTCTCGTTTCAGCCTGTCAGTAATGCATATCCCTTACTGGACCCGGGATCGAACTCCGGATCACAGGCGTGTGAGGCGGGTGTGTAACCACTCGACCACAAGGCTCGTTAGACGCGAACAAATTATCATACTAGAATATCACTGCGTCACCCATTGTAGGCTATAGCTCAAAGTTTGCCCGATCGCCGTGACTGACATCCGTCAATCGATGTGGTCCCAAATGATCAGTTCTTCTCGATCTGGCAAGGCACACCAGGCGCGTAAAGTCCAGCGAGCAATGATCACATTGATTTATTTGGCTGTTTCGAGATTTAAGGTGTGTGCCCTTGCTTTCTGAACGACCAAGGCCTTATACCATCGAAATCAATACAAGATGTTCTGCTTTCAAGTCGGCCACGGCTGATTTCGAACCCTCTACTCGATAAGTCGGGGAATTGTAAACCTGTGTTTCACTAACATCTAAGACACAGACTCCCGCTAATAATAAATTAAATAATATCTTGAGGGGTGGGGTGGGGGGTCTCGAGGTATGGTATCCGCCTCGAGTGCTGGAGCTCCCGGCGAGGACCGAGATTTTTTCACGTGGACCTCTAGTAATAAAATTTCCCCTGGTCTCTGGGTAGTGAGATCGGACACCCGTGTGTATTGTTGCACACGTAAAAAATCCCTTGGCAGTTGGAAATCGAAAAAGAGTAGCCTAACGGCGCTGCCCGGGCAAAATTTCGAGTTAAAAATCTACCCAAAGTATTTCAGGATCCTCACCGGTACTACGGAGTTCGTGCACTGAGCTGAGTTTCTCCGGACTCAGGCTTGAGTTGGGAGTAGAACGGGGAACTTATGGGTTACACCCGTGTGCCGTGATGTTGATCCGTCGACTAAACTAAACTAAACTAATATCTTAGATAAGAAAAACCTGACACAGAAGCTTCACACAGTCCATATGATGAAAACAACTACAAACTATGGCGTCATGGCGTCAAACGGTTGTTAAAGTAGAACAGTAAATTATAAAGTCGGAAAAATCCACAATCAACACAGAGAAGTATTTCCACAGGAGGAGATCGTTGCCACCCAGACAAGACCAAAAACAAAAACCTAACATTTCTAACATGACTCGTGGTCATCATGAATTGGAAAGAGTTCGCGATTTCGGATCAGGGATGTGTTCTTCTTGTCCTGTTTATGTAATGTGGCCAAGCCATCTGGGTATGTATTACTTTGCCTCCCTCTAGCACTTCTCCCACCAAGTTTGTCAGCTGTCACAAAAGTTATTAAGTGTGTTTCTCCTCAGAACATGTTTCCTGCTACGGGTATATGGTGTGACAGGGCAATCACATTTTGTAGATCTGAATGTACGGAGGAATCGGTGGCCAGTGTTTTCCTCACTTGGCAGACGGCGAGTCCAGGCGTCGGACCCTAGTCCAATCGTGCACATAACATTATCAGCGCAGTTCCATATCAGCTGTGCCAATGCACTCGCTGCTGACTATATTTATAATGTGTGGCGGAAGGAAATAGATGGGTTGGGAGAGGGGGTGGGAGATTTTGGCAGCCAGACAATTGGACAGAATAGACAGACAGACAAGACACGGTAAAAACAAGGCAAACACTAAATGACTAATAAACAAATGAAACTATCATGCCTTCAAGAGAATTATAAAGACGATGGCTAAACTAGAGTCCTTTCGCGTTGTCTTGAGACAACCAACACAAAATCTACGATGCCTTAGGAACACATACAGCAGGGACCGGTTACTTTGGGGAACTAGATGTCTAACAGTCAACATATCTTGCATATTATGACAGTGTAATAATTCGAACAGCACTCACATGGGAGGGTGTGCCGAGTTCAGGGGTCAAAAGTTCCTGTTATCTTCAATGACAACAAACGTACATGCGCAGCATTACACTTGAAAAAGTCGGTCACGCGCAGGTCTAGAAAACCGACATGACAAAAATAGACCGGAGTCCGGGAGATACAATTTCCTTATTGCTGCTTTCTGTAGACTGGGTTGTGAAGACGATAGTCGATAATATGGAGATTCAGTAGACGAAATTGCCCCGCTAATCTACACACGAAATTATATGCAAGATAAACTGCATACACTTGATGAATGAACAATGGAAGCCTTTCATCATATCCTATCGCTATATCTTCTTCTTCCTCCTCTTTCTCGTCTTCTTCTTCTTGTCTCTGTGGCCTCCAAACGGACATCTACGCACTACAATGATTGCTGGGCATCATCCTGCTTGTGACCCATGTGTGCACAGCAAACGATGATCGCAGTAGAAGAAGAGGAGGCGGCGGAGAATAACGAACGAACAAACTTTATTTTCAAGGGGTCACAAATTAGGTACGCAGACCCGTCTTGCATTCGGCCCTTCCAAACACTCATCTTTCGTACATCATTCAACTATTTTGCGTGTTACATTCACATAGGCAAAAATACATTGTCAAATGAAAGTTGTGAACATAAGCAATATTATTACAAGAAGAAGAAGAAGAAGAGGAGGAGAAAGCTACAAGGAGATTTCGGTTGTTAAGGGCGTTATGCCGCCGTACACACAAACATGAACCCCATTACCAACATCGGGATGTATTTTTCCGGTCAAGTGTTCCCAATCAGAATTTGAATACTATAGATACTTTTATAATGAATAATGTGAATGGACTTGAATGTAATGATTAACTCTTTCAACGCCAGCCAGTTATAACGATGCTACTATCATCATCAAGCGCGACCCCAAACTAGAAGACGAGTATGTTCTTCCACGAACATGTAACCTGTGTTCTTAAGTTCGAACGCTGACCGTCTTCCGGGCCAGCCCGTCAGCTCATCCAGCATTTCCTCCCTTTGTCAATGTTTGAAACTAACACCCTCTATCTTTCCCGTTGTCACAACCTTCCCCAACCAAAAAATCTCAACTCAAAACGTGGCTCAAAAGTGACAGTTGCCTTGTCCTGACGATGGTTACCTGACGTCTTTATGTACTACTGGCCTTTAGCATAATTTGAACACTTCTTAATAATGCATGGGATTCTTAACATTCTACGGAAAAGCCATGTCTCTGCAGCCTCCAAATTCTGTCAACTCTCTTTATTCAGTGTCCATGATTTACAGACACGCAGTACTCCTGTGTTCCACCTTCCATCAACAGAGATAAATAACACAAAAAGCCCACCCACTGATGGAATGCTCCCTTTGCTGGGATTATTCTGCAAATTACTTCAGTATTCCCCAAACATGATAAATAAATGCAAAATCATAACTGCCCCTTCTCCACACCCCCCCCCCCCCCCCCGCGGTAGAGGACAGAAAGCACACTACATGGAGCTGCATGGGATATCTAATGATAGGACGGCTAGGAGTGAGACAACAGGAAACATACTACAATCTGGCAATGCAGCTGTGGGGACTGATTATCCACCAGGATAAGTGGACACCTCTGGGAAGCTCTGGCTGTTGCAAGAGAACCACAGAACAAGGTACTCACTTACCCTCGCAACTTAATAGATTGTCTAAGGCCGAGGATATAATTCACAGCCATGTGGGTGTGGAGAGCGAGGGGAAACTACCATATAAGCTAGTTAGTCGACAGATCATCCTCACTGCACTTCGAACAATTCAGTCCATAAGTGCTCGGATCCCCTCCTCAGCAAATCCCGCAGCGTGTAGTGGCTCATGACACCAGTTCTGTGTTGATTTATTACTCTTCTTTGGCTTCCTGTGTCGTGTTCTAGTTTGGCCACACCCCTTTTAACTTGCTGTTCTCGCAGTCTGACCATGGTTTTAGATTCCCAGTCATCGCTTGGTTCTCGTAAACGACTTACTTCTCGTAGAACATTCAGAATATCTGCCTGGTCCATGGCTTGTCCGCCTTCCACAGTAGCCCTACCTGCAAGCCTGTCAGCCTGCTCATTTCCTTGTACACCGCATGCCCTGGCACGAAGATGAAACTAATCTTTGCCAGCCGAGACCACTCCAGAGACAGCAGCCACTCTCTTCAGACCCACCCCATCTCTATCATCCTGAGCATACTGAGTCACTAAGGACATATGCCCGATTGAATGTCTGTGTCTCGAGCCATGTTATTGCTTTACTTACTACCATGACTTCCATAGTTAGGCTGCTTGTGGTCAAAGCAAAAGCGCCAGACTCTTCCTTCACACTTTTCCCTCCGGCCTGAGCCGTAAAGGCCCATGAACTTCTCACTCCTCGGACGACTGACCCATCCGTGTAAATGACAGCAACATCCTCTAACGAATTCTCGAAGATCAGAGCTTGTACTTCTGCCTCCACAGCAGCTGGATTTTCTTGTCTGCATTTCCTGTCTAGTTGGATGCTTTTTCCTGCTTTGAACTTTCTGCGCTTGTCGCGCCTAATTTTACTCGCAACATCTTGCCCTGTACTGTCATACTGGAACGTCTTGACCGTTGACTTGTGCTGCCTTTCTCCACCAATATGCTGCAAGGGTGGTGGTCGCTGCCGTGGTACCCTTGGACATCCCATCTACATACTGTAGTGAGTGAAGGAGAAACCAGCGCTAGATCCATAGCACTGTCCTCATCACCTGGACGACTTGCTGTCCTGGTGACACAGCCACAGTTGATACAAATAAAATGGTTTCAAGTGCAGTCTCAAGCTCCTCCCCGTGTGTTGGAGGAAATGTTTTCCCAAATGCATCCCAAGCAATTCAAAATGGATGAGGCAGGAAAAGATGGCTGGAGACTCGGTAACATAGTAGCTAGAGACTCGCCTGCCGACCAGGAGGTCATGGCTTCGATCTGCAGCTGGGCAAATGTGGATTTTTCTGACCCATCCTAAAATTAGTAACAAGAGAGTCTTGGAAAGTAAAGACAGCCAACGTGGTACTGACCTCATCACCCAGCAAGAACAATATTGAATTTTAATAACTGACCTCAACTCTCAGGTCGATCACAGAGCGCCTATTGGTCTACAAAAATATGGGTCTAGCACCATATGCCTGATGCACCTTAAGGCATGAAAACGGTCCTTTACTGTTTTTTTTTTTTAAATTTGTTATAAGAGTGAGGTTCTGTAAAGGATCTGCAAGTTGACTATGATGACTTCTCTGTTACTTTTTCCATTGGTTGTTACCACTGGTACTAGACAACTGAATCTTTATACTTGTTTCAGAATTATCCCATTTGCTGTCACTGTACACTCTGATTGTCTTTTTTTTTTTTTTTAAATCTTGACTATAATTTGTGTTGTTTAGTTGTTGCTGTGTTGTTGTTTTGTTTTTTTTTGCACTTGCTCGCTTTTGAACTCAAGCGTAGTCCATACACGCTACTTCAATTAGCACAGGACAGAATTTTATGTTTGGATTAGCTTTCCCTATTACCAGTGTCCCTCGCTATCAGGCTATCCCGCTCTGACTTCAGAGGTACTTGTAATTTACGTCCCCAAGTCAACGACGAGAAGTTAACATTTTAGTCCAACTGACCGGTGTAGGAGTTGAATCCCCTACCTCAGCATTAGCACACGGGGTGTTTAAGAGGAAGCACTCTAGCCATTCAGCCATGCTGACCTCCTGTTGTTTAGTTTCAACCCTTTCTTTTCACTTCCATTTGTTACAATGTCTTGCAACTTATTTTCATATCATGATATAGGGTGTATTTTTTATGAGTGTGCAGTGTTTGAAAATATTGCCGGTCCAAGTTTTGTATTCATCCTATGTAAAGTTCATGCGCCTGTCTCCCCTAGCTAAGGGGTTAACGAAGTTGTTCGTAATCCTGTATATCCACATGGGGAAAACAGCTGCGCGAGCTTCGGTAGTAGATCGCACCGTGCTGGTAACTAATGGGGGTATGTGAGCCGGTCATTCAGAAAGCAATGGCGAACTACTGAGCATAATCTTGCCTAGTACATCAACAGCAGCTAAAAAATGCTGATGTTGACTGCAACATCCTGTAAGGGATATGGAAAAAAAAAAAAAGATCCTGCAACATAATAGGTAAATACAAAGCATGGTCTGGCAATACTTTCAAACATTGCACAGTCATTAAAAATACACCCTGTATAAACCTCTCCATAAGAATCATCTGCCTCTAATTCCTCTTGTTAGGTCTTCTCCTATTTCAATTGGGCTGTGGGTTCCAGACAAAGGATTTCCTAGTTATGCTATTCTCTGGTTTTCCTAATGTATGTCCTATCCAGTGCCAGCGTGTCTTCCTCACCTCTTGATAGATGGGTATTTGTTTAGCTCTCACAGTGAGCTCTACGTTGGTGATTCTCTCATATCATTTCAGTCCCTCTTTTCTGTGCAAGCGCCAAATAATGAATGTTAGTAGTTTATTATTAATTATTTTGGTGATTCTCAGTAGTTCTGATTTAATGTTAGAGTTAAATATTCTAAGTTTGATGCTAAATTTAATTTCTTTTGACTTTCATAAATTGTCTAGCGCCAAGAAGTTCCCTCTTGTCTTTTGTATTCTTACTTACTTTGATATCTTAAAGTCAACATAGGGCAGTACATAAATTGCCTAGCGTCTACATCACCACAAACAGTACACATATTGCCTAGCATCTACATCACCATAACTGTAATTTCTGTCATTTACTGCCAATATAGGTCCTTGCGGTGTATGGCAGGGGGGTCTTTGAGCTTGAGGAATTAAGGCCGCCAGGCTAGTGCAGTCGCCGCGAACTGTGCAGGTTTAGATTTTCTTTTCGCCCCCGACAGGAAAAAATCCCACACCTTACCAAGGATTCGAACTCGGGTCTCCCAAAAAAGAATCTGGTGTTCTAACCACTCGGCCAGCCGCTCCTCTATATCACCACAAGCAGAAAATAAATTGCCTAACATTTACATCACCTGTCAAACTGTCATTTACTGCCAATATAGTTCAGTTCAGTCACAGTTCCAACACCACAGCAACGGACGTCCCATTATGCTTCGTTCCTGTGCCAGTGAATATTACATAAAATGTTCCTCACTGCCCCATGTGAAAAGTGGACAAGACAGGAGTCTCGACAAAGAACAACCCGCTCAGGCACACTGTGCATAATGCCGCCACCAGAATGTTGCCACAAAAGTCCTCCACGATACATACTGTTCATCCTTGATGGAAGTGGCAGTCACTTACTCAACCAGATGTTCACCTACAAAGTCTCGATGTTTCTATATGTTGGGTTCCATTTCTAGATGTTTGTACCCAGCCACGCCATTTTATCTCCGAAATGCAGTTCACGCAACAAAACAACCTCGGACAGATGTAAAAACTGTCACTGTACATAATGCCGTCGCCAGAATACCAACACAAAAGCCCTCTACAAAACATGCAGTTCATCCTTGACGGAAGCGGCAGTCACTATCCCAACCAGATGTTAGTCTAAAAAGTCTCGATATTTCTAGATGTTGTTCCGTTTCTAGATGTTTTCTAGCCAGCCACGCCATTTTTTCTCCGAAATGTAGTTCATGCAACAAAACAACCTCAAACAGATGTAAAAAAAACATTTCACTGTACCTAATTCCGTTGCCAGAATGCCAACACAAAAGTCTTCTACAAAAATACAGTTTATCATCGATGGAAACGGCAGTTATTAGAAAACAAGACAAACAACCGGTCACTTCTGCGTCACAACCAGTCGACATGCATGCAGATATTTCTAGATGTTGTTCCGTTTCTAGACTGCCAATATAGTACCTAGCAGTGTATGGCAGAGGGGTCTTTGAGCCTGAGGAATTAAGGCCGCCTGGCTAGCGCACTGTGCAGGTTAGGATTTTCTTTTTGCCCCCGACAGAAAAAAATCTCACACCATACCGAGGATTCAAACCCGGGTCTCCTGAAGGAGAATCCGGCATTCTAGCCACTTGGCCAGCCACTCCTCTTCTACATCACCACAAACAGAAAATAAATTGCCTAGCGCCTACATCACCACAATCTGTACACATACTGCCTAGCATCTACATCAATTGCCAAGCAGCTTCATCACCACAAACAGTACGCATATTACCTAGCATCTACATCACCACAAACAGAAAATAAATTGCTTAGAATCTACATCACCACAAGCAGAAAATAAATTGCCTAGCATGTACATCATCATGAATAGAAAATAATAATAAAAAATATTACCACACAGAAAATAAATTGCCTAGCGCCTACATCACCACAAACAGTACGCACATTGCCTAGCATATGCATCACCATAAACAGAAAATAAATTGCCTAGCATCTACATCACCACAAACAGAAGATAAATTGCTTAGCGCCTACATCATCACAAACAGTACACTTATTGCCTAGCATCTAGATTGCCATGTAGCGTCGGAGGCATGAGTCGTGATTTATAATCGGATGAAAACATTGTGGCAGACAAATAAAGAGAGTCACTGAGACGCGCATGAATACAAAGGTTACTACACGACATCAGAGGGACTACGATTACCATAGGAGTGAAGTTGGACAACATTAATGGAGAAGGGCGCACAAATTGACAACACCTAGTGATTTACATCGATAGTCAAATGAAAGCAGTTATGGACAGGACAATTGATACTATTGCAAAAGGAAAAAACAAGGGCACAATCGGCAGTAACGAGGACGATTGACAGAAGGACGTTTCAAGCAGAGAACAGGAGAAAATGGATGGCGTCAGAGTTGCCGGTTGAATGTCAACTGGGAGTCACGGAACCCGCCACATGCCAAGTCAAGTAAGTTCAATGGTCAGAGATAGGAAAGGAACCTAAGCATAGCGCGATGAACAGAGAAATATTGATGCGTCATTTATTTATTTAAATACTAGAATGGTAGCCAGCTCGGCAGCTAAGTCAGAATATTTGCAAATAAGAATTTATTATTATTATATATTTTGACTGTCCCTCCCATTAACATGGGAACAGTCATGGATTAGCTTGTGCGACTGAGTACTATCAATAAAGTCTATTAACGTGGAGTATCATCCTTGCTACGATCATTTCCGTTCAAGTTGATTTGGTTCCCGTTTATCTGTTACAGTGCTTATTTGGACAGCGAGCTTACTGATAACTGGAATTGAAGATGCAAGCATCATAGCATATATCACCATAGCAGAAAATAAATTGCCTAGCATCTACATCACCACAAATATAAAAATAAATATGCCTAGCACCAACATCACCACAAACAGTACATAAACTGCCTAGCGCCTACATCACAACAAACAGTACAAATATTGCCTAGCATTTACATCACCACAAACAGAAAATAAATTGCATAGTACCTACATCATCACACACAGTATATAAATTGCCTAGCGCCTATATCACCACAAACAGAAAATAAATTGATTTATTTGGCTGTTTTGGGATTAGAGGTTTTAAAGATTGAGCACAACCCACTACTAACAACGCTGATAATATTCAGGTACAGAAATTGCCTAGCATCAACATCACCATAAACAGAAAATAAATATCCTAGTGTCTACATCACCACAAACAGAAATAAATTGCCTAGCATCTACATCACCACAAACAAACAGAAAATAAATTGCCTAGGGTCTACATCACCACAAACAGAAAATAAATTGCCAAGTATCTACATCACCACAAACAGAAAATGCACTTACTCCTGCTAAAGTTCTTATTAAGTACGACATCTCCCTCAACTTTCTTTCCATCA